>OX465289.1:112197425-112770352 GCA_949987695.1 Merzomyia westermanni
CAACATATATATTTGTATTTTGTCATTACTTAAATAAAACATTTTTAGGGGTTTTTAACGCAGAGACAAAGCTTTTCATGGTTTTGCAACGTGATTTTTAGCTTTATTTTTACGGTTCATGTGGTGAGAATACTCATTGTCACAGCGTAAAAATAAGTTCGTTAATGAATGAATAGATTGAGACATTAAGGATATATTCTTACACCTATAAACTAAGAAAACGTCGGAAATAGATTATAGTCAGAAAAAGCGCCAAATAATAACAATAAAGTAATTATGCTGTAATTTTTTAATTTTTTTGGATACATTTTTCTTTTGATAATAAATATTTTCTGTTCAACTACCGTATTTTAAAATACGTCGTACGTACTCAAAATTTTGTAATGTAAATTTACGAATTAAATTAAATTTTCCATACATCCAGGAGAATCGTTTATCGATACCGCCGGGAGTCGAAAAAACTAGACTTTGCTTTCTTTGCACGTAGATCTGGTGTTTGTGCAATTTCTAAATATACAGCTTATGTTACTAAAAATAGATTAAAGTAATAAAATACTTTATTTATGTTCGTGCAAAAAGTAGACCAATATTTTACTTACCTTTCGATTTATTTCACGAACATATAAAAACTAAATTCAGAAATATCAATTATTTTATTCAATTTCAAAATGGCTTCTGTTTGAAGTAAAAATAAGTTCGTTTTTCGTACAAGAATACGGTAGCTCATTTTCAAAAGGAAGTGTCACAAACACAGTTAATGTCAAATGGTGGCAATGCGTACATACGTAAGCGTATGAAATAAGCAGAAAAAAATTTGCAGTCTGCTAAAAGTCAAATAAACTGATCAGCTATAGAATTTTTATGGGATCATTTCTCATAAAATATGTTAAAATGGTTTACCTGAGCAAACCACATAAATCTCAGTGTAGACAGAAAATTTAAAGATAATCAGGGTATTCGTTTATATGCTTATATGCCTCGTAAATCGCAGAAATTAAGAGAATGCCTTGAATATACACCAATATACCAATGCACACAAGCAGCAATTGACTGCCAATTGTTTTAATATTTGGATTAGGTGCACCTAAACAAATATAAAAGATCAATGCCTTGGTCGTTTATCCCTGATTAGGATACACTAATTCTGCATAAGACACATACATTTTAGTGCACTTAAAATGTATTGGTATGTGCTGCATACAATAAAAAAAGAATACTCGTATACATCTACGGATGTAAATATACACACCCACACACATATAAGTAGTTAAGAAATGAATTTTAGAAAATGTGCTATATAAGAAAGAAAAATACAATAAAGACTTCAGATTCAAAACACAACTCTCCTATATACAAATTATTTTGTACACATACTCAATACCCTATCCTTTTCAAATAAACCTATTTGTGATCCTGAGCCAACATTTTGTATTTTCCTCCCATTTTAGCATTTAGCCCAAAATGCAACATTTTCTTTCGCATTTATCATACAAATTTTACCACCAAAATGCAATTCTTTTATTTTTGCACTAGCATTATACATGCCAAAATCAATCCTGTAATCTTTCGAAGGAATTCGTGATTCGAATTCAAAAGAGTTTCAATATTGGTTGTTTTTCTCGCCATCCTCTGCTATTCGTGAAAATTCAGGATATTTTATGTGATTCGCTAACCTGTTTTGTAATATTGTTAAAATAAGTCCTATTTTAACTTGATGATTGCGAATTGAGTAAATTGATTAAAGAACAAAGTAAGCGTACTTCCAAATGTGCCCCAAATTTTCATAACCTCAAATAATGTTTGTAAACAAAAAACATATGACCCGAACCGTAGTAGCATGAACACTTTTCAAAAATCTCTGATCGAAAATTCCATAAGTTGTATTTTAAACTCCGCATGAGTCCTATATTAAAGAGCCAATTTAAGATATATATGCCTTTATTAACTTTTAAAAATTAATTCTGAAAAAAGAAGCAAAATTTTTTTTGAAAAACTCAACATGATAAATATACAAACCGTTAATCAAATGAAAGATAATTAAAATTTTGGGTAAATGTTAATATTGTGGCGATTATTCTCAAGCATGTACCATCCCTAACTCAATAACACTCCCACCACTAGTTAAACACAACAGAGATGACGATGGCTACTCTTACGCATGCAAGCGTGTACCTAGGAATAGGAAGAGAGATGGCGCTAATGTTTGCTAATACAAAGTGTAATGGTCGCTTCAGTTACCACATATCTTTGAATGTTGTTAACAATTTCCATATATACATACCATGCTCTTACTTATCATTTCATGTTCAATCATATCTGTGGCTAGTTAATTGAATTGATTCTAGGAAGAAACTATCAATTGTCGCTTGTTTTCGTAAATAATCTCACGTGAGTCACATATGACTCATTACCAAAAGATAGTTTGAAAACAGAATCATGCAGGTTACTCTGTACTAATTTTATTCGGTCAGTGAAAAGACGCATTTAATTGACATTGAACACTTCCCAAATAACGAAAGGGAAGCAGTCAAAAACGAAAGCTTCAAGGCAGGAACACCGAACCTATAAAAGGGCCTGATCGGCTACCGTTAGTCTCTTTGCGGTTTCTCGTTTCACCCCAGTAAGTGGTCAGACATTATTACCAGTTAGTACCAGTGCTCCTATATCCTATAAGTTTTTGTGAAAACAAGGTAAGCTTTTTTATAGTGATGGGTTTCCAACAAGTTTTAATGGTAGGATTTTGTCCAATAGAGCGTCATCAGCCTCCTGGGGAATTCCTTGTATCAGCCACACCCATAACCCTAAGTCGCTTGTCAAGCCGCATGGTATATTTACCCTCCATCGAGCATACAAAGGGTGGGTGTGGAAGCTGTTTCCTCAGGACCACGGCCGACCAGAGCTTGTGACCACCTCAACTAAATTTAATTCACCATTTGCCGGGAAAAAGTGATCCTAGAGCCCCTAATATTAACCCCGGTCTTGTTTCCTGTCAAAATCCGGGCCTGGCGTCAACCAGGCGCACATGAATTACGCCAGCCGCATCCCCTGCATTTTCCTGACACCTTCTAAATGTAGTGATAGCTGCACCACATCAAATAACACATTGTACAAAAAGCCAAACCAGTGAAAACTCGTCAAATTATTAGGAGTGAATTAAAAGTAAAAGTTAGAAACAAGGCTTAAATGTGTTAAAGAAAAAAATCGAGTAGAATTTATCAGTATCTCTAGGAAACAAACAAACTAAAGAAAAGCTTTTCTATAAAGGATCAGTGAATGTTCTTATATAATTTAATCAAATAGCTAAATAGAAAAAAATTTATAAAGTTCAAATATTTAGGCTTATACATGCGGTAGTGTTAATAAAGCGCTAAAAAAAACTTGTTTAGTCAAAGGTGCTAATGAACAAAGAACAAAAAAAAAATAAAAATAGATATAGTTGTCAAAAGTTTAATTTTTGTGAATAGGGAAAATTATTCTGTGTGACTGTAGGGATCACATTCGCTAGCAAACAACAAAACAATACCTTTGTCTTTGCTAAACAGATAAATTGCATCAACCACGCTGGAAGGCCTTTCATCGCTGGAGCACCTTAACATACCATCATACATACCAACATAAATATGTAAGTAACATTTTTCTAATTAGATTTTGCAATTTCTATTGTTTTGATTTTTTTTGGCTTTGATTTGTGAATAGGAATATGTATAAGCATACTTACCTACATGTACAAACCCATGTACATACATATGTACATTTGTTGTCCCTAAATATGTGCGTACGTACGTTTGTACCATTCTCTTGTCGTTACAATGGTTCATATCAATATGTATGTAAAGCAGAGTTTGGCAAATCCCAGTAATTAAGTACTTTAGTATGAAAAGTTGTTTTGTCAAATATTTACTTTCGCAAAAGTAAATTCTCTTGATTAATTAAACCTCTTTCTAAATAATAACTCTGAGTGGATTTAAGTACAAACCAATATCTGCATTTTCCTCAATTACTAAGTAACTATCAATTGCAAAAATAGGGTATTCAATTGGTACTTTCTATCTAACGGTTTTTTTTTATTCATCCCGGATGTAGGAATGATAATTAAATTTTGATACCGGAACCAGAACCCCTTAAAAAAAAAAAAAAATATAACCTTTTTTTTTTGTCAACCACATAATCATGGAATGCCCCTCAGATACAGAGCAACATACATATGTACATATTTACGTACCGACAATAAATTTGTTTTCCTACTGGAAAAGACAAAAACAAAAGAAACACACCGGTAATATAAGTAAATAAGGAAATAAAAGAACGAAATAGTTCACTAGGTTTGCTTTTTGTTCGTTGCTGATACCCTAGTAAGCCCAGCAAATTAACTATCACATATTACTATATAGATAGCTACATATGATTTTTGTCATCGGATCGGATTCGATCCTCACTCAATTAACTTACTAATTATCATATGCCATTCTTGGGCTTAGTTAGTTTTATTCTGAGGATTAAGCTTTCTAGGTATATACAGACATATGTATATCTATTGTTAAGCATAAGTGTGAACGCTTTTTCTATTCTAGTATGTTGAGTTTAAAAAGTTTGAATAAAAGTTGATATTGTATCTATTTGGAAAAAAATGAGTCTTTAGAAGTTTAGTATGTTCCTGGAGGACAATGTGTTGATTACATAGAAGGCAGGTTTTCTTTAGTGGGATCTTCGAATCCTATTCACATCGAATATCATGGTAGAGTAGGGTAGAGAAAGCGAGTGTCGATTACCACCTCAGACCTCGCCCCAATAGGAACCTAAGTCGATGACAGATACAACATAGAGTGATCTTAGTTTTCCTATTTGCAGTCCTTTTTGAGTATGATTTCGAGATTTTGGAGTTAAGGGAGTAAAGCTCCCGAGTTTAGATTCACGTCTGGAGTCCTACAATTAAAGTTTATGTAACATCGGTTGAGAAAAGGCAGCAACCCACCCCATCCCGAAAGAGCTACGGTCCAGAGGACTCCCCCGACTTGACCTCTCAACTGCCTTTAGTGAAAAGAATTGAGGAAGGTATAATGATATGCCCGCATACCGTCTTCCACCCAATGGTAACCCCCGATACATATCTAGCTGTATTTCATTCACTTTAGGTACTAACATTTGATGTTCACATCACACTTGTAACATTACAAAAGCAAAGAGGAGATGTCAATAAATAACACCGACCCTTCGAGAACACGAAGAGCGAACAACCAAGAAAGTTCTCGGGGCGTAGACAAGCACCCTGTCGGACTATATAAGGCAGTGACCAAGCAAGGCAGGTTGATCAGTTTATTTTCAAGTGGCAAACAGTGAACTACTGTAAAGTTCCCAAACTCTTAAATTCGTATTGCGTTTATTACTAGTAAATAAAACTAGCTATTTGTTAAAATATTTCTGCGTGTGTTCATTTGACTTTATAGTGGTCGAACCCAGGATTAATAATCGAAGAATAATCGAATTCGCCACAATTGGTGTCAGAAGTGGTATTGTTAAATAAATACCAGTAATTTCAAGGACAACAAGGGCATGGCGAAGCTGAATGAATTAAAGATTCAGCAACTCAAAAATGAGTTGGAACAACTAAACACTACAGGCAATAAATCAGAGTTACAGTCACGATTGCGAGAGGCTATAGAATCGGAAGGAATCAACGTTGATTATGTTTTCTATCATGTGGAGGTGGCATCGACGAAAATGGAAGAGAAAAATAGCCTCCGAATCCAGTGGCAAGTGTGGACACACACGCGTTCTTGGCTGTATTGACTCAGATGTCGTCAAGCATTTCAACACATCTGGAAGAAAAGAAGGCACATATGGCAGCTAAGCTTGAAGAACAGGACACACGTAGAACATCTCGGCTGGAACAACAGCAAACTTGAATAGTATCTCAGGTGGAAGAGCAGGAGGCGCGAATGTCGGCAAAATTGGAAGCACAAGAGGAGCGTATATACATGCAGGTGGCACAAATGCCTTCGCAGTTTGAAGCACAGGAGGAGAGGGTTAAGTCAAAACTAGCAGTACAAGATGCAAAAATTTCCCAATTTCAGGACAAAATCGAGGCTGAGGTGGAAGCTTTGAGAGGTCGTATCCAGGAATTGCAACTAAATCGTCCATATAATTCAGCGGGTACTCCTAAGGTAAAATCACCTTCCTTTGATGGTTCAGTTCCATTCCAGGTATTTAAACTACAGTTTGAAAAGACGACAGCGGTGAATAATTGGGGATCTAAAGATAAAGTGGCTGCACTATTCGTGGCATTGAAGGGACCTGCAGCAGAAATCTTACAGACTATTCCCGAGCCCGAAAGGAACAGTTATGATGCATTGACGGGTCAGTTGAGAGACGCTATGGCAGCGAGCATCGGAAGCAGATTTACCAAATAGAGCTACAAAATCGCTTCCAGACGGCTTATGAGACTGTGCAGGAATTTACATCGGACAGCGAGAGGTTGGTTCATCTAGCAAATGCAGACGCACCTGTAGAGCACACAGAAAGGGTAAAAATCCAAACTTTTATAAATGTAATACGTGATGTGGAGACGAGGCGAGCCACATATGCAAATCCGAAAAGATAATTTGCTGAGACGGTACCACATGGGCTGACGCAGGAACAGCCTCGCTTTTGAGTAAACCTGCATACAAGGCTCATCGCGTAGAAGTGGAAACTCCGGCTTGGCTAGACAAAATTTTGGAAGCGTTGAACGGAGTACAGAAAAAAAGTGATGGTGCCATTAAATGCTTTAAGTGTGGAAAACCAAGTCACATAGCACGTTATTACGGCAATGGCTCCAGTAACCCCAGCAATTCAGGTGAACGAAAACGTAGACCTGAAGGAAATGAGCAAATCTCCCAACCAAATCAATCGTCAAACTAAATCGAGCCCGCCGAAAGGGGCGTGAACTGGCTCCCGCAACTGAATACCCGATAATCTCTGTCTCACAGATCGGAAGGAAAGCTAGTAATGTTACTGTTGTTGCCTACGTGGATGGAAGGGAGCACTTACTAACTGTGGTTACAGGCGCATCGCATTCCATAATTCGATCTGATTTAGTCAACAAGGAGGTGAGACCATTGCATGGAGCAAACTTACGTACGGCCACTGGTGAGGACACCCATGTCCTAGGAGAACAAAAATGTGAACTTGCAATTGGGAACGTGGCCGTTCTACACAGTTTTATAGTAGCATATATTGTTGACGAAATCATAGTTGGTGTGGACTTCTTTAGCGAGCAAGGCATCAAGATCGACATGCAAAACAGGATTATGAATTGCCAGAACATGGATGTGCCACTAAATTTTGATTACGAAAACAAATACGTTAGTAAGCGAGTGCTTACTGCTGATCGAGCTCACCGGTAGTACTAGTGAGAAAGAGGAATGGAAAAATGAAGTTCTGTGTGGATTACTGGTTGTTGAACGACGTAACGAAGAAGGACAGTTATCCATTGACAAGAATCGACGACACTCTGGACTCGTTATCTGGCACGAAATGGTTTTCCACACTGGACTTGAAAAGCGGCTACTGGCAAACGGGAAGTAAAAGCGAAGATAAAGAGAAGACGGCCTTCAGCGTTGGAGAAGGGCTTTAGCAATTTACGGTAATGCCCTTCGGGCTATGCAATGCTCCAGCTACTTTTGAGAGACTCATGGACCAGATACTAAAAGGATTGCACTGGCAAACATGTTTGGTGTATTTCGACGACATCATCGTGCTGGAAAAAAGCTTTGAGGAACACCTAAAGAACTTGGAGGAAGTTTTCCAACGAATAGCTGGTGCTGGTCTGAACCTAAGTCCCAAGAAGTGTCCTTGTTTAAAAAGGAAGTAAGTTATTTGGGTCACAAGGTAACTACAGAGGGAATCTGCACTGCTAAGGAAAAGATGGAAGCCGTAAAGGATTGACCAAGACCGAGAAATTTGCATGAGTTACGGAGCTTCCTTAGGCTGTGCGTGTATTATCGCCGATTTGTACCGAATTTTGCCAGCGTAGCTAGTAGTCTCCATGACCTTACCAGGAAGAATATGAGTTTTGAATGGAAGAAGGAACAGGAGGTGGCTTTCCAACCATTGAAGGAACGACTTTTCACTGCCCCAATGTTAGCATATCCAATTCCAAGTTCAAAGTTTATTCTGGATACAGATGCGAGTGGTTATACTATAGGAGGTGTTTTGTCCCTGAGTGTTGATTGGCAGGAGAAGGTAGTTTCATACTATAGCCGAACAATTGGGAAGCCTGAAAGGAACTATTTTGTAACCCGGAGAGAACTGTTGGCATTGGTAGAGTGCGTTAAGCATGTCCACAAGTATCTCTATGGGCAGTGATTCCACGTCAGGACAGACCATGCAGCGTTGAAATGGCTCTTACAGTTCCGTAATCCGGAAGGTCAATTGGCTCGGTGGATAGAGCGACTGTGAAGTTATGGCTTTTCGATAGAGCGGGTAGCACCTACGGAAATGCTGATGCAATGTCACGAAGACCATGTAACTTGGATGCAAGCATTGTTCGTAAGCTGAGGCAAACGAAGACATTATAGATGTGCGGCTCATAACTATAACATCTACCGACAAATGGAACATGGGTCAATTAAGAAGATGTCAGCACAAGTATCCAGATCTTACACGTGTGATGCAAGGAATCGAACGAAACCAGCGACCATCAAGAGAGGAGATGTCAGCAGAAAGTCCTGTTGCCAAGTCATACTGAGCACAGTGGAATAGTCTGCAATTAGAATCCGGTTGTTTGCATCGAATATGGGAGAGTGAGGATATTCAATGTGTTAGAAAGCTGATAGTCGTCCCAAGGAATAAAATCCCTGATGTACTTAATGAATTACATAACGGTCCCAGGGGAGGTCATCTTGGAGTTACCAAGACCTTGGAGAAAATCAAACAGAGATTCTATTGGGTTTGTTGCCGTCAATCCGTCGCTTAGTGGATTGCCAACTGTGAAGTGTGCATTAAAGATAATGGACCGAAATCAAGGAGCCATGGCCAAATGAAACAGTATAACTCAGGTACACCATTTGAGAGGATTGCCATGGATGTAGCTGGCCCATTTCTTACTTGCAAATCCGGAAACAAATATGTACTAGTAGTTATGGACTATTTCAGCAAAGGGTCATAAGTGTACCCTATTCCAAATCAAGAGGCAGAAACCATAGCAGAAGTATTCATTATGACCAAGGTAGGAATTTCGAATCATTTGTGTTCCAGGAAATGTGCAAAATATTGGGGATTCGGAAAGCTCGGACAACTGCACTTCATCCTCAGTCAGATGGCAAGGTGGAACGATTCAACAGGACCTTGGAAGAGCACCTGAGGAAAGTAGTGGATAAGTTCCAGAAGGATTGGGATACTCACATCTCTTTATTCCTAATGGCATA
This sequence comes from Merzomyia westermanni, assembly GCA_949987695.1. Taxonomy (NCBI): domain Eukaryota; kingdom Metazoa; phylum Arthropoda; class Insecta; order Diptera; family Tephritidae; genus Merzomyia; species Merzomyia westermanni. Next base: position 112,206,830 of record OX465289.1, read on the forward strand.
TCGCTCTGCAGTACATGAAACAACTGGTCAGACTCCTGCAAAGGTATTTTCGGGAATGACGTTCGATTGCCAGCTGACTTGAAGTTTGGGATAAACGCTGATGCAGGAGTAAATGCTCGGAAATCTACTAGCGTATTGGAAGAAGAAATTAGAGAAATTCACCACCTTGTGAGACAACGGACTAAGATCATGAGCGAAAAGATGAAGGCCAGGTACAACAAAGCAATAAATTCGGGAGGTTTTATAGAAGCAGATTTAGTGCTGCTATACAACCCACAGCGTAGGAAAGGTTTGTCCCCAAAATTACAACGTAACTGGGAAGGCCCATACAAAGTCATAAAACGGATCAACGATGTGGTATATCGCATACAAACTATGGGAAGGCCAAGGAATAAAATGAAGGTGGCCCATTTAGAAAGGCTAGCTGCATTTGGTTCCGGCAGTGTCTCTGATCGGGACGATCAGACTTAGGTGGAGGGCAGTGTGGCGATTATTCTCAAGCATGTACCATCCCTAACTCAATAACACTCCCAACACTAGTTGAACACAACAAAGATCACGATGGATACTCTTATGCATGCAAGCGTGTACCTAAGAAGAGGAAGAGGTATGGCGCGAATGTTAGCGAATACAAGACAAAGAGGAGATGTCAATAAATAACACCGACCCTTCGAGAAGAACGAACAACCAAGAAAGTTCTCGGGGCGTAGCCAAGCACCCTGTCAGACTATATAAGGCAGTGACCAAGCAAGGCAGGTTGATCAGTTTATTTTTACTCTTCTAACACCAATTTCACTCTGGTCCACTCCTGTTGAAGCCGCGAGGTTTCTTGGACTTCCGTTAGAAGAGACTGCTGACAGTGTTGGATGAGGGGTGACATCCTAGGCAGGTTAAGTGGTCCTACAACAACATCAGTTTATTTTCAAGTGGCGAACAGTGAACTGTTGTATAGTTACCAACTCTTCCTCCAGGGATTGAAATTCCGACATCAATCCCTTCCTGCAGAGATTCCCACAATGCATAACATTTTCGCATATTCCAACCATTTTATCCGTCCTTAATCCCGCATTGCTTTGTGCCGTCACTTTCGTTTCCAGTGGTACCCGGCAAATATTCCCGCAAATCACTTCTTCAGGATTCCTTTCCATTCTCTCATGCCCAGTGCACTGTTTATCCACTAAGTTGCGTTGCTTCTTCGGAACATGACCACCAGATGTTCCTTTTTTATCCTCAGCACACTTTGCACATTTTGTAATCCATTTCCTCACAGTTTATCTGCAACCGATCCAATAGAACCGCCGCTTTAGCTCTTGCAGCGTTTTCTTTATTCCCATGTGGCGTCCATTTGGGCAAATATCCGACGCTTTGATGACATCTGGAACTCTTGCCTGGAGAACAACAATAAGTGCTCGTGGATTTTAGCCATCTTCACTTTCCCATATCCGATACAAACAACCAGATATTAGCTTCAAACTACTCCATTGTGCCCAGTATGCTTTTGCAATGCGTATCTCTGGTACCATCTCTTCCCTTCCTGGCTGTTTGTTTTCCTTATTATTATATTCCTGGAACTCACTTCTTCAGGATTCCTTTCCATTCTCTCATGCCCAGTGCACTGTTTCACTTTATCCACTAAGTTGCGTTGCTTCTTCGGAACATGACCACCAGATGTTCCTCTTTTATCCTCAGCACACTTTGCACATTTAGTAATCCATTTCCTCACAGTTTGTCTGCAACCGATCCAATAGAACCGCCGCTTTAGCTCTTGCAGCGTGTTCTTTATTCCCATGTGGCTTCCATTTGGGCAAATATGCGACGCTTTGATGACATCTGGACATCCATATCCGATGCAAACAACCTGATGTTAGCTTTAAGCTACTCCATTGTGCCCAGTATGCTTTTGCGATGGAACTCTCTTTAATCATCTCTTCTCTTCTCAGCGCTTTGTTCTCCTTTAGTTCTTTCAACACACGTGCCAAGTCTGGATCTTCCTCCTGGCCTTACAGGCTCCTGTTGCTTCATCTTCAAGATTACTCCCTTGCTGGTATAGCCACTATTGTGTCCAAAGACCAGAAGAACTTCTTGGCCGTTGTAAGTTATAACCCTGTTGCTTACGTTGATGTGAATGTCTCTCTCAGCCAAGAAGTCGATGCCAATGATGACTTCGTCGACAATATTCGCTACCAAGAAGTTGTGATGTGTAGCCACATTTCCCATTACAACTTGGCTTGTCACCTTTCCAAGGACTGGCTTGCTATCACCAGTTACTGTCCTCAACTTAGCTTTCTGCAATCGTGTCACCTTCCCGCTGACCAAGTCATTCCGAATGATGGAATGTGATGCCCAGTATCCACAGTCAGTAAGCGCTCTTTCCCGTCCACGTAGCCTTCAACAGTACCATTACTCGATTTCCGTCCGAGTTGTGACACAGAGATTATGGGGCATTCATCTTGCTCATCTTCTCCAGCTTTGCGTTTACGTCCACTTAAATTGCCAGAATTAGTGGAGCCAGTGCCGCAATAACGTGCTATGCGACCTGGTTTTCCACACTTAAAGCATTTGATGCCACTATAATTTTTTTGTTGCTTTCCACTCAATGCTTCCAGAGTTGTGTTTACCCAGTCTGCCCGTTCTACCTCCACGCGGTGAGCTTTGTACGCCGTCTTACTTAATAGCGAGGCTGTTACCTGCGTTAAAGCGTGTACCGTCTCAGCAAATGATCCCTTTGGATTTGCATATGTGGCTCGCTTCGTCTCCACATCACGTATTCCATTTATAAAGCTTTGGATTTTTACCCTTTCTTTGTATTCTACAGGTGCGTCTGCGTTTGCTAGATGAGCCAATCTCTCGATGTCCGATGCGAATTCCTGCAATGTCTCATTGGCCTTCTGAAAGCGATTCTGTAGCTCTATTTGGTATACCTGTTTTCGATGTTCGCTACCATAGCGTCTCTCAACTGCACGCATCAATGCTTCATAATTATGGCGTTCACCATCGGGAATAGTCTGTAAGGTTTCGGCTGTAGAACCCTGCAATGCCACGAACAGTGCAGCAACTTTGTCTTCAGCGCCCCAATTGTTCACCCCTGCCGTCTTCTCAAACTGTAGCTTAAATACCTGAAATGGAAGAGAACCATCAAAGGAAGGTTATTTTACCTTCGGAGTATTTGCTGAAGCAGCTGGATGTTTCAGTTGCAGCTCCTGGATACGGCTTTTCAAAGCTTCCACCTCAGCCTCTATTTTATCTTGAAATTATGCAATTTTTGCATCTTGCACTTCTAGTTTCGATGACACCTTCGCCTCCTGTGCTTCCAACTGCGAAGAGCTATATGCCTTCTGTTCATCCATTTGCGCGGAGATCTGTGATTATACCTATTCTACCTGAGATTCAATACATATTTCTGTTCTTCCAACTGAGATGTCATGCAAATTTTCTGTTCTTCTATTAGTCGATATCTCAGTTAATACAGCCAATATCGTGTTCGTGTCCACGGTTGCTACTGTATTCGGAGACCCCTATTTTTCTTCCATTTTTGTCGGTGCCTCCTCCAAAAGATGAAAAACATGATCATCAACGTTGATTCCTTCTGCTTCCATAGCCTCTCGCAATCGTGACTGTTTCTCTGATTTATTGCCTGTAGTGTTTAGTCCACGTTGTTCCAACTCATTTTTGAGGTGCTGGTCGAATTCGCTGATTCCTTGATTATCAATCCTGGGTTCGATCACTATAAAGTCAAATAAACACACGCACAGATATTGTAACTAATAGGTAGTTTCATTTACTAGTAATAAACGCAATAAAAATTTAAGAGTTTGGTAATTTCGCAGTGTTCACTGAACAACACTTGAAAATAAACTGATCCACTGCCTGGTTTGGTCACTGCCTTATATAGTCCGACAGGGTGCTTCCTCATGCACCGAGAACTTTCTTGGTTCTTCGTTCTTAATGTTCTCGAAGGGTCGATGTTATTTATTGGCATCTCCTCTTTGCATCGTATTTGCAAGCATTCGCTCGATCTCTCTTCCTCTTGCTTGGTACATGCTAGCATGCATAAGCGTAGCCATCGTTATCTCCGTTGTGTTTAAATAGTGATGGGCGTGTTATTGAGTTAGCGATGGTACATGCTTGGGAATAATCGCCACAATATTCATCCTGTATCGAATATTCCCTGGTATGTACCATGCCTAACTCAATAACACTCCCAACACTAGTTTAACACGATAGAAGTAGAAATGAAATTCATGCATGTAAGCAAGAGAAAGAGAAATACTATGAGCGCTTACGAATACGAGACAAAGAGGAGATGCCAATACATGACACCGACCTTTCGAGAAGGAACAACCTAAAAACTTCTAGGACCGTAAGGTCCTGTCGGACTATGAAAGACAGTATCCAAGCAAGGTTTGATGATCAGTTTATTTGCTAGTGTTGTACAGTGAACTAACCTAACTCGTGAATTTATATTGTTGTTATTACTAGTAAATAAAACTAGGTATTTGTTACAGGATTTGAGCGTGTGTTTATGTGACTTTATAGTAATCGAACCCAGGAGAAAATAATCGAAAATGCTTCGAATTCGTTCTAATGATACCAATGATAGGCAAGTGATACACGCTCAATATTTAATGACGTGATCCATGGATAGCGATATTTATTGACAGTGTAGGATGCAATATTGGTGGATGGTGAAACGGATTTCAATACCCTTATTATGGTTGTCAACGCTAACGTCGGCGCCACATTTTCGTCGACATCACTCCGTATCAACATCGACATCATATCACTGCAGAACTGGAATTTACTAAAGCAATGAATTGACGTTGACATGTTATCGATAATGTGACAGGAATAAGTACGATCTTTACATCTTTTTTATTATTTGTTTACAATTTGTTCAATTTCATTGTACTATTTATCCGTGAAAATGATTTCAAGCAATGGCGAGAGCAAGGAGAACTTGGCAGATATGAAGTAAAATAATTGCTAAATTATTAAATACCGTCTTACTACATATGTACAGATTAATTTAATATACTTTAAATTTGTTGATTACTTTCGAATAAACAACTCAGTGTTTGAATACCTTCTGGAGAAAAGTAGGGAAGCGTTCTACGTTTATATCCCTATAAATTAAGTTAGCAACCACATTGCGTTTTTAGCACAAGGTTCATACCGAACAAGTATTGGGAATGACTTCAATTTGGCCTTATCACAATCCACAGTTTCTTCAATAGTGTCCGAAACTCTTGAAGTCTTGGAGAAAGAGATTTGCTCAATTTTCATAAAATTTCAAATGACTGAGGAGGAGGAAATTGAAGCCAAACTTTCTTTGTTTGGAAAGGCTGGATTTCCTGACGTGATTGGTTGCGTGGATGGGACGCATATAAAAATTGTTGCACCGAATAAGACTGAGCAAAGTCTTTATTTTAATAGAAAAGGACTCCTCAGCTTGAATGCCAAAGTTGTAAGTTTAAATTTTTGCCATTGGCTTATCTAGTTAGTTTTAACCAATTTTATTTTTAGATTTTCTATCATAAAATGAGAATACATTTTTTCAATGCTCGATATGCAGGCTCATCGCACGATCTCTTATTTCGAATATGAGTTCTGCAAAACGGTCTCTACGTGAACATTACGATTCTGGTGAGCGCAACACTTGGCTATTTTGTAATTAACACTTAGATTCAGCTGGTTGTACGCACCGTAATGACTGGTGTTTTACAGGTGATGCAGGCTACCCTTTGACACCATACTTGATGACGCCTTATAGGTCAGTTTCAGAGGGAAACGCTGAGACCCGTTATAAACGGAAAATATTGGTGAAGGAACCATTGGAGTGATGAAAAACGTTTTCGTTGCTTACTTGGTGCTCGTCAGCTACATTATAAACCTGAAAAAGCAACACAAACTGGAAACGTTTGTGCAGCCTTGCATAACGTTTGTATGAATAGAATACAGAAGTGTCAAACAATGATGTACCAACCGACACCGAACATATCCAAGATATGTTTGAAGTTGATGTGTCCGATAACTTTCAAAGCCTTGAAGCGTCACAAATACGTGAAGAAATAAAAGCAAGTTTTTTTGTAAATAGTATGTAAAAACGTTATTACATAAGTTTGTACTTTTTTATTGCAAATTATAAAAAACAAAAGCACCTCGCCAACTTATAATAAGCCTGGCGGTATTCTGTACATAAAACATAAAAAGTTTAAGTTAAATTCAATTACTTAAATGACAAACTTAGAACAAGTAAATTTAGGTTAATTCAATTATTTGAATGTTAAACTTAAAACAAAAATATTATTGCGAACTACTCAGCTTGTTATTATTCAACAACAAATGGAGGTTACAAAAATATATGCATAGGTAGATATCACTTTACTTTTCGTTACTTTTTCTTATTCTCATTATATCTAACTCTGCTTATTTTAATTGCATTTTGACACCTTAAAGCTTCATCTCTGATCTGTAAAATGCCTTCTCTTTTTCTTGTTTCCTCTCTATAACTTTAAACTTGTTGCGTTCTATTTCAACAAGTAGTTGAAGGCTTTGTTATGTATCAGTCTGTGTATTCCCCAACGAATCAAGTTTTTCCCTATTTCTTCTAAAGAACTGGAAACTTGTGTCAGCACACGCTCTTGCTTTGCAGTATGGATTGCTAGTAAGTTCTGTAGTTGGCCGCGCTCCCAATTACGGCTTCTTCTACTGGTATGAGCAGTCGAGTTTTCATTCACAGCGCACAGCATTGTCAACTACTTCATGTGCGCTCCGTTCCTTGTTGTCAATAGTGGTGCTATTGTGGATGAAGTCCATCTTTTCAAACACAATTGTTGCATCAAGATCTCCTGACGGAATTTGAGGCGCTTCAGCTTGCAACACTTCAATGTTGGTTACGGTGACTTGTTGAACTGTCGCAGTTTCATGGTCATGAATACCTTTTTGCGTTCCTTTGGCATAGAGCTGTTTGCTGCATTGGAGTAAATTGTCTACCTGTTCCTCCAATGGGCTTAGACCCATTTGTTGAAAGGTTCCTCCCTCAGTAGAACTACACTCTGACTTTTTGTGCACAAGTTTTTTTTGACTTTGCATTTGAGATCTCTAAAAAACCTTTAAATTAAGTAAGATGAAAAAATTAAAAAAAGATAGACTTTGTATAAAAATGAGACAATTTGTACCTTTTGCCAACCATCGCCATCCCTTAGTGGTGGTTCCATAGCATTTAGTGGTGTGGTTATAGCTTGCCATTGCTCTTAAAACTTAGTTGGAACTGCCCCCTGGTAAACCCTCTGGCAAGCGCTGGACTTTTTTCCGGTTCTGCAACTAGTTGCGAAAATTGGTTGATATTAGTTATTTTAATCATTTTCTGAAAATATAACATATATCATCAGCATACAGAAGCAAAACTAATAATTAATTTAGCAATTTGTAATAGTCGTACTTAATAGTTTCGCACTCGTCACCGCCAAAATCCGTGTTGACAAATCCAAAGTCGATGCATGTCAACAAAATAGCACAATTTCTTTACTCTATACCAAAAAAGCATCCTTCAATAGATATCGATATTGACGATGCCGGTACCAATTCGAGAGTATCACCTCAATTCATATAAGTGTTGACAACCATAATAGGGGTGAATATTAAGCGTGTATCACTAGTAATAAGCTAAGTTGAATAAATTAAAGATTCAGCAACAGAAAACTGAGTTGGAACAATGCCGACTAAACCCTACAGGCAATAAATCCGAGATACAGTCACGATTACGAGAGGCTATGGAAGCGGAACAAATCAAATTTTATGATTATGTTTTCCATCTTGTAGAGGAGGTATCGACCAAAATCTAAGAGAAAAAGGAGCCTCCGAATCCAGTGGCAAGTGTGTACACAAACTTGATATTGGCTGTATTGACTCAAATATCAACCAAAATGGGAGAACAGGATATACGTATGGAAGAACAGAAAACGTGTATGGCAGCTCAACATCTTAGATTTTAGCTTAACTAGAAGCATGCATAAGATCACAAATGGAGGAACAGGAGACACGTATAACATAAAAATTGAAAGCAGAAGAGGAGGGTATTTATATGCAGGTGGCGCGAATGTCTTCGCAGCTAGAAGTGCAGCTGCAGGATAATACGATGCTGAAGTAGATGCACTGAGAGGTCGTATCCCAGAGTTAGAACTGACTCGTCCAACTGCTTCAATAAGCGACCCGAAGGTAAACATCTTATCCTTTTATGGTTCTGTTCCTTTTCAGGTATTAAAGCTACATTTTAGAAGACGGCAACTGGGAACAATTGGGGCATGGAAGTCAAAGTTGCCGCATTATTTGTGACATTAAACGGACCTGCAGCCGAAATCTTGCAGACGATTCCTGATTGCGAACGAAACAATTATGAAGCATAGATGGGTGCAGTTGAGAGACGCTACGTCGAAAACAGATATAGCAAATAGAGCTACAAAATCGCTTCCAGAAACCTAATGAGACTTTGCTGGAATTCGCATCTGATATGGAAAGGTTGGCCTATCTAGCATATGCAGACGCACCTATAGAGTACACGGAGAGAGTAACAATCCAATGTTTTATAAATGAAATAGGTGATGCGAAGACGAGGCGGGCCACATATGTAAACCCCAAAAGGACATTCGCTGTGTCGCATGCTCTGACTCACTTAATAGCCTCGGTTTTAAGTAAACCATCGTGCAAGGCTCACCGCGTGGAAGTAGTGGAATGCCACATTGGGTAGACGAAATCCTAGAAACTATCTATCTATCTATGGCGCGATATACAACAGGTATATCATCATAAACCTCCTAAGAGATTTTTGCGCCAAGCTTCTCTTCCAATTTGTGGTGTGCCGATTTGAATTTTTCCCTACAAATTGGTGGGACCTACAGTTTTTTGCCGACTCCGAACGGCATCTACAAAGGAGACGAATTTTTTGCTGAGAAGCCTGTCATGGCAGAAATACACTCGGAGAGTTTGCCAAACCACTGCCGAGGGGCGACCCCGTTTTGAAAAACTTTTTTCAAATCACTTGTGATGTTACCTGTACCAGGGCTCGAACCATGGACCTTCGGTGTGGTAGGCCGGCAACACTACCTTCACACCACGGCGGCCGCCTAGAAACATTGAATGGAAAAAAACCTAAAAGTGAACCTCCCATTAAATGCTTGAAGTGTGGAAAATCAGGTTATATTGTAAGTTATTGCAGCATCAGCTCCGGAGACTCCAGCAACCTAGGTGGGCGTAAGCTCAAAGCTGAAGGAGATGAGCAAGTCTCCCAATCCAGTCAACCGTCAAACTAAAGAGAGCCAGTCGGAAGGGGCGTAGGCCCCATAATTTCTGTCTCATAAATCGGAAGGAAAGCTAATAATCCTACTGTTGGAGGATATGTGGACGGAGAGGAGCATTTACTGGCTGTGGATAAGGGCGCATCTCATCCCATCATTCGATCTTATTTAGTAAACAAGACGGTGAGACCGTTACATGGAGCACAGTTGCGCACATCCACTGGTGAGGACGCCCAACTCCTAGGCGAAGTAACACGTAAAATCGCGCTTGAGAACGAATCCATTGCACACAATTTTAAAGTGGCAGACAATTTTGATGAATTCATAATTGGTGTGGACTTCTTAATAGACCAAGGTATAAAGATCGACATGCAGAACAAGATCACGAACTATAAGAATATGGATGTGCCACTCAATTTTGGTTACGAAAAGAAGTACGTCAGTAAGCGAGTACTCGTGCAGGAGATCCGACAAATTCCACCGAAGTCAGAAACAGTTATATGTACAAACAAATAGTGGGTTATGGAGGCAGCAAACAAATTAAAGACGAATATACTAGTTGGCAAAACCCTGGCTAAGGCAAAACAAGGTGGACGTATACCGGTAAGAGTATTTAATGAGTTCATAACGTTAATTAAACTTTCCAAAGGGGCTATATTGAGACAATGTCAAGAAGTGGAGGTGGTTATCAATTGTGAACAGCTCCAGGAAAATGTTTCTAACAGTAAAATCTGTCTTTCAGATGATATAACAGCGTGGACTTAGGGGCCCGAAAGAGACCATCACAATAAGGCAAGGCAACTTCTAACAAAGTAATCGAGCATATTTGACAGGGATGGTTCCAACCAGGTATGACCAAAGTTGTGAAGCATCAAAATGATACTGGTGATGCAAGGCCAATCCGACAAGCTTCTCGTAGTATTCCATTGGCCAAACGCAAAGTGATGAAATTACACAGGAAATGAGGGACAGCGGCGTGATCGAACCATCAGTATGAAGTGGAAGTAAAGGATGAAAATAACCAAACGACAGGCTTCAGCATGGTAGAAGGGCTTTAGCAATTTACGGCAATGTCCTCCGGTGTAGCTAGTAGTCCCGTGAGCTTGCCAGGAAAAATACGTACTTTTAATGGAAGAAGGAATACGAAGTGGCTTACAAACATTGAAGGAGCGACTGTGCACTGCCTCAATGTTAGTATATCCAATCTCAGGTTTAACGTTGATTCTGGATACAGATGCGAGTGGTTATGTCATCGGAGGTGTTTTGTCCCAGATTGTAGATGGACATGAGAAGGCACTATAGCCGCACAATCGGTAAGCCTATTGCGTGACACGGAGAGAACTGTCAGGACAGACCATGCAGCGTTGAAATGGCTGATGCTGTTCCGTAATCCGGAAGGTCAAATGGAATGGTAAATAGACCGAGTGCAAAGTTATAACTTTTCCATAGAGCATTGCAAAGGTAGCAGCTACGGAAATGAGAGGATACCTAGCAGAAAGTCCTGTTGCCAAGTCATATTGGGCACAATGGTACAGTTTACAATTGGAATCCGGTTGTTTGCTTCGAATATGGAAGAGTGAGGATGGTCAATGTATTCGTAAGATGGTAGTCGTCCCAAGGAAGAAAGTGCCTGATGTTCTGGAAGAATTACATAACGGTCCAAGCGGAGCTCATCTTGGAATCACCAAGACCATAGAGAAAATCAAGCAGAGATTCTTTGGTTTGGTTGGCGTCATTCGGCCGCGAAGTGGGTTGCCAACTGTGAGGTGTGCATCAATGCTAAAGGACCGAAATCGAGAAGCCATGGGCAAATGAAACAGTATAACTGAGGAGTACTATTTCAGTGGATTGCCATGCCCGTCTCCTACTATCAAACTCGGAAACAAATATGTACTAGTAGTTATGGACAATAAGTGTACCCTATTCCAAATCAAGGGAAAGAAACCAAAGCAGTGTTCACTAATAATAGGGTAACGAGGTTTGGTGCACCGATAGAGCTACATTCTGACCAAGGCCGGAATTTTGAATCAGCTGTGTTCCAGGAAATGTGCAAGGCATTGGGCATTCGAAAAACTCGAACAACTGTAAATCATCCTCAGTCAGATGGTATGGTTGAACGATTCAATAGAACTACGGAAGAACACCTAACGAGGTAAGTGGATAAAGTTCCAGGAAGATTGGGATACTCACATCTCCCTGCTCCTGATGGCATATCGCTTTGTAGTATATGAAATAACGGGTCAGACTCCTGCAAAGGAAATTTTTGGAAGTGATTTTCGGTTGCCAGCTAACTCGAAGTGAGTGATAAGATGAAAGCCAGGTACGACAAAGCCATTCACTTGGAAAGTTTTATGGAAGGAGATTTACTGCTGTTATACAACACACAACGTAAGAAAGGTCGGTCCCCAAACCTGCAATGTGACTAGGAAGGCCCACACAAAGTTATAAAACCGGTAAGCGATGCTATCTGTCGCATATAAACGATTGGACGGTGAAGAAATAAGATGAAGGTAGTCCAATTGAAAATGCTAGGTACGTTTGGGTCGGCAAATGTATCTTAGGTGAAGGGCAGTGTGGTGAATATTCTAAAGTATGTACCATCCCTAAGATAGCATTAATGTTTACGAATACGAGGAAAGCAATAAATGCTAATAAGCGACCAGTGTTCTAGAATGCAAGTACACAAGCAATCCACAGCTGTGAAGACGCTTTTAGGTAAAGGTAGCATATTCAAGTGTTGTACATTGAACTTCCTGTTGTTGTTGCTGCTATTAACAGCGCCCTGTCTAATGGGCATGATCACTCTGGGAAGTGTCACGAAGCTCTTCTAAGGGAAGTCCAGGGAAACTCGCAGTTTCAACAGGGTTGGACTAGAGTGATATTGGTGTTAGAAGAGTAGGTTAAATTGCAACGGAGGGCAAGGTGAAGTATTTGGTATGGTGGGGTTCAGTCTGGATAAGTGAGAGTTTGACCTAGCACATATCCAGAACGAAGTTGTGCTAGCATGACGATAGTCTCCATCGGAAGTACGCGCTCCCCTTCAGCTATTTCAGGTGGTTGTAGGGATTCTTCAGTAAAAACTGACTCTTGATGGAGATGAAACTCGTATAACATAAGCAGACATCCCGTGGCAGTTCTGATGGCGGTGTTTTAGCAGGCTTTCAACTTCCTCCAGTTAGTTTCAGCAAGTTTGGTCGACCATATGGGCGGAGCGTAATCAATAACCTGTCGGACGATAGCCTTATATGTACCAGGCAATGTTTCTTTATCTGTTCTCCAAGTACTGTCGACCAGTGACTTGAGGATCTTATTGCTGCTCTGTACCTTTCAGGCTATTGCGGTGGTATAACTAGCGAAGGTGGGACCGTTTTAAAACGTCCCGCACTAGATTTTGGGGTGGATAACAGTCGGTAGAGATACTCCATCTACGTGGACGTTTAACTTTGTCCCGTCTGTCCACGTCGTAAAAATAGTCGCCGTAGATTAAGTCGGAGACAGCCTCCGATTTAGTTCGGTGAAGAAGCTGGGAAGGTCTCAAAGGTAACAGTTATTCCTCGTACAGAGTTCGTCAATGGAGGGGCACTTACCTGAACTCATAATCTTGCAGTCGTCAGCGTAAGAAACAATGGAGACGTAAGAAACTGATGGAGGAGGAAGCCTCCATATATAAAAATTGAACAAAAAGGGGATAAAACACCACCCTGCCGCACCCGTTGTTTGATTCTTATTCCTAAATTTGGCGGACACCTGCCGACCGTCAAGGGAGTTAGAGGTCTACCTTTTTAGGCCTCTTCCAGGTCTCTTAGGAGTATGGCGTGATTGACCGTGTCGAAAGCTTTAGAAAGGTCAAGTGTCCCGACCACCGACCACCGTCCTATCGTTTGGAAGATGTTGATTCAAACCATAGTTTATCTACGACGTTATGGAATTCACAGCAGATGTTGTGCAGGGTGGTATCCAATAACTTCGCGACCAGGGTGGTATCCAATAACTATCGGACCATATGACCCTTTTTGGCTCGCCGGCTTCTCTGGTTTTAGTGGGGGAACCACAATCGCTTGTTTTCAAACTTTTGTCCCTCGTGGCCTAGCTGTTTCAACATCTTCATGGCAATACCGTCGGGTCCGCCTACATGTCTATGCCCCCGACGGATGGCTAGTCTCTTGGTCCTGTCAGCAGGTGGATGCACTATAAACTGTCAGCAAAAGGAACTCACGCATTGCCTGGGGTCCGATTTGAGGCTGTCACCAAACTTAATGGCGACTAAGTCATTGTATTTATTTGTATTTTATGGTTTCGTAAATTTTAAACATAAAGTATCAGGGTTTCCCTTAACCATGAAATATCAAGTCATTATATCTAGCTAATCAAGATATCGCAAATTTCTTTGCTCAATTTTTCACTTCTAACTATTCTGCCGTCACCAATTCAAACTTTCAAAATTATCCCTATAAGCTACACGGGACAAATTTAATTAATTCACCAACTATATGCGCCAAAGATGTTCTAATTTACATTAAAACCTTAAAATAATCTCTTAAATATGGTCCTGATAGTGATTGTTGTTGGAGCAAAGCTCGAATTTTTTTTATGTTTGTTTGTTAATTGATATTAGAGGAAAAATTACAACGTTATGCACAGCGATGGTATGGGATGACATGTTTCGAAGTGCCCAGCTTCTCATCAGACCCCTTCTCGGACACTGAGATATGAACCCAAGTGTCTGCACCAAAGCCGCTGTTAGAGTACTCTAACAACTAAGCTATGATGCCCTGTAGCGTCACGATGCATTTTTCCTCTAATGTGCCATTTGCTTATTCCTTTTATACATTCTTTGGTACATATATTTTATATGTCAACTCAAGGAAAGTGGAATATTTTTAGGCGCGTTCATAGATAGGATTCCTACATGTTTCTTGAAAAAGTGTGCGAACCATATTTACCAGCCCCTTACCAATTTGTTCAATCTATCACTAAAGTGTGGTGTTTTTCCAACTGCGTGGAAAGAATCGTTTCTTCTACCGCTGCATAAAAGCGGGAGTAGGTCTTCTATAGAGAACTATCGTGGCATAGCAAAGCTTTCTACCATCCCAAGATTGTTTGAAGCTATTGTTACATATAAACTTACGGGTCCGATCTCTATTTTGATAGCTGACTTCCCACACGGGTTCAGTAAGGGAAAGTCCACAGTTACGAATTTACTTGAGTTTACCAGTCATCTCTTAAATAGCTTTAGAAAAAATCTGCACACCGACGTTATTTATACGGATTTCAGCAAAGCTTTTGACAAAGTCTGTCACTCATTACTTATTCATAAACTCGCTCAGTTGGGCTTCCAGCCGGGTGTCAATCGCTGGATCTCTTCTTACTTTAGTGACAGGACACAAAGAGTAGTGTTTAAAAATTTAGTATCTGATGTCATTTATGTCTCTTCAGTAGCCCGATTCTGTAACTTTTAACCACGCGCCGAGCGTTAAGCTTACCGCCAATTTTTGGCGTTTGTTCTTAACGAAAATGCGATTCTGTAACTCTCTTTTAACGCCTCTAAACAGTTGACTCTTGATGGTGATAAAATACGGTAATACTTCACTTTCCGCCGTATTTTGCACTAAATTACATGCAAAAAACTTAAAACTAATTTTTTTACTTTTTCCAAACACTTGCAAATATATTAACTGCCAGGGATCATGATGTGCGTTGAAGTCACCGAAAGTCAGCAACGCACTGATGTCGGGGTTATGTTAATAATTTGCAGATCGCCTGACCGGACTACTATGCCTTGGAATTCTAGGGTAGAATCTCTGGGGTCGATGTCGGGGACAAATAGATTATATTGTACAGTGTGGTGTGTTTTGAAAGCGAGACCACCCCATTACCGTTGGGACGGTCTTTCCCATGTACATTGTACCGATCACAAGTTCGTAAGTCAGATCTTGGTTCAGTTTAGCCTCTTGAATCGCAGCGATTTGGATGTTGTTTAGCTTCATAAATTCAGTTATATCCGAGATCTTGCCAGCTAATGTTACAATGAAGCTGTTAAATTTTGAAGTACCCCCGCGGCGAGGTATTTATCATACTAAGCGTGGGGGCGCATGAGCCTGGCTAGGTGGTGGTAGACTGAAGCTGTTGTAAAACTGCCTTTTGGGATAAGGCGAAGGTGGGTGGGATGAGTTTTTGCTAAGGGTTGTGTAAGGGTTGAAAACAACACAAAAATAGGAAAGATAGAAAAGAGGTTTGTCCGTGTCCGATGGAATCATCTCTCCCCTTTCGACGTATAATACGTAGCATTGGGCTTCGCTATGACTCCGCATACCGAGCGAAGCCCCCTTAACCCGATGCATGTCAGGCCTCCAACGTCCTTCGTCCCTAGCCTGTCTAGTCAGTCATCGTATCCTTACATTCACGTCCCCTCCTTAGCACTAGTGTAACACATCCACCAAAATTAGCTATTCACTACTCCACTATTTTTGCTGTTCCAAAAATTCCTCAAAAGTATGTAGTTCCTACATTAAGTACAATTTTTATTAATTTATTCCAAAACTCTTAATCTAGATAAAATATATAACGTAAGGAAAATAATTCAATTCCATCTATCAAATAAAAAAAATTAGACAAGATAAAACTATTCCAATGCTATAATTATTCTTACCTATAACTATTAACTAAGTTATTTAATAATAAAAAAAAAAACGATAAAAAAATTCAAAACGCCAAATAAAATTTTTTCGGCGCAAATATCGTGTTGCACTCAATTCACTTCCGATATAATTTAACGCTCAGACCGATTTCTTGAATTTTGTGTCAAAACTAGAACAAGAATGAGATTATATAAAAACAAATATTTCTATCACAAAAATGTGTGCAGGTGTTTGCAAAAAAAAGACACAACACCTCATTCGATGGGCGAAAGTACGTAACTGTGCTCCATATATACATAAATAGGTATGTAAGGTATTGCAATGCAAATCAAATCACCTTCAGCCTTCCCGCGTTTTGGTACCAGAGCGCTATTTCTGAAAAAGAGTGTGAGAGATTGACCAATATACGTGTTACATAAAGACATATGCCTACCGATAAGCTTTCACTCTTTGGTTATTCTGACATCTAATCACTCGCTCGTGTTTAGGGGCAGCGGTCGGGTCGTTTATATGCCAGTAGCGTTAAAACTTGTGCGCATGCCAAGTCATGCGTCATATGCTTATGCAAAATATATTCTCTTCGGGAATCTATCCCTTATACTTGATTAAAATCTAGGCTTATGAAATTTACTAACGCAAAAAAATTGCTATATAACAAATTTTACACGGATTATTTCAAAACCAAATTTTTCTTTTAAAAATAAATCAGGAAAGAAGACAAATAACTGCGGTTATTTTCTTTTCACCCTTTTCCTGGGGCAAAGTTGTGCTGACCAAAACAGCAACAAAACGTTGTACCAACTGAACCGCCGAGAGAGTGTAAAGAAAATAAACTGGTATTTCGCAATTTTACAACAAAAAAAATCTCACAAAAAAATGGTAACAAAACCAGATTCCACTTAAAAAAATAAATTAGAAAAACTCATATACTATAAATAAGAAGTCTCCAGTTCTCCTCGTTCTGCTAGTGCCTGCTGCGTTGGCGTCTTCTGGTGCGATGTGCGCTCCTGATTTACCTTTGCCCTCTCAAACTCAATTTCCACTGTTTCCTTGGAAGGTTGCGGCCGATGACCTACTTTTTGTCTTCTAGTTGATCAGCTGTGTTTTGGGTGTTTGCTATTCCGATGCTCGTGCTTGTTGTTGTGCCTGGGAATTTGTATCTGTGCCCGGCATATGTGGCGGCGTCCTACTCTAAGACTTACTTTTTGTTACTGCAGTGTTAATTACTGATGCTCTTGGTTGTTGTTTGTGAATTTACTAACGCTCTTGATGTTGTTTGTAAAGTTGCTAACGCTCTTGATGTTGTTGGTACTTGATGCAATTAGTAACGCTCTAGTGATGTTGGTTGCAGGAAATATTAACGCTCTTGCGATGTTGGCTGCAGGAACTAATAACGCTCTTGCGATGTTGGTTGCAGCACTATTCCGTCGATTGCGTATCACAAGGAGCTTACGCTCAGACGCCTATTGGGGGTGTAGCTATTCTCCCCACTGCTAGCCTATAAAGAAATTTTCTATGGGCTAGTTAGAATTCCGCCGCCGCCGCGGCCGCCGTGGTGTGAAGGTAGTGTTGCCGGCCTACCACACCGAAGGTCCATGGTTCGAGCCCTGGTACAGGTAACATCAAAAGTGATTTGAAAAAAGTTTTTCAAAACGGGGTCGCCCCTCGGCAGTGGTTTGGCAAACTCTCCGAGTGTATTTCTGCCATGACAGGCTTCTCAGCAAAAATTCATCTCCTTTGTAGATGCCGTTCGGAGTCGGCAAAAAACTGTATGTCCCACCAATTTGTAGGGAAAATTCAAATCGGCACACCACAAATTGGAAGAGAAGCTTGGCGCAAAAATCTCTTAGGAGGTTTATGATGATATACCTGTTGTATATCGCGCCATAGAGAGAGAGTTAGCATTCCAACAGGTTAAGTGTACGAATATGAAAACTTAGATGGGGAATACAAGGGGTTGTCACGACTTGCACTGGCTATTAGCACGATTCATAACTCACCTTTTAATTCGCTGTTTTGGTAAAAACTCCAGCTTCTTGTGAGGTTACTTCTCCGGTTCCACAACACTGGCAATTTTTAAACTGTCTCGGTTTAACTGTACTTTATTTTACTTTACTTAAATTTTTTTTAACCACTAACCGCACTTTAAGACTAACTTTTGGTATTGACCAGTTTGCTGCCCTTACCACCTTTTTATACCCTCTTATTTCCTCTCGTTAGTATAACAGGCTTCTCCATAATTTTTGCCCCTAACCACTGAATTTTCTTCTACTTTCGCCTAGCAAGCAACATCACACATAAGCATGCTGCACCGCATTATCTTCCCAATGAGTTAACGAAGTTTCCCCACCAATATCGTTTTCTTTGCGCCCTTTCTGTTTCTACGTTCACAAACTTTCAAACCTACACACACACACATAGACAGAGCGGCACCCACATACAGCAATCAATGAAGATGCGGCAAGGCTGGCGTTACATAACCCAAGCTGTGTGGCAGTCTAGAAGGTAATGGGCTTTGAGAATTAGATGGAGAGGCCAGATTTTCTGGCGTAGAAGGCTGCGGTGTATTGTATCAATGTGCTATGAACGTATCCGTACAGAGGTTTCTGTTAGGGAGCATAGAGCACATAAGAACGTGACATAGGCCTAGGGATTTACCGATGCCGTCGCCGTAAATAATCTTCGCCGACAAACAGTCCACGTTGCGAAAAGCACAAGGCCAATGTTCATGCTGGAAGTAGGGGGGATATTGAGGGGAGGGAGGGAGGGAACTGACTCTTAGCAGTGCTCATGTCTGACCTATTCCGGAGGGGATATAAGTGATGACCGGCCATATATATGGAAACGCTGTTGAGCGTGAGCGACTGTCGGGAGTGGGTGAGCCACCCATTGCAGCGGTCCTGCTGGTCGTGGTATCTGTGTCACCATTGTGGCCTTTTGAAGATGGTAGGGGCGGTGGTGGTTCGCGAGAGATACTTGTACGGCGGGAATCGAAAGTACTAAAGAAAGTACGGGATATGTGAATGGCAGGGTTAAGCCCTGATCATCCAGATCTGTGAAGACATTTCTAATACGTGACGCATTGAACATAATGCGACCGTTTAACATAAATTTTCTTCCAGCAAACGTAACAGCTTCAATCTCTTGGTGCGGGATTGGATTCGATACCAGCCCGTAACATGAGAAGATGGAATAACCCATCTGCAAGGGTTTGCCCCGAGGATGACAATTTAGGGCGGAACGTGAGAAATTATAAGGAGTTAAACTGAAATAACAGCCCTTGGCCAGGTAGAAACCTAGGTCACTCCGGTACGGTAGAACCGGCTGTTGTGGCATTATATGCATTTACTGTGGAGTTACCAAACTCGTGAAATTGTGTAGCGTTTATTACTAGTAAATAAAACTCGCTATTTGTTACAGTATTTCTGCGTGTGTTTATTGGACTTTATAGATATCGAACTTACGAAGAAATAATCGAAGACTCATCGAATTCGTCACAATAGTGGGGCGATTGTTTTCAAGCATGTACCAATCCTAACTCAATAAACTCCCACCACTAGTTAAACACAACAGTAGCCCGATTCTGTATCTTTTAACCACTCGCCGAGCGTTAATCTTATCGCCAAATTTCGGCGTCTGTTCTTAACGAAAGTGCGATTCTATAACTCTGCTTTAACGCCGGTAAACAGCTGACTCTTGATGGTGATAAAATTAGGCAATACTTCTCTTTTCGCCGTATTTTGCACTAAATTACATGCAAAAAACTCAAAACTATTGTTTTTACGTATTCCAAACGCTAAAACACTTGTAAATATATTAACGCGATTGTTAACACGTCGAAAATAATTCGCGACAGCTAACCACACAAAAAGTGTTAGCTAACACTTTTCGTGTGGTTAAAAGTTAGTGAATAGGGAAAAGCGTTAAAAATGGTGCTAAGCGAAGTTAACAATAACACCTGGCGTTAAAATAGTTACAGAATCGACCTACAGAGATGACGATGGCTACTCTTATGCATGCAAGCGTGTACAAGGCAAAGAGGAAATGTCAATAAATAACACCGACCCTTCGGGAACACGAAGAGCGAACAACCAAGAAAGTTCTCGGTGCATAGCCAAGCACCCTGTCGGACTCTATAAGGCAGTGACCAAGCAATGCAGGTTGATCAGCTTATTTTCAAGTATTGTTCTATGAACTACTGTGAAGTTACCAAACTCTTAAATTTGTATTGCGTATATTACTAGTAAATAAAACTAGCTATTAGTAACAATATCTGGGCGTGTGTTTACTTGACTTTATAGTTATCGAACCGAGGATTAATAATGGAAGACTCGTCGAATTCGTCACAATATTGATTATTAATCCTGTAGGCCGTTTCTGTAACTTTTCGTAATAATAACGAATGATTATGTAGCGCATGGCTTGTAACGATTTCGTTATGAAAAGCATTTCTGTATGAAAAAAATTCACCTTGCGATATGTTCGTGCTGTGTTATGTAAAAATGAGAAAATGATAGGCAAAAAGGCCTAGGTGACAAATAAAACATTTGTCGCACACCGCACAATGGTCTTGATAGCCTAGTAGATAAGGTATTGCTCTAACTAGCGGGAGAATCGAATTTGAATCGTGGAAAATTTTTATTTTATTTTTCTCTTTCTCACATTTTATTTTTGTTTTTATTTTTTTATAACAATTTATTTTTAATAAATATTGATAACATAAAAAATTTGCACATAATGCAATTAGTTTGGATTTTACACTTGTTATCGCTGCCTTTATAGGCATCGTTATTTTTATCGATATCCAAAACGAAAATACATTTTTACCACACTTATAGAAACACTATTCAACGATAACTACATAACAGGGTTGCACTTTGCTTTAAAATTCTTATCGAAAGGTTACAAAAACGGGCTACTGGGATCGGTCACTGGGCATGCGTAAGCGTAGCCATCGTTATCTCTGTTATGTTTAACTAGTGGTGGGAGTGTTATAGAGTTAGGGATGGTATATGCTGGAGAATATGCGCCACACTGCCCTCCACCTACCTTTTCAATGTTGGTCACCATGCCGGGGCGAACGGGCTTAAATGTCATATTGGTGTCTCTCTTGTAGGGATTCCAATGTGAGACGAACTAAGAGGAGGACTTCACTCCTTCCACATCCTCTGGTGGGTGTGCTCTGGCAGTCCCCCACTCGATGATGCGGGAGAAGTGGAGATAGCCGTTCCAACATCACCCTAAGCCAAGGCGTTAAGGTACCCGTGGCGAGGGTTGAGTGATCAGCGGGGGGGATATTAAATAGCTGATCGCTTACGGTCCCCTCCAACGCCCGGTCAAGGTCGGTTGTATAAGTGCCTTACCCCGGTATACTGGCTCTGCCCGGGCGGACGAAACCCTTCCAGCTTAACTCGTGGGAACTGTATGGAATACAAATATAATAAAAAATAAACAAGGGAAGAGTAGTGGGGAAGAGGAGAGCGTTCTGAGAACGATTTCGGAGGACGAACTCCTGGCTTGTAGCCAGGGGAGGGTCAAAACAAGGGGTGACATTGGTACCAGCCATAGTAATAAGATAAGAAAAAACGAGGAAACTGGCGGCGGTCCACGTGCGAGACGCATAGGACAGGATATGGTGTGAAGCGGTGGTCAGGGACTATGAGAACACCCATGTCAATAAGCCAGCAACTCATCCACAGCAACAACCATCCAAACCGAAGCAGTCGGCAAAGCGCAACAGATAACACGAAGTGAACGTGAGTGATGTTAAAAAGGCACCGCAGGGCGGGGTGCTCTCACCTCTGCTATGGCTCCTTACTATGAACGACATCATAATACAACTCACTAGAATTGGGACAAAAATCGTAGCGTACGCCGGCGATGTGGCGACCCTGGTCTCGGGTCCTTGCCTTCCGTGGTGAGTGAAATCATGGAAAGAACTTTGGCAAAACTAAGTAGGCGGGCATATGAGTGTGGCCTTAGGCTAATTCCGGGGAAAATGGATCTACTACTCTTCACGAGGAAGTACAAGCCACCTACCTTCGAACTACCTAAATTAAACGGCCATCGGCTATCCCTATCTACTAGCACCAAGTTTCTGAGGCTAATAATTTATTGTAGACTTAATTGGACATCGTGCATGGAGGAGCGGGTGCGAAAGGCCTGAGTCGCTTTCTATGCCTGCAAATTAAGGTTTGGTAAAAATGGGGTCTCAGGGCAAAGGTGATGCTATGGATGTACTAGGCGGTGGTGCGGCCTGTGCTGCCCATGGATCTGAAGTGTGGTGGGAAGCTCTCCGGAAGGACTACAATCTCATCAGCCTACAGAAGGTCCAGCGTACCGTGTTCGTTCGTACCACCGGAGCCTTGCGCACTTGCTCCTCTGCGGCCTTGAATCCCATTTTTAACCTGGTTCCAATTGACCTACACATATTGTGTACATCGGCACAAACCGCACTGAGACTCAGGGAGTCTGGGTGCTGGAAGGATACTCAGCAAGGGCATAGTAGTATTCTATACAATCTTCCAGCAGGCGCGATTAATGCCAATACTGGCTTTTATCCTCATAAACTGAAGTTTGAGAGCAGTACTGCTACTACCATTCCGAGTAGGAATGATTGGAAGAGGGGCAGGATCGCAGTGGACAACGAAATTCAAATCTCCACCGACGGGTCCAAGATGGATTCAGGTTTGGGAGCCGGTGTTTTGTGGAAGTCCCTACACACTGCCGTATCATTTAGACTCCCCTCGCATTGCAATGTGTTTCAATTCACTATCTTTTCAGACAGCGCCACACACGAGTTCGAAAGGGGTGCATGCATGCAATCACATCGACAATCTGGGACAAACTCCCTTGCTATAGCATAACCACTGGCATCCGTATCCAGAATAAACGTTAATCCTGGAATTGGATATGCCTAGTCACTATCTTCTTCTGATCTGATAATTATAACGCCACTGTAGTTCATTTTCTGTATAATTTCTTTTACCACTTGGCGCTTGTAATATTACGAGGAGCTGGCGGATTGGCCTTGCATCACCTGTATCAATTCGATATATCATATCCTTGGCCCGACCTGGTTTGGAACCATCCTTGTCAAATATGTTCGAGTACTTTATTAGAAGTTGCTTTGCCTTACTCTGATGAGCTTTTTCTAGGCCTTCCGTCCATTTGGTGCTATCTGTAACGGCAGGTTATACCCTGACTACGCCCCTGTGTGCATGCGTATCTGCTCACATCCTTTATACTAGGTGTATGTGTGTGTGTACAGAATACTGTTGCACGCAACATGTTCGACGCCGCTGGGATATCTGAGTGACTTACACAAGAAAAATTTGGTCGACCGCGAAACGCGACTTAGAAACGGTAAGTGCAACAGGGATTCGATTGTGCATAAAAGGGGGCCAGCCCGTTCTTGGCGATCAAAATTGACAAGTCACAGATTCGAGCAGACTATTTAAATACTACGCGAGTGCAGTGAAAAAGTGTTTTTTTTTTTCAAAGTGAGTTGCGGTTTAATTAAAACGGTCAAGTGCAAAGTAAAAGTACCGCAACTAAGCGGAACCAAAACCACCGGTCAACAGCAGATCCACCAACGGTAAGTCGCCCATACTTAATGCATATACCCATACGTCTATCTAATTCCCATTGATACTATGCAATGTAATTTAAACCCCCAGTGTTCATTACCTGTGCCTAAATATTTTTTTCCCCCTTATAAAAGCAACCACTGAACTAGAAACGCCAGCGTTGGTGTGAGGCACTCAGCCACCCCATCCACTCAGTGCCAGGGAACGGACCAGATCCACACATACACAAAAGACCACAGGAGTACAGGTGGCAGATTACATACCACATCAGTCACAGAACACCACCACATCGACATAAAAAGACAACAGGATTACAGGTGGCACCGCGCACACAATAGCAGTCACAGAAAGCACCACAACTACACAAAAGATCACAGGAAAACAGGTGGCACCTCAACCAACAGCTCCACAACTACACGTCACACAACATCAATATATGCACATAACACACCAAAAAATCTACCAGCTCCACAACAACCACACCAAAACACCAGAAGCACCAGCGACAAATCCGAACGACGCAACAGAAAAAACAGCGCTTCACACAACCATACACCAAAAGCCCAGGTAACACTGCACAACCTAAATGCCCGACGTAACCGCAACCACAGTGGCAATACATACAATACATACATAAAACACTCACCAGCACCAACACCATCAAAAAATCATACGGCGTCACAAGCAACACGGTAAGCACAAACAGAAATAATAAAGGGTGGAAGAAATCACCACTTGCCACGGGCTTGAAAACACAAACCAACACATCATACCAGTCGCCGCGGTGAATTATAAAACGTCGATCACTGTGCACCACAGTCACTGAGCGGACGTAGCTTGAGAGTGGTGAAAAGATCACCAGTTGTGAGAGCGCTTCTCACACTAGCGCGAACTCGCCGCGCAAGAACCAACGCAAGGAGCCCACCACAAAATCACCAATTGCACAACACGGTGGCGACCGATGAAAGTTCGCCCAATGAATTTTCCTTAGCAAAATTTCGAAGTTGTACACATATGTATATTTTTTGCGGAGTTGAGTTTAATAATTTTGAATTTTTTTCGTTTTTTATTTGGAAATTTACTTGTATACATAAATTCCCCTTTCTTGCTTGCTTTCCACAAAAGTAATTTCACTTTTTTTTTGTATTTAACTTTTTGGTGCCGGTTAACACCAGCAATCACACTTGATTTTTGGGGCATACCCAATAGTAAAAAAGGGGAGCGTACAAAGAACCCCAGGAATCACGTGGCCAAGCCGCGATATCGGCCTGCCTTCACACATTCAAACCTCATCTTCACCATTAGTACATTTTTCTTTGTTTTTTTTTTTTGTGTTTTTGAAAAGAGTGGCATTTTTCCTTACACAAACCTTCTAAAAACTTTAATTTCCACAAACCTTTTTTTTTAATAACTTTTATTAATTACCTTTTTTTAGTTATATGTATAAACGCATGATCATTGAAACCAAAACTAAATTTTCGTTACAAATATTTTTGAAGGTAGTGCGGTAGGGTGTCTCTATAGGAGTATATAATTTTTTTTCTGTTGTCATCTTTGCGTAAGTTACCGCGCTTAAGCAACTGGTGTACTAAGTATTGAAACCATAATTTTAAGCCTAGAATGAAATTGCCTTTAGATCATGAACGCAAAACGTCAAGCTGTGTAGTTCTGTTTATATTTTTCTCTGTGATTATATTTAATAAATTAATAATATCTTTGATATTCTAAAGTTATAATTAAAGTTAATAGAGATAAATATCTAATTGTGCTTCACTACTTGGTGTGAATAGTGTTAAAAAGTTTTGATAGTGATTCATTATTATAAATTCATTTTGTTGAATTTGTGTGTGCCGAGTTCTTTGCATATTTTATTTGTTGCTATTGAAAGGCTTTATTTCATATTGCAATTGTTGTTGTGCTCTGACTTGCTTTTCTTATTTCTTTTTCGTTACAGCTGTTTTGCGTGGTTTGTTGAACGTCAGATACAGTGTGTTTAAAACTGTTCGCTCAGTACTGTGTCATTTAAACTGTCAGGGTTGTTTTTCTTTAATCCGCTAAATTTTTTTTACTTATAATTTTTCTTATAAATTTATATAAGTATTTATACGAAAATGTCGTGCATGATAGCAAAACTGCCAGGTAAAAAGCGAGTCCGAACGCTTTGTTCATGCTGGATGTGTGATGGACTTGTCCACGCCAAGTGCACTGGGTTAACCGGTAGAATAGCTGACCTGCTTAACGAAGGAAAAGGCCTGCGCTGGTCTTGTTCCAAATGCCGGTCGACGGAAGTTGATCTCTGTAAAATCTTTAGGCATATCAGAAACGGTTTTTCTGAAATAAGCAAAGATTTTTCATTGCGGACCGAAAAATTCCAAAAATATGAAAATATTTTCAAAACCTTGGAAACATTGGAGAATTCGCCTCATTTGGATTGCCCTGATAATCGCGAAAACAAGCGCAGGCGTACGGATGATCGGCTCACTACCTCAACAGTCCCGAACTTGCCTCAACCCCTTGAACTTATCGATTTGGCTTCTCCAATTCCTAGTACGGTTGTCCGAGCAACGTCGAAGAACGCCCCTTCAAAAATGTCCACCAGGAAAAACGCGGAACCTCCAACTATTGCAATGGAGTCTGAACCAATCGTTGGTAAGCTGGTTGTGGTTCCTCGCAAAAAATCTATTTTTGTGTCTAGGTTCCATCCAGATACTACCGAGGATGATTAGATGTACCATATTTCTTCTAAGGTTAAAGATCAAAGCGTAACTGTTAGAAAATTTTACTTCACATATCAAAGAAGTATGTCTTCGTTTAAGATTGATGTATCTGGGAAAGATTTCGATACTCTGTTGGACAGCTCTGTTTGGCCTCCCGGGGCTCTTGTGCGGGAGTTTGAATACAGAATGAATAGGAATGTTCAAAATGTAGCGAAAATTTCTCGTAATAACGTTGAGTCAAAAAATTGAGCACTAAATCCGTGAATATCTTTTATCAAAATGTAAGAGGTTTAAATACCAAATTAACTGATCTCTTTTTGAAATCTTTTCATTGTAAATATAACGTAATTGCTTTTACCGAAACTTGGCTAAACCCTCATGTTTTCAATTCAGAGTTTTTATGTAATAAATATCAAGTATATAGAAATGATCGCTTGAACAGAGTCGGGGGTGGTGTTTTACTTGCCGTTCATTCCTCCATCCCTTCATAAGAGGTTAATATTCCCAACATCGATTTCATTGAGTTCAAATGCATCCGCCTTCAACTAGACAACGTCTCTATGTACTTATATGTTTGCTACATCCCTCCAGCATCAGATTTTTCAGTCTACATGCAACATGTCTCTCTGCTCAAAACTGTTAACTTTATGACTAAAGCTTCAGATTCAATTATTGTTTTGGGTGATTTTAACTGATCGTGGAACATATATGATGGCAACATTATTCCAAATCCGTCCAAACTGGGGTAAATGACTTTTTAGATGGAATTTCCGATCAAATAAATGTTACCGCTAACAAGTTTGGGAAAGTCTTAGATTTAGTGTATGTTAATGATATAAACCAATTTTCTGTAAATCGTTGCGATCCGTTGGTTTTACCAGAAGACCTTTACCACCCTTCTTTGGAAATGGTCTACGAAACCATAAGTAATGGCCAAGGCACTCAATGCTACTCATGTAGTAGCTTTGATTTTAACTTTTCCAAAGCAAACTACAAGAAATTAAATAAAGCACTGTCTAAATTAACTTGGCCTGAATTTGGTTATGATATCATATTTACCAACCCCTTACCAATTTGTTCAATCTATCACTAAAGTGTGGTGTTTTTCCAACTGCGTGGAAAGAATCGTTTCTTCTACCGCTGCATAAAAGCGGGAGTAGGTCTTCTATAGAGAGCTATCGTGGCATAGCAAAGCTTTCTGCCATCCCAAAATTGTTTGAAGCTA
The DNA here is from genome assembly GCA_949987695.1 of Merzomyia westermanni. Lineage (NCBI taxonomy): Eukaryota > Metazoa > Arthropoda > Insecta > Diptera > Tephritidae > Merzomyia > Merzomyia westermanni. The sequence goes on from OX465289.1 coordinate 112,234,292, forward strand.
TTGTTACAAATCAACTTACGGGTCCGATCTCTACTTTGATAGCTGACTGCCAAGCCGGGTTCAGTAAGGGAAAGTCCACAGTTACGAATTTACTTGAGTTTACCAGTCATGTCTCAAATGGCTTTAGAAAAAATCTGCACACCGACGTTATTTAAACGGATTTCAGCAAAGCTTTGACAAAGTGTGCCACTCATTACTTATTCATAAACTCGATCAGTTGGGCTTCCAGCCGGGTCTCAATCGCTGGATCTGTTCTTACCCTAGTGACAGGACACAAAGAGTAATGTTTAAAAATTTAGTATCCGATGTCATTTATGTCTCTTCGGGGGTTCCTCAAGGAAGCCATCTTGGCGCGATTCTGTTCTTGTTGTTTATAAATGATATTTCTACAATAATAAAATTTTCAAAAATGTTATTGTATGCCGACGACGTAAAACTTTTCATGTCATTCGCGTCATTTGAAGATAGAAATAAGCTACAATCAGATCTAGATACACTTGTTACTTGATGCGATTTAAATTATCTACCACTTAACCTTAAAAAATGTAGACACATGGGTTTTTCGCGTGGAATTTCTCAGCCGGCTTCCTATACAATTAAAAATTATAGTCTTGAGCAAGTGTATGATTTTGTTGAGCTGGGGGTTACTATGGACTATAAACTCAGTTTCAAGCGCCATATTAACACAACAGTCAATAAGGCAAGAGGAGTCCTAGCATTCGTTAAACGATGGTCTAAAGAATTTAGCGACCCTTATGTAACTAAAGCCCTCTTCACTACATTAGTCAGACCGATACTTGGATCCGGTTCTATAATTTGGAGCCCGCGGTACCAGGTTCATGTAGATCGTCTAGAATCAGTTCAAAAACAATTTTTACTATTTGCCCTAAGAGATTTTCGTTGGGATCCCTTTTATAATCTACCACCCTATACGAATCGTTTAAAACTCTTTAATCTGCACACACTTTCTAGTCGGAGGGAAATGATTGGAATTATTTTTATGATTAAATTGCTAAATGGTTCACTATGCATCCCATTTCTTCTAAGTGAAGTTAACTTCAATGTACCGTCTCGTCCTTCAAGGCATTTTAAACCTCTAGTATTAAAACAGTGCCGAACCAATTTTCAGTTAAAGGAGCATTTTCGCTCTTTGTGTCAAGATTATAACTCTCTTTCTGGTAGATTTGATATTTCAGACTCGCTTTTCAGCATAAAAAATCAATTCTTTCTATCCTAAATTCATAGCTACTAATTGGTTCTTATTCTTTGACTTCTATATTAACTTCTAACAATAATTTTATTCTGTTAACTAGTTATTTCTTAATGTATAATCTATCTTATATCTACTTTACTTAGCTGATGAGGTTTTCTCTGTAGCTGAGCAGTTTTAGATCGACGACTAACAAACCAAAACCTTTCAACGACTCGGCACGAACGAATAATCCGCGCGTTATGCGGATGCGCCCCTCGCGCCGGTCGGGCGGGATACGGTGGGTAATCCGTTTGGGAATTATTATTATTATGCCGTGCCTTGAAAGTTGGCAGATTGGAACACATTTTTTAGTTTTTCCGCGCCAAGGAACATTAATACATTTCTTCTAACGAAGTGAGTAACTCACAAAGTAGCGTGAATAGACGTTCTCTAGAAGTTTGGACAAATACTTGTACAGTAAATATATATTTAGAATTTCCATTTTTCGATCAAATTACATATATTTTATGAATTTGAGTGTTTTATGACCTAAAACAACAATAGTAATCTTTCATTATATATATTTGCCTTTTAGCAACAGATTTTTTCGTTGCCAAAATAAACTACCTTTAGGGGAAAAGTAGAGATTTTTTAAGATGGCTAAAATTCCATAATCGCAATTTCGGCTAAATTAGTTGCCAAAAACAGCTGATTAATTTATCTGGCTCGTTTGTGTTCATCGCTAAAATGTGCAAAAAAAATGAACCAAAACATGGAGATTTTAGGAGACTGTCATTCATTGGAAACGCAAAAGTCTCCAAATTTTGCTAAAATGCATTTAGAGATTTTTGGCGCTTGAGATTAAGCTTTAGCGATTTCCAGAACTCCGCTGCTGTTCTCCAAGTTGAGATGCCGTCTGAGATGTAATAAAAGTCTCCTGTTTTTCCATTTAGTCGATATCTAAGTCAATACAGCCAATACCATGTTTGTGTCCACATTTGCTACTGCATTCGGGGGCTATTTTTTTTCTCTTCCATTTTCATCGATGCCTCCTCCACAAGATGGAAAACATGATCATCAACTTTGATTACTTCCGCTTCCATAGCCTCCCGTAATCGTGACTGTAGCTCCAATTTATTGCCTGTTGTGTTTAGTCCGCGTTGTTCCAACAAATTTTTGGGTTGATGAATCTTTAATTCATTCAACTTCGCCATGTCCTTGTCATTCTTGCAATCACTGGTATTTGTTTACCAAAACCTTTTCTGACACCAATTGTGACGAATTCGATGTAGATTAGATTAGATTGAGATATTGCACTGCGACCTTATGGTCTATTGTGTGCTCTTCTCTTTATAGTACCTCATCTAAGCAGGGTTCCTTCAGAAAGTCAAGGATTGAATTAAGCTTCATTGAGTGTACATCCCTGATCTCTGTCCTGTGTGAGCCTAGAAACCTATGTCTACTACGAGCAATAGCATCACATTCGACCAGGATGTGCTCCACAGTCTCGTTCGCCGCGTCACAAAATCGACACAGGTCACTGGAGCAGATGCCCAGTTTGTGCATGTGATCCTTTAGCCTGCAATGCCCTGTGAGTACTCCTGTTATTATCCTAAGACTGTTTTTGGGGAGATTGATCATCGCTTTGGATCTCTTTTTATCATATCCCCCGAACAGTGCCTTTGCTTGTCGCAGCCCTGTTAAGTGAGACCAGTGCTGATTGCTGTTGTTGTTGTTAACAGTGCTTTGACCTGCCCAATGGGCTCGATCACTTTAAATTGTCATCAGGCTCTTCTAACGGAATTCCGAGGAAACGCGCAGTTTCCACAGGGTTGGACCAGAGTGATGTAGGTGTTAGAAGAAGGTCATTTAGAGCCCGTCTATGGTTCCGCAGATCGAATGGCAAAGAGATGTGGTGCCGGATCTCAACGTGGTGCTTACGAAGATGTCTCTGGGGGCGGGTCTACATCCAATAGATGTCGATTTGGATGACTGGGTTTATGACAGTTCAGAAGGAACTGTTTACTCAAGAGATCCGCGTGCTCTTGAACATTGAGAAATTTTGCTTCAGGTGAGACTCAGATGACATAAGCAGACATCCCGTAGCAGTTCTGATAGCGGTGTTATGGCAGATTGCAATTTCCTCCAATTGGTGTCAGCAAGGTTGGGCGACCATATGGGCGCAGCTTAGTCAATAACCGGTCGGCCAATAGCCTTATATGTAGCAAGCAATGTTTCTTTTTCTTTTCCCCAAGTACTGCCGGCCAGTGAATTGAGGATCTTATTGATGCTCTGTACCTTTGAAGCTATTGCGGTGGCATGACTAGCGAAGGTGAGGCCGTTGTCAAATGTCACACCCAAGATTTTCGGGTGGTTGACAGTAGGTAGAGGTACTCCGTCTACGTGGACATTTAACTCTTGCCCCATCTGTGCACTCCATGTCGTGAACAGGGTCGCCGTCGATTTAGTCGGGATATGGTGGGTAATCCGTTGGGAATTATTATTCAGCCTCTTAAGTTTTTTTTCTTTTTTTGGATTTCACGCTCATTCTCCTCAAATCTTAGTTATAAGCCACATTCGGTCTAGGGTAGTAAGTAATGAAATAGTTAGAATATAAGCCTAGATACTAAGCGAATACCAGAATTGTAAAAATAAATATTAAAAAAAGAGGAAAATTATGATTTCGGTAGATTTTTTTGGTTGAAATAAATATAGAAAATATGATGGCAGCCCAATTTCTCCCTTGTGTTAGTGTGGGTGTTGTCCTCGCGGCACACTAGGAATAAGTGAGGTGTTGCAACCCGACAGACAGACGATGACTTAAGGCTGACCATAACGGACGGATGTCAGGAAAAGGGGGCTCCACTCTGTAATCGGGGTCAAAGTGGAGTCCAAGGTTGTTCATGTTCCATGCACAAGAGGGGTGGGCTGACTCCACCTGACACGGACAGTCTTCTCCCGCTTTGCCTTTGCTTTTTACGTTTTCTATTACATCTATTGAACCCCTAGGCATGACACTTAATTTTGTTTTTGAGACTGTGGGTCGAGGAAGATGGCAAGAACCGCGCCCCGACGCCGACGAGCCTCAGGTGGGCTACCACTATGCCACCCTTCTCACCACGGACCAAGCAGTTACCATAACATATCATCTGAATGATCAATCTCGCTGGTAGACACCTTTTTTCTGGAGATGTTCACAATTGTTAACCACGTCCACCTCTTGGCATTACCCCAATATAGCTCCTTTGGAAAGTTTAAGTAGCGATTTAAACTCATTAAGTACTCTTACCATCAATCTTTGCCCATATAACCGCTTCTGACTTCGGTGGAATTTGTCGGCTTTGCTCCACCACTACTGGCTTACTGACGTAGTTCTTTTCGTAATCAAAATTGAGTGGCACGTCCATGTTCTTATTGTTCATAATCCTGTTTTTCACGTCCATCTTGATGCCTTGCTCGCTTAAGAAATCCACGTCAATTATAATTTCATCAACAGTGTCTGCCACTATGAATTTGTGCTTTACGTTGACGTTCCTAATTGCAATTTCACGTGTTACCTCGCCTAGGACTTGGGTGTCCTCACCAGTCGCCTCCATGCAAGGGCCTCACCTTGTTGACTAAATCATATCGAATGATGGAATGAGATGCGCCCGTGTCCACAGTCAGTAAATGATATTTTTTGTCCACATGTCCTTCAACAGTAAGATTACTAGCTTTCCGTCCGTTGTGGGAGCCAGTCCACGCCCCTTTCGGCTGGCTCGATTTAGTTTAATGATTGACTTGTTTGGGGGATCTTCACATCTTCTTCAGCTTTGCGTTTTCGTCCACTTGAATTGATGGGGTTACTGGAGCCAGTGCCGCAATAACGTGCTTTGTGACCTGGTTTTCCGCACTTGAAACATTTGATGACACCATTACTTTTCTTCTGGGCTCCGTTCAACGCTTCTTTTGTCTACCCAAGCCGGAGTTTCCACTTCTTCGGAGACTCCGTTTTCTCTTCCATTTTTGTAGAAGCCGCTTCCATAACCTCCCGTATTGGTGATTGCAGCTCAAATTTATTGCCTGTAGTAATTAGCCTTCGTTGTTCGAACTCAGTTTTGAGTTGCTGAATCTTTAATTTATTCAACTTAGCGTATTACTGGCGGGAGCCAGTACTTCGTTCAATGCTTCCAAAATTTTGTCTACCCAAGCCGGAGTTTCCACTTCTAAGCTATGAGTCTTGTATGCAGGTTTACTCAAAAGCGAGGCTGTTTCCTGCGTCAGAGCATGCGATACCGTTTCAGCGAATGTCCGTGTGGGGTTACATATGTGGCCCGCTTCGTCTCCACATCGCGAATTCCATTTATAAAACTTTGGATTTTTACCCTCTCAGTGTACTCTACGGGTGCGTCCGCATTTGCTAGATGGGCCAACCACTCGATATCCGCTGCGAATTCCTGCAAAGCCTCATTCGGTTTCTGGGGTCGATTCTGTAGCTCTATTTGGTATATCTGCTTTCGATGTTCGCTACCATAGTGTCTCTCCACTGCTCCCATCAACGCCTCATAATTGTTTCGTGCGCCTTCAGGTATATCCTGTAAGATTTCGGCTGCAGGTCCCTTCAGTGCCACGAATAGTGCAGCAACTTTTTCTTCAGAGCTTCAATTATTCATTGCTGCCGTCTTCTCAAACTGTAGCTTGAGTACCTGAAAAGGAACAGAACCGTCAAAAGATGGAATACTCGTTGAAGCAGTTCGACGATTCAGTTGCAATTCCTGGATACGGCCCTTCAAAGCATCCACTTCGGCCTCAATTTTGCCCTGCCGTTCTCTGAATACATCTTGCACTTCTGTTATTTTTGTATCTTGTGCTTCCAGCTGCGATCACATATAAGTCCTTTGTTCTTCTAGTTGAGCAGAGATTTGTGATGAAACCTGGGCAGAAATTTCCGTCGACATTTCCAAAATACGAGTCTCTTGGGCTTCAATTTTTGCTGACATTCGTGACTCCTGCTCTTCCAGTCAAGATGTAATACGTGTCTCTTGGTATTCAAGTTGAGATACCATATGTGTCTTTTGTTCTTCCAACTGACATGCCATGTGCGTCTTTTGTTCTTCCAGCTGTGTAGAAATGCTAGACGACATCTGAGTCAACACAGTCAACAAGGCGTTAGTGTCCACACTTGCGGCTGGAATTGTAGACTCCTTCTCTTCCATCTTTGTCGATGCTTCTTCCACAAGCTGAAACACATGATCGTCACCGTTAATTCCTTCAGCTTCCATAGCCTCTCGCAATCGTGACTGTAGACTGTAGCTCTGATTTATTGTCGTTGTATTCAATCCACGCTGTTGCAGCTCATTTTTGAGTTGCTGGATCTTCAACTCATTCAACTTTGCCATGCCTTTGTTATCCTTTACAGCTCTCGGTATTTATTTAACAATACCTCTTCTGACACCAATTGGATGATTCCTTGATTATTAATTCTGGGTTCGATCACTATAAAGTCAATTAAACACACGCACGGACATTGTAACTAATAGGTATTTTTATTTACTAGTAATAAACGCAATACATATCTAAGGGCCACTTTCATAAAGGCCGGAAACTGCTAACCGGAGTTTAATTGACGTATTTTGTACGGTTAACAGTCAAACTAATCGCCGATTAGGCTTAACCGGCCTTTATGAAAGTGGCCCTTAGGGCGATTAATTTGACAGCTAACCCTACAAAATACGTCAATTAAACTCCGGTTAGCAGTTACCGGGTTTTATGAAAGCAGCCCTAAGAGTTTGGTAACTTCACATTAGTTCACTGGACAACACTTAAAAATAAACTGATCAACTTGGCTTGCTTGGTACTGCCTTATATAGTCCAGCAGTGTGCTACCCTACACACCCACTTGTTTGTTCGCTGTTGGTGTTTTCGAAGGTTCGGTGTTATTTATCAACATCTCTTCTTCGCTTTGTATTCACACACTCGCGCCATTTCTCTTCCTCTTCCTTGGTACACGCTTACATGCATAAGCGTAGCGTAGGGTTTTTATCAGTGATATATAGTATTGGAAGTAAGCCTTTTGCAAATTTGGAATAAGAAAGTACGAAATGGACATATTAAGCGAATTACCTATAACGACATACAAATTCTAGTCTTGGAAATTTTGGGCACAAATGTAAGCACAACATTTGTAACATGTCCACCCGACCCAAAAAAAAACTTTAAACACTAAGCTACCCTATTTGGTTATGATAATAAAAAAACTTAGTCCTGCCTAATTGGCAAGATCACTCGGAGAATCGTCATCAAGCTATTATACCGGCAATCTAAAGAAACGCGCAGTATCTACAAGGTTAGACCAGAGTGATATTAGTGTTTGAAGAATATACTCAATTGAACAGGAAAAGAGATGTTTAGTATCATGCGGGGACATTGTACATGCAGGGCACGTATTTGGTATGGTGGGGTTCAGTCTGGATAAGTAAGAGTTTAGCCTGTTACAATATCCAGAACGAAGTTGTGCTAGCATGACTAGTCTTCCGCGGAAGAACGCTCTCCTCTTCAGCTATTTCAGGTGGTTGGATATAAATTACGGGGATCACAGGCCACAATCTAAGGGATCTGTTTCCCGACTCGGCGTGCAGGTCGTTCAGATTCCGCATATGGTTATGCAAATCAAACGGCAAGGTAATGTGGTGCCGGATCTCACAATTTGTGGCTGTTTAGTAAAAACTATCTGCTCAAAAGTTTGATTTGAGCATTTTAGACTCTTGATAGAGGTGAGGCTCGGATAAAATAAGCAGACATTCTGTGGCAGTTCTGATGGCGGTGTTTTAGCAAACTTGCAACTTCCTCCAGTTAGTGTCAGCAAGGTTGCTCGACCATATGGGTTCAGTGTAATCAATAACCTGTCGGTCGATAGCCTTATATGTACCAAGAAATATTTCTTTATCTTTTCACAAAGTACTGCCGGCCAGTGACTTGAGGAACTTATTGCGGCTCACGCCCCACGGGGGTTCACAGCTTCTTCATCTACGTGTTCGTTTTACTTTTGGCCCATCTGCGCATTCCACGTCGTAAAAAGAGTCGTCCTCTATTTAATCGGAGACAGGGTCACATTTCGTTCGGTGAAGAAGCTGGGAAGGTATTGGAGGTAACAGTTACTCCTCGTACAGAGTTCGCCAATGGAAGGGCCCTTCCCGAAGCCGTAATCATTCAGTCATCAGCGTAAGAAGCAATGGAGACTACCTCTGGTGGGGTAGGAAGCCTCGATATATAGAAATTAAACAAAAAGGGGATAAAACACCACCTTGCAGCACCTTTGATTGATTCTTCGTGGTCTAGATTTCTTATTCCTAAATTTGACTGACGCCTGCCGACCGTTGAGTTCGTTAGCGTTCCACCTTAGGCCGGTAGGGAGCGGTGCCTCTTCCAGGTATCTTAGGAGTCTGGCGTGATTGACCATGTCCAAAGCTTCAGATAGGTTAAGTGCACTGACCACCGTCTTATGGTTTGGAGGATTTTGATTCAAACCATAGTTTTTCTACTACGTTATGGCATTCAAAGCAGATGTTGTGCGGTGTGACTTCCGTAAGCCATGTTGGTGGTTGGCCAAGTGCAGATTAGCTGTGTAATATGGGAGCAGAGTGGCTTCAATAACTTCGCGACCGGCGACAGGGAAATATCGGACCATAGGATTCTCTTTTGTTCGCCGGCTTTCCTGGTTTTAGTAGGGGAACCACAATCACTTGTTTTCAAATTTCTGTCCTTCGTGGCCTAAGTGTTTCAACATCTTCATGGTGATACCATCGGTTCCGATTGATCTTGAGGGCTTACGCTTCATTATGGCTTCCTTAGCCTCAGCCACGGAGATGGCAATGGGGGCGATGTTGTGTTTGCTTCTATGCACGCGACGGATGGCTAGTCTCTTGGCCCTGTCAACAGGTAGATGCACTATAAACTGTCGGCAAAAGTAGCTCACGCATTGTCTGGGGCCCGATTTTAGGCCGTCACCAAACTGAATGCCGACTTTGTCACTGTATTTTGTCGGATTTGATAAGGCCTTGACTGTCGACCAAAAATTGCCGTCTCCGCGGAAGAGGTTGCATATCTCTAGGTGTTGTTTCACTTTAGTCAATTTATAGTCGTTGACTATCCGTCGGAGTTCCGCTTAGAAACCTTTAATTCTGCGGGTTTAGTGACCCTCACTTAGTCATGTTCTCCATCAAAAGCCGTTGCTTCCCCAAGGAAATTAAGATGGGTAGATGGCCTGATGCTAGTAAAAGTATAGGCAGCCAATCTACGCAGTTGAGAAGCCCTGCGCTTACGTTGGAGATGTCCGGCGAGCTTTGGTAATTACCTTACCACTCTTGTGAGGTCTCCTCCGTTCCCTGTACAGAATACCCAGTCGTATATTTGTATTACAAGTGCCTTTTCTCTACTATCCGCTGACAACTTGGAGTGCCAGAGATCATGCTGTACGTTGAAGTCGCCGAGAGTTAAATGTTTATCACCTCTTAGCAACGCACTGATGTCGGGGTGATAGTTTCTCGGGCAAAATGTGACAGAGGGTATGTGTTAATAATTTGCAGATCGCCTGACCGGATCACTATGCCTTGGAATTCTAGGGTAGAGTCCCTGGGGCCGATGTCGGGGGACAAATATATCATATATTGTACAGTGTGGTGTGTTTTGAAAGAAAGACCACCCCCATTATCGTTCGGACGGTCTTTCCTATGTACATTGTACTCACCACAAGTTTGTACGTCAGATCTTGTGTTCAGTTTAGTCTCTTGAATCGCAGCAATTTTGAAGTTGTTTAGCTTTATAAATTCAGCTATCTCTGCGACCTTGCCAGCTAATCTACTTCAATTAAGCTGTTAAATTTTTGTATTTGTGTTGATCATACAAAGTGTGAGGGACGGATACGCCTGCCTAGGTGGTGGTAGGCTGAAGCCCACGCTCTGTCGCAGTCTAGAAGGTAATGTGTCTTGAAATTAAATGTAGAGACCAGATTATCTGGCGTAGAATGCTGCGGTGTATTTCAACAATGCGCTATGAAAGTATCCGTCCAAAAGTTTCTGTTAGCTTACCCATAACATCGGCCGAAGCATTTTACCGGTGTATATAATCTTTGCGGACGAACAGTACACGTTGTGAAAGGCCCAATACCAATGGGCATGCTGGAAGTAGTGGGGATATTGGGGACAGAGAGAGAGGGGACTGACTTTTGGCAGTGCTCGTTGACCTATTCCGGAGTGGATATGGGTGATGAGCGGCCATGTTTCCCTGCGGGTTAGTTGCTTAGAATATGCCCGAGGTAGGCGTACCAGTCGTAAGACGCGACTAATATGCACAAAGGTAATGACGTGCAACTCGATGGTTGATCTACGGTTATAATGCCTCTCACCTCTCATTACCCATCTTATCCTTCCTTACGGAAAGAGGGGTGACATGACCTAGAAGGTTTCACTGGTCATAAATCGCTACCACGACAGTCGGGCAGTACCGGAGCGTACCAGTTCAAATCCGGTCAAGGACTGTTAATTCGACAACACTCCCCAAAACCTCGTACGGGGGAATCGAAAGTACAAGGTGGCGCAAAAGTAAGCTTCCGATGTTCAGCATATCGGTTGTGGCACGTGCAGTGTGTGCTGTTGCACCGTCTTGTTGGAACCACATGTTTTCCAATCCCAATTCATGAAGTTGCGGCAAAAAGAACTCGTTGATCATTGCTCTGTAGCGCTCACCATTCACAGTAACCGTTTGGCCCCGACCGATTATTGGTCAAATAAATAGTCAGCAATATCCCGCGTTCTGGAGCAGTGTAGCGTAACATTGTTTAATAACGTGTATTCCGCATGGGTTTACCACACAAATGTGAAAACAGAACTGACTTTAGGGGCCAATCGCAAAATTTATAGCATTTTCTGATAGGAGGATTACTTTTGCGCCACCTTGTACTATAGAAACTACGGGGTCTATGAATGGCAGGGTTAAGCCCTGATCATACAGATCTGTGAAGACATCTCTAACACGTGACGCATTGAACATAATGCGGCCGTTTAACATAAATTTTCTTCCAGCAAACGCAACAGCTTCAATTTCTTGGTGCGGGATTGGATTCGATACCAGCCCGTAACACGAGAAGATGGAATAACCCCCCTGCAAGGGTTTGCTCCGAGGATGACAATTTAGGGCTGAACGTGACAAATTATAAGAAGTTAAAATGAAATAGCAGCCCTTGACCGGGTAGAAACCTAGGTCGCTCCGGTGAGATAGAACCGGCTGTTGTGGGATTATATGAGCTTACTGTGGAGTTTCCAAACTCGTGTAATTGTGTTGCGTGTATTACTAGTAAATAAAACTTGCTATTTGTTACAGTATTTCTGCGTGTGTTTATTGGACTTTATAGTTACCGAACCCACGAAGAAGTAATCGAAGACTCATCGAATACGTCACAATATGTTTCGACTGTTTGCAGCTTAGAGTTCTTGTAAATAACTTGAAAATTTTTGTAAAAAATGTTTAAAAACACTTTTCAATCAGGGTTTTTATCAGTGTTATATAGTATTGGAAGTAAGCCGTTGCAAATTTGGGATAAGAAAGTCCGAAATGGACATATTAAGCGAATAACCGATAACGACATACAAAGTCTAGTCTTGGAAATTGTGGGCACAAATGTAAGCACAACATTTGTAACATGTCCAGCTGACCCAAAAAAAACTTTAGGAATTAAGCTACCCTATTTGGTTATGATAATAAAAAATTTGAAAAAGTATTTCACTTTCGAGGTTCAAGTAAGTTAAATATATACTTTACACGTCAACTGCAGAATTAGGAAGTGAGTTAGGTTAAATAAAATCCAAATCAAACCCAGCCCCTAAAGTAAGAAAATGGGTAAAGTTGCAGATTAATGGACCGGTGTTTGTTTCCTAAACTGGTAAACCACGTCCAAAAATGTCGAGAGAGGTGTCAAAAGACGCGTTATGAATAACTATATACCACGGCACGTAACTGCAAAATCACGTTCAAAAATAATGGGAAAGGCATTGTTTCGATTTGTAGCAACCAAATGTAGTAGACCAAGTTTTTGACAACACGCACTCAGCAGTGTTTAAAATATCTGTTTATTAATGAAGATATAAATACAGTAGTGAAAATTACAAATAACAGATTTTCCTTACTGTGGTCAAAACCTGGATGAATCGGGATAATTTTCCGTGACAACTCCACGCGTTGGTAGCCAAATTGAAAAGAAACCGGGTTCTTCGTGAATGTAAACAAGCGATATCAAAGGACCTCATACATAAATATATATAGACATAATTTGACATATAGTTGTATATGCGGGCATGTATGGTTTAGCAAGGTATTGCCGTACCTTTCGTAACACTCCCCCCGGTATATCCCCAAAATCTACCTCTCCTTCCTCGGCATTTATAGAAAGTACGGCGAGCTTAGTCGGGGGCCGCTCGTATGTACCAGCAGACGTTTTAACTTTCGCACTCCTTACCTGGCCATCAGGGCTTTGTTTCACAGAGATCACCCTTCCCTTTGGCCAACAATTCCTTGGGCTATCAGAATCGACGATATAAATGACGTCGCCCTCCTCAATGGGTTGGACTTTCTGGAACCACTTGGTGCGTCGCGTAATCGTGGGCAGGTACTCCCGCAGCCATCGTCTTCAAACATGTCAGCCACTTGTTATTCGTACCTCCAACCCCTTCGTAGATGTGTGGGCTCGTCTGAAAACTCAGTTAAGGGCTTCATTCCACTCGAGCTGCCCAATAAAAAATGGTTAGGCGTAAGAACTTCATCGTCTTCGTGCTCCAGCGGTATGTAAGTGTGTGAGTGTTTTTGTCGTTACTACAACAACAACAACATGTAACGGCGATGATACATGAATCCGATGTTAATGAATGAGCTACCTGTGCACGGTTTTGGTTGTTAGACAAGTCAGGAGCACACCATATCTTTTTTCAGTACTCCTGCGTACCGCCACGGATATAAGCCCAAAATAGTCAACACCTACATACGAAAATGGGCGATTAAAGGGTGTCGTTCTAGTGGTTGGTAGAGGGCTCATTTTAGGTGGCTGTGGCGCGGCACTATAGTTGCGACATATCTGGCATTCCTTACGTATCTGGTTTACTAAAACGCGTAGTCTAGGAATCCAAAATACCTGGCGTATCTTATTAACAATAGTCTCGGAGTTAGCATGAAGGTACTTGATGTGATAATCGAACACTATTAATTTAGTGATATTATTTGGATTCTATGTAGGATAATGAGATCTTGCCGGCCTGGTACTCTTGCTCTTCCCTCGAGTCGCAACAGAGATTCTTCGTCGGTATAGGGTGAAAGCTTATATTTAGAGCTAGTACGCTCAATTGCTTTTTTTCTAGTGAGCAGAGATAGTTCGTCAGCATATACGTCGTGTTGGGCCTCCTTCCACAGCGAGACTTCGGCGCGCTTGAAATCGTCCTGTCCCAATAGACTGTGTAGACCTTGACCCCCCCTCGTCGATACGATTTCCATGTACGAGCAACTAATAATATGGTAGCGGTAGTACGTAGCAGGCGGGCCCATCTTGAAAAGCGTACATGTATTCCCAATGGTGCATATTTCTGTCGTACCTGGTTGTGAACACCGACGTATTTTGCTCTAAGCTCTTCTTCAGTTTTTTCCAAGCCTTGAACATTGCCCGGCCAATAATTAGAGTTGTGTTTCAAGAATTCGGGTCCATTAAACCAACGACTTTGATTCGAAATATCAGGCGAAGTCTGACACTTTGTTGCGTCGTCAGCCACGTTCTCTGCCGAGGGAACCCATCGCCAGTTTTCTGCTTCAGTCAACTCTAATATTTCACTCACCCTAAACGCCACAAATTGTGAGTAGCGCCTCTGATCGAAGCGAATCCAGGAGAGTACTGTACGAGAGTCAGTCCAAAAGATCTTTCTTTTGATAGGTAAATTATGGGTGTTGGCCACACCATCGGCCAGCCTTGCTCCAATAACAGCCGCTTGCAGTTCGAGGCGTGGAATCGACAGCATTTTTAAAGGCGCTACCTTTGCCTTCTACCTATTAACGTACATTGGCCGACCCCATTAAGACTGTGACGCAGGTAGGAGACCGCCGCAAATGCGTTCTGTTGTTGTTGTTGTAGCAACTACTTAACCTTCTAGGATGTCACCCCCATCCAACATTGTCATCAGGCTCTTCTAACGGAAGTCCAAGAAACCTCGCTGCTTCAACAGGGGTGGACCAGAGTGAAATTGGTGTTAGAAAAGTGGGCTCAGTTGAGCAGATGAACAGATGGTTAGTATCGTGGGGAGACACGCCGCATGCCGGGCAGACATTTGGCATGTCAGGGTTCAGTCTGGATAGGTAAGAGTTTAGTCTGCTACAGTATCCAGAACGAAGTTGGGCCAGCGTGACTCTTGTCTCCCTGGGCAGTTCGCGTTCCTCGTCGGCAACAAAGGAGTTTACCGACTCCGTGTGGATGAGGTTGAGGGCCCGCCGGTGCACCTTTGGATCAAACGGCGAGAAGATGTGGTGCCGGATCTCGTCATAGTGCTTACGGAGGTGACTCCTTATTCTCCTGGGAGGCGGATTTTCGTTGAGCAGGTTCCTGTTCGGGTGCTGCGGTTTATAGCAGTTGAACAGGAATTGTCTGGTCAATATCTCGCAATGCTCTTTGACATCGAGCATTTTTGCCTCATTATGAAGATGGTGTTCAGGAGACATAAGGAGGCACCCCGTGGCAGTTCTGAGTGCGGTGTTTTGGCAGGCCTGCAACCTCCTCCAATGTGTGTCTGCTAACCCCGGCGACCATATTGGCGTCGCGTAGCTCAGAACCGGCTGGCCGATTGCCTTGTACGTTGCCAGTAACGTTTCTTTGTCTTTACCCCAAGTACTGTCAGCTAGTAACTTGAGGATTTTGTTACGGCTTTGTACTTTGGTGGCAATCGCGGCTACATGAGCACCGTATTTGAACATGTTATCAAACGTGACCCCTAAGATTTTGGGGTTTGTGACAGTCGGAAGCTTAATGCCGTCGACGTAGACGTCTAATTCCATGTTCGCCTGCGCTGTCCACGTCGTAAATAAGGTGGCCTAGGATGTGGTCGGTGACAATGTCAGGTTCCGTGCAGCGAAGAAACTGGAAAGAGTTGGCAGGTAAGAATTAATTCTCGAGCAGAGCTCATCGACGGAGGGTCCAGTCGCCAGGATCGTGCAGTCATCGGCGTAGGAGACGATCGAGACGCCTTCTGGTGGGGAAGGGAGCCTCGATATGTAATAATTAAACAGAAGCGGGGATAGGACACCACCCTGTGGCACCCCTTGCTTAATTATACGTGGTTTTGATCTTTCGCCTCTAAATTCCACCGATGACTGCCGACCACTCAGGTAGTTGGCGGTCCAACGTTTTAGACAGGAGGGAAGGTTTGAATCTTCCACGTCGTTAATGAGTTGCGCGTGATTAACAGTGTCAAAAGCTTTCGACAAGTCAAGCGCAACTAGCACGGTCCTGTCATTTGGGCGAGATTGGTTGAGACCGACACCTATCTGTGTGGTGATGGCGTTTAGCGCGGTGGTAGTGCTATGCATTTTGCGGAATCCATGGTGATGTTCGGCTAAGCGTAGGTTAGCGGTGTAGTAAGGGAGCAAGACCGACTCCAGGGTCTTCACTACTGGCGAGGGGAGTGATATCGGTCGATATGACTCCCCCACGTTAGTCGGCTTGCCGGGCTTTAGTAGTGGCACCACCTTGGCCTGTTTCCATCTTTCTGGAATGACAAAGGTGGTCATGGACAGATTGAAGACGGTTGTTAGGTATCTTATTCCCTCGTCACCGAGGTGTTTTAGCATCAGCATGGATATACCGTCTGGGCCAATAGATTTGGAGTTTTTGGACCCTCGTATGGCCTCCCGAACCTCTGTGGTGGTGATGGCAATGGGCGCTTGGTTGTTTTTGCGGTTGTGCGCTTCCCTGATGGCGCGCCTGATTTCCTTGTCTACCGGAGGATGCAGTACAAATTGCCGGCAGAAAGCTCTCGCGCATCTCTTTGGTTTCGACTGTACCTTATCACCAAAGGTGATGGATATTTTGTCGTTCGGTTTGGTCGGATTAGACAAGGATTTTATAGTGGACCATAATTTGCCAACACCAGCAGAGAGGTTACAGGTCCTTAGGTGCTCCTCCCACTTGGCGCGTTTGTGTTGATCAACTAGTCGTCTGATTTCCGCATTGAGATCTTGAATTTGAGGATCCGTAGGGTTCAAGTGTCGCACGTGGTCACGTTCATTAGCCAGGGCCGCTGCCTCTGCGGGGAAGTACGGACGTATCTCCTTAATTCTACCTGACGGAATATATTGATTGGAGGCTGAAGCTATGACCAAGCGAAACGCTTTTTCCCCTTCTCGTACGTCAGACGGGATGGGAAGAGCAGCGAAGGTGCTCTCAGTGAAATTAAGAAAACCAACCCAGTCAGCTTTACTGAAGTTAGTGAAGGTGCGCTTCTCAGAGGTAACGAAGTCATTGGGGCGATCGATTGAGAGGATTATCGGCAAATGGTCAGATGCAAGAGTAAGCATTGGTCGCCATTCAACGCAGTTTATGAGACCTGCGCTGACAATTGTGAGGTCTGGCGAACTGGAACAATTTACCGCAACTCTCGTGGGGGCGTCCCCGTTTACAGTGCAAGACGTCGAATCGTCTATTTGTTCCGCCAATTCCTGTCCCCTGCCATCGGCCTGTAGGCTTGAGTGCCACAGATCGTGGTGTGCGTTGAAGTCTCCGAGGATTACACGATTATCGCCTCTGAGTAACGCACTGATGTCAGGGTGGTAATCTCTCGGACAGCAGGTTGCAGGAGGTATATAGATGTTAATGATTTCGAGGTCGACGTCGCCCGTCCGGACTACCATTCCTTGACGTTCCAGGAGGTTGTCCCTCGGGTCGACGTCGGGCTCAAAAGGACGATATTGCACGGATTGGTGTGTGATGAAGGCGAGCCCGCCCCCAAGACCTCTCTCTCGATCACGTCGGTGGATGTTATAGCCGTCACAAGTCCGAAGATTTGATCGGGCGTTTAACTTCGTCTCCTGAATGGCAGCGATCTTGATGTTCTGTCGCTTCGTGAAGTTCACTATTTCACTCACTTTCCCGGTTAGGCCGTTGCAGTTTAACTGTAGGACGCGAAAGTGCGAAGGGGGAGAAGTGTTCACGCTGGGGGTCAGGGACTGGTGCGTATGCCTTGGTGGAAGCAGGCTGGGTCGCACACTGCGTCGCACTCTAGAAGACGAGGGATCCGGGGCACCAGAAGGTGGCGAATCGGTCGACGTTATAGGTTGCGTAGCTCGACAACATGGTGCAACGTACGTATCACTCCATAGGTTCCTGTTTCCAAGTTGAGAACATATAAGCAAGTGACACAGGCCATGGCGGGAATTGCATTTGACTGATGTCGCAGGTGTATATAGTCTCAGCCGACAAACAGAGCACAAGGTGTAAGGGACCAGGAGCTGGTGGCTTTGACTTACATTTGTGCTAGTGCTGGAAGAAGAAGGGGAAGTTGAAAGTGGGAGGGGGGTGAGCTGTCGCTCGGCATTGCTCACATCTGAGACAGAGGTGCTACGTAAGAAGTAGCTGTGAGCGGCTGTGTGAGGTGTTGGCGCCTGTGGGCGTGAGCGGCAGCGGGTGTTACACACTTCTTGCTGGCCGTTATTGGTGCTATTAGTCGTGGAGACTATTTCAGAAGCTTGTGACGGTGCGATACTAGATCGTCGTTGGCCACGGGACGTCCTAGGGCGTGAGCAGCAAGGGGCCACGAAAGTTTTGTAGAAACTAGGAGGCCTATGTGTGGAGGGATTTAGCCCGGAGCACCTGGCTTTGTGCAGCCATCTTTTACAAGAATTACATTGGACGGAATGTGAACGCTTAACGTAAATCTTCTTCCAGCAGACGCAGCAGATCCATTCTCCTCGACCCGGGTTGGATTCAACCCCAGCCCGGAGCAGGAGAGTTTTGAGCAGCCCTGCTGCAAGGAGCTGCTCGGAGGATGACAGTATTAGTGGAAAAGGTGACAGGTCAGACAGGGTAAAGTCGAAATAACAGCCCTTGGTCGGATGTAAAAATCCGAGTCATTCCGGTACGTAGAACCGGCTGTTGTGGGAATGGCAAATGCGTTCTCACTGGCGTCAACAAACACGTGACTGGCGTCAACAAACACGTGTAACCCCAACTCGGAATCGGGACTGAGATTCTTGAAATAACACCGTGGTATCCGTAGGTCTTCAACTTTGAAAACAGGCTAATCCATTTCAGCCAGCTACGGAGCTGTTCATCGTGAATTTTATCGTCCCATCCACACCCAGACCGCCAGACTTCTTGCAGAACGACCTTAGCGTATACTACGAAAACCCCAAGCATACCTAAAGGATCAAACACACTCCTGACTACTCTTAATACTTCTTTTTTGGTGGGGTGGTAATCAGCGCTTAATAATCCCAGTCCCTGGTGGTGCTGAGAGACTCGGAAGGTAAAGCAATCGACTCCGGCGAGCCACCATAACCCCAAGATCTTTTCAGCGGGTACCTCCTGACTGGTATTGAAGTTGATTTCGGAGTCGGCTGCACCTGTTTGAAGTGCTTTCAGCACGTCTTCTGAGTTGGTTCTCCAGTTTCTAATGTTGAAACCACCGTGCGAATGTATAAATCTTACTTCCTGTGCCACCTGAATCGCCTCCTCAGCCGTGTCTACGCTGTCGAGCATATCATCGACGTAATGGTTGTTGACAATGCAGCTGACTGCCCGAGGGAAACGGGTGCCAAACTCTTCTGCGTTAATATTCTTTACGTACTGCGCGCTACACGGTGAGCAGGTAGCACCGAAAGTCATTACCGTCATCACAAAAACCGAAGGTTTGTTGGTAGTCTTGGTCTTGGGCACGTATTTGGATCTGGTGAAACATCTCCTCGATGTCACCGGTCACCGCTATTGCTCGTTGTCGAAACCTTCGCAGAACTGATACTAGGCATGTTAGCTGGTCTGGCCCTTTCAGTAACATCGAGTTAAGAGAGATGTTGCTCACTTTGGCAGCCGAATCCCAGACGAGGCGGACCTTTCCCGGTTTGTTGGGGTTATATACTGGAAAGATTGGTAGGTACCAGCACTTGGATTCTGACAGAGATGTAATCGGAAGTTGCCTAGCATATCCCTTGGTGACGTATGCCCTTACCTTAGCGGATAGCGTTTCAGCCAATTTACTGTCCTTATCCAGTTTTGATTGCAAACATTTTGCCCTTCGCAACGCCATTGGTAGGCTGTCGGGATGTGGGAGATTATCGCACTTCCAAAGTAAACTCGTTTCGTAGCAGCCGTTAATACGTTTGGTTGTTGTTGTTGTTGTTGTTAACAGTGCTTCGCCCTGCCCCAGATTGGACAGGGTTACACTGAAATAACAGCCCTTGGCCGGGTGAAAAACCCCGGGTCATTCCGGTGCGATAGAACCGGCTGTTGTGGGAATGAATTTGGTGTTAGCTTTAAGCTGTTGGATACCTTTTAAATGTGTATATTTGGCTCGGAGTTCGCCGACATCAACAGTCTAAGTCGGTAGCGTCGACAAAGATTATGTATGCGAACTATCTTCCAGCGATCCGATCTGTCCATTGCTTGGAACGCGGGACATTTCTCCGCTGAGGTACAATATTCAGTGCAAACCGCGCATGTCTTAACTTTTTGTTTGTGATCATGGTCATTCGTATGAGCATTTACAAAACCGCGTTTGGTGTGGGTTTTAGAAGAGTTGGATGGTACTAGGACGGTATTTGCCCCTTCTGCGAGTTGGAAAAGCCAGCTCCCGAAACTTTCGAGGTTCGATGAGGACAGCTGCAATTTGTGCATGCCCCAAAATGCGGCAAGTAGGCCTGGCAGCTTGCTTACCAGCTCCTGTTCCAGTTCGGGGTTGTTAAGATGACACAACATATTTGACGCTTTCATCGTTGCACAAATGTTTTGTACTTCCAAAGCTAAATCTACAAGAGTTTCTAGGCGGCTTTCTTTTACGGCTGGTGTATCTCTGATCCTACCTATAAGTACGCTGATAATTAGTTCGGGACGACCGAACTTCATTTGAAGAGTGTCTATTATTTGTGGGACGCAGGAGGCGTGAAGGAGCAGGTTCCTCACTGCAATGCGTGCAGACCCTTCTAACGCTTGGCGCAAACGAATTAGATTTTCCCCTTCTAAAAATCCACATAAATCAGTCGTTTGTCGGTAGGTAGCCACGAATAAAGGCCACTCTTCCGGCTTCCCGTCGAATTTTGGAAGTTCCTTACATAGACCCTTGCGTGCGGCTAGTTGGTTCTTGATAAGGCAAGGATGGTCGTGCGACTGCGCTATAGGTCTCGCAGTGTGAGGGTCCCT
The DNA here is from genome assembly GCA_949987695.1 of Merzomyia westermanni. Taxonomy (NCBI): domain Eukaryota; kingdom Metazoa; phylum Arthropoda; class Insecta; order Diptera; family Tephritidae; genus Merzomyia; species Merzomyia westermanni. The sequence goes on from OX465289.1 coordinate 112,254,889, forward strand.
AGGTACTGCAGCGGCTTCTGGCATAAAGTTCGGAAGCCACGTGGCCCTGGGTACGGTATCGGGTCGAGTATTCAGATGTTGCTCAATTATAAAGAGCTTTTGCATAAGCGAATTTATATCACACTGAAATTTAGCGTCATGTGGCGCTTGCTTACCTTGACAAGTGGCAGTAGAATTTATTTGCGGCCCGCATGGCGACGGCTGGATTGAATTCGGTGTTATAAGTGGCGCAGTGGTGGGTAAGGTGATCCCAGTTGCATCTAGCCACTTTTGTACAGCGGTTACATTCAGCCCCTCCTCCGGGTCGGATTCTTCTTCGGCCTCTGTTTGCTGTAGAAGCTTTCTGCGTTTGTCGAGTAGGGCTTCCTTTTGCTGGAGTAGTAGTCGTTCCTCTTCGAGAAGCAAGGCTTCTGCCTGAAGACGGCGAGCCTTGGTCAATGCACCGCAATGGCTAGAGTTTCTGGATGTGCGGCCTTGCTGCGGAATTTCTGGTGGCACCTTGTCACGAAAGGGTATGTTTTCCTCCTCATTAGGCATTCCAGAAGGAAAGTCGCCTACACTTGGTACACTGTTGCTTGCATTCAGCACGTTATGCTGTCGTTGAGGTAGTACGCTAGCGTTGGCAGCCAATAGACAATATGAGCAGCGCCAGTCCTCGTTCTCAATGGCAGAAGTCACGTTGACGCATGGAAAATGGTACCATTGATCGCATTCATCGCAATAGACCATTTGCGAGTCATCGGGTTTTTTGCATATTCTGCAGCTTAAGCCAACGGTGGGTCCGGACTTCGACATTTCGCAGGTTAAACCACAAAATATTTTAAAGATGTTTCGATTTGTAGCAATCAAGTTTAGTAGACCAAGTTTTTGGCAACACGCACTCAGCAGTGTTTAAAATATCGGTTTATTAATGAAGATATAAATACAGTAGTGAAAATTACAAATAACAGATTTTCCTTACTGTGGTCAAAACCTGGATGAATCGGGATAATTTTCCTTGACGACTCCACGCGTTGGTACCCAAATTGAAAAGAAACCGGGTTCTTCGTGAATGTAAGCAAGCGATATCAAAGGACGTCATACATAAATATATATAGACATAATTTGACATATAGTTGTATATGCGGGCATGTATGCTTTTGCAAGGTATTGCCGTACCTTTCGTAACAGGCATGTTGGTATTAACAGTGCTTCGTTGTTGTTGTTAACATTGATTCGCCCTGGCCAATGGGCTCGATCACTCTAAACTGTCATCAGGCTCGTCTAACGGAAGCCAGGAAACGCGCAGGAGACGAGAAGAAGAGATGTTTGCTTTCATACCACATGCAGGGCATGTGTTTGGTATGTTGGGGTTCAGTCTGGTTAAGTAAGAGTTTAACCTATTACAATATCCAGCGCGAAGTTGCGCTAGCATGACTATATTCTCCCTAGGAAGTACACGCTGCTCTTCAGCCAATTCAGGTGGCTGAGTATTGATAACGGGATTCACAGGTCGAGATCTGAGGGATCTATCTACCGATTTAGTGTGGATGTCATTTAGAGCCCGCCTATGGTCCCGCAGATCAAACGGCAAAGAGATGTGGTGCCGGATCGTAGTGCTTACGAAGATGTCTCCTTATGTCTCTGGGGGGCGGGGCTACATCCAATAAATGTCGATTTTAATGACTGGGCTTATGACAGTTCAGAAGGAACTAACTGTCTACTCAAAAGTTTCGCGTGCTCTTGAACATTGAGCAATTTTGCCTCTTTAGTAGACATCCCGTAGCAGTTCTGATGGCGGTGACTTTGCAGACTTGCAATTTCCTCCAATTGGTGTCAGCAAGGTTGGACGACCATATGGGCGCAGCGTAGTCAATAACCGGTCGGCCAATAGCCTTACATGTAGCAAGCAATATTTCTTTGTCGTTCCCCCAATTCCTGCCAGCTAGTGACTTAAGGATTTTGTTGCGGCTTTGTACTTTGGTGCCAATGGCGGTTACATGAGCACCATGGCTGAACATGTTATCAAACGTGACCCCTAAGATTTTGGGGTGTGTGGCAGTCGGAAGCTTAATGCCATCGCGTAGACGTCTAATTCCATGTTCACTTGCGCTGTCCACGTCGTAAATAAGGTGGCCGATGACTTGGTCGGTGACAGTGTCAGATTTCGTCCAGCGAAAAACCGGACAGGGATGGGAGGTAAGAGTTAACTCTTGAGCAGAGCTCGTCTACAGAGTGTCCCGTCAGTGTCGGGACACCCTCTGGTGGGGATGGGAGGCTCGATATGTAGTAATTAAACAAAAGCGGGGATAGAACACCACAGTGTGGCACCCCTTGTTTAATTATACGTGGTTTTGATCTTTGATATGTAGGTTCATTGGCACTCATCTTTGAGCTCTATTTAAAATGAGCGAAATCTGATTATACAATATTTTTGAAAATACAAAAAAAGTGATTATTCAGTACATAATACACTTATAAGGATACAATTTTGTGTGTACATTAACGTTAAGGCAGAAAATAAATTTTTCACCCACTTTTGATTAAATCAAACTTAGAAATGATATTTATATTAATACGAGGAATGTTTCACAAAAAAATGGGCGAAATCATAGATATATTTAGTAGGCATTATCTTTGCGTCCAATAGCTTTATATCATTTCCATTTCACTTTCAAAGTGTCCGTGAACGAAGAAGGTGTTTGGTTTTACCGGAAGACATTTACAATCTTTCTTTCGAGATCGTTTACGAAGGCATAACTAATGTAGAAGGCAGTGATACTAAACTATGTGATTCTAGTAGTCTCTTTGACTTTGCTAAAACCAACTTTAAGAAATTAAATAAAGATTTGTCTAAATTAACTTGACCTGAATATTATGGCAATATTGAGCTTAACGTTTCACATTTTAATAATACTATTTATAGGCTCTTTGAAAAGCATGTACCTAAATGTAAATCTTTCTCTGACGAACCAGCGGAAGCATGGTTTACTAAAAAACTGAAGGCTTTAAAAAATAAAAAGAACCGTTCGCTCAAGCTATACAAGAAATCCGGTTTAAACAAATATTACTGAAAGTACTCCAACCTACAACGAATATTTTGAAGTGAATAAGAAATGTTACACAGCTTATATTTTGAAGTGAATAAAAAATGTTACACAGCTTATATCTGTAAAAAGAACCTTATCTGTAAAATTAAAAAGAACCTTATCTGTAACCCAAAGTTATTTTATGGTTTCGTAAACTCTAAACGTAATATAAGAGGTTTTCCTTCTGCCATGAAATACCAAGACTGTATATCTAGCGATAATCAAGATGTTCCAAATTTCTTTCCCCAAATTTTTAAATCTAATTATTCTACTGCTACCTTTCCTCCATTAAACAAATATCCATATCAGTTAAATACAAACAACATCATTAATAGTCCTATAATTTCTCCTGAAAATGTTTTATTCTATCTGAAAACCTTAGAGTAATCATTTAAATGTGACCCTGATATGTTTTCTCAAAAATTGTGCTAACTACATTTACCAGCCTCCAACTGATCTGTTTAATCTGTTTTTTAAAACCGGCGTCTTCCCAACTGCTTGGAAGGAATCTTCCCTTATACCACTTTATTAGAGTGGGAGTAGGTCATCTGTAGATAACTACCGCGGCATCGCAATGCTTTCCGCTATTCCCAAATTATTTGAAGACAGAGTTCCTCAAGGAAGCCATCTTGACCCGACTCTGTTTTTGCTGTTCATTAATGATATATCCAGTACTATCAAGTTTTAAAAAATTTTGATGTACGCTGACGACGTTAAGATTTTTATGTCTTACTCGATGTTCGAAAATAGAGCTTTACTTTAATCAGATCTTGATAGACTGGGTGCTTGGTGCGATCTAAACTACATGCCACTCAATCTTAAAAAATTTAAATACATGTGTTCGCGCAGGAATACACAGCCAGCTTCCTACACAAGCAACAATCATAGTCTTGAACAAGTGCATGATTTTGTGGACTTGGGAATTACGATGGATTGTAAACTTAGCTTCAATCTCCATATTAATGTAACTGTCAATAAATTTAGGGGTTTTTTTTCATTCGTTAAGCGATGGTCGAAAGAATTTAGCCATCCGTACCTAACTAAAGCCCTTTTTACAAAATTAGTAAGACCGATATTAGAATATGACGCAATTATTTAGAATCCGAGCTACCAGGCCCACATCGATCGGATAGACTCGTTTTAAAAACAATTCTTACTTTTCGCTTTAAGAGATCTTTCTTGGGATTCCACGTATAATTTGCCTCCTTAACCTCTTCGGGTATAATGTCCACATATGTGGACAAAGGTTTTCTTTGTGAAATAACTGTCAATGTTTAATTGTTTTTCTCAAACAATATAACAATTTATTGGGAACATATTCGCCCGCTTTTCTACATTTTTAGTTTTTCCCTTTACTTCTTCTGTTGCGTTCATTTCTTACGATATTTTCAAATGGACTTAAATATGCAAGTTTGGATCATATTTTGTCACAAGTGAGTCAATATTTTTTTTGTATACACATAAACACTTTTACTTTTTTAATATATATTTATTTATTTTTAATAAAAAAAATTGAATTACCTTTTTATTTGAATTACATAAGAATATTTTGTTTTATTTTGCAGTTATTTAAAAATTTAAAATTTCGAAAAACAGTTTTTAGTATTAAAAAAGAAAATAAAAAAATTAAATTTTGTTTGAAATGAACTCTTTCGACACCAGTTATTAAAAATAAGTCATAAACACTAATTTTTCGAGCGCATTTTCGGTGCGGGATTGAAGAGGCTATACTAATCACCTGAAACTTATTAATCTCCCTACCCTTGCTAGTCGTAGAGGAATGCTCGGAACAAAATTTATGATTAAATTACTAAACGGGTTGGTCTGTAGCCTATTTTTGTTGGAGAAGTAAACTTTAACATTCCTTTTCGGCCATCGAGACATTTTAAACCTCTTTTCTTAAAACAGTGTAGGACTAATTTTGGATTAAACGAGCCTTTCCGATGTTTGTGGGACAATTATAACACTCACTCCAACACATTTGATATTTCTGAAGCGCTTTTTAGCATTAAAAAATCGACTATTCGCGCTTAACCCCTGGCAACTTTATGAATTTACTCTTTACAATCGAACTGATTCTTTCTTCGCTTAATACATTATTTATAAGTTTTAATTTCTTGTGTTACTTAGCTGATGAATTTTCCTCTGTAGCTGAGCAGTTTTAGATCTCGACACTTAACAAACCCAAGCCCCTGCCTTTCAACGACTCGGCAATATATATATATATATATATATATAAAGGGTGTTTTTTTAGGGGTATAGAACTTCGAATGGAAATAAAACACAAGAAAATCGTTTTAAGGTCCATCAATTTGGCTTTATTGGATTTTGTGCCATTAATGTTTAAATATGATTTTGGGCATGTGGCCGCCGCGGCTGGCTCGAATAAAGCCAATTCTACAGGTCCAATTTTCAACCACTTTTTCGAGCATATGGGGCCGTATGTCGGCAATAACGCCACGAATGTTGGCTTCCAATTCCCCTAACGTTTCTGGTTTGTTGGTGTAGACGAGCGACTTCACATATCCCCAAAGAAAATAATCCAATGGTGTCAAATCACACGACCTTGGTGGCCAATTGACAGGTCCATTCCGCGAAATTATGCGCTCATCGAATGTTTCCTTCAATAAATCGATTGTGACGTGCGCTGTGTGGCATGTAGCGCCGTCTTGTTGGAACCACAACTCATCCACATTCATGCCATCCAATTCGGGAACAAAATAGTCGGTTATCATGGCTCTATACCGGTCTCCATTAACGGTAGCTGCCTCTCCAGCATTATTGCGGAAGAAGTATGGCCCAATGACTCCACCAGCCCATAGAGCACACCAAACAGTCAGTTTTTGTGGATATAATAGCGTTTCAAGGGTCTCATGTGGATTCTCTTCACTCCAAATGCGGCAATTTTGCTTGTTGACGTAGCCATTCAACCAAAAATGAGCCTCATCACTGAACAAAATTTTGCGATGAAAATCAGCATCGAAATCAATCTCGTTTTCGGCCCATACACCAAAATCACGACGCATTGCATGGTCTCGCGGCTTTAATTCTTGCACAAGCTGGATCTTGTAAGGTCGCAAGCCAAGATCTTTGCGCAAAATCTTCCATAAAGTTGATGGACAAAGCTCCAATTGCTGTGCACGGTGGCGAATCGATTCATTCGGGTCCTCTTCAACACTTTTCTCTACAGCGGCAATTGTTTCTTCGGTGCGCACTGTTCGACATCTCTGCGGATGCGTATTATCACATAGAGTAAACGTAGTGCGAAAACGATCCATGGTTAACCGAATTAATTGCTCTGATGGACGATTATGTCGACCATAAAATGGACGGAGCTCACGGTAAACTTCGCGAACTGAACCATTATTTTCGAAATAAATTTGCACGATTTGCAAGCGTTGTTCTTTTGTCAACCTGTTCATGATGAAATGGCAAACCAAACTGAACATAAATGGCATTAGAGTTGCCAGATTTGACCACAAAATGCCAGTTTTATCTCTATTCGAAAAACAAACCTGTACAAAAAACACCCTTTATATATGTGGACTCAAGAACTATTTCTGAAGAAGAGGCCAATAATTTATCTACACAAGAACGATATCGTCTAATTCGCTCAGATGCAGTCACATCTGCTAGATATTTTGACTATCGTTATCGTCAGTTGCTTCAGCTTTTTAAAGAAAATGGAGGTATTTTCGACAAGCATTTTGTTGAGCAATTTTACTGACGGATTGAATTCCAACACGTGCATGGCATGTATTGCCTGAAGAATGCTCCTAAGATCGATCTTAGCGAACCTGAATCTTTTCCGAATGCTATTAGTTTCATTGACAAATATGTCTCTACCGATGGATCAATAAGTCATTTAGAAAATTTCATTGAGTACCAAAGACATAACCATAGCCGATCCTGCACCAGAGAAATAAGAGGACAGCAAGTTTGCCGATTTGGTATACCATATCCACCGATGCCTTCCAGATGACATAGAAAATTTAGAAACACATAGGGAAAACTACCCAGAGATTCAAAATCTCTTAAATTCTAATTTAACTTCTTCTGATATTTCCTGTTTAAATGATTTCGAAGCTTTTCTCTCTGATACGAGAGTAAATTTGTCATTCGATGTATATTTACTTGCTCTCAGATCAAGTTTAATGAAACCTAAAGTTTTTCTTAAAAGGAAGTTCCAAGACCGCTCAATTAATGCTTATAACCCGGTTATCTTAGAACTACATAGAGCCAACATGGATATTCAATTCATGCCGTCATTAAATGACTTTTGGGTAAAGAACGCAAAGACAACTACAGGGAATCTGTTGCAAACATGTTGGCAGCTTTCGATGAAATTGGGGTTAATATGTCGTACAAAATTCATCTCTTGCATCAGCATCTTGATCAACTCGCTCAACAGTTGCCAACTGAATCTGATGAGCAAGGCGAACGTTATCACTAAACTGCGCTTCCATTTGAAATAAGGTAACTAGATTTTTCTAATATCTTTATCAGAGTGCACAATTTAAACATGTTAACGACTGAAAACTATTTTCGTTTCAGGTACAGAGGAAAGAAATCTCCAGATGCAATACTCGCTGAAATTTGTTGGTATTATAAAAACACCTTTGAAGAAGAGAAAGACGAGGAAAAAGAGGAAGAAGGGGAAGACAATGATAAAATTCCAGAATATCAGTTGGACGAATTTATCGACCTTTCTGATAATGACGATGGCCAAGTTATTAGAGAGAGCTGTGATGCTGATCCACAGCCGCCTGCTAGACGGCAAATGGCCAAATCATTAATTTAATTAAAGTTTTTTACTTAAAACTTTTCATAACTAACATTTAAAAATTATATTTTTTTCCGTATTTTTATAATTTCTTTTTCAATGATTCTTCAAAACCAACACTGAAAAAATTGTGAAGCATATTATAGATCAAACAGAAAGCAAAAAGACTTCGTTTTGTGGAAAATATGTTCAAAAAGCATGAAAAAAAACATTTCCAACATTTTTCTTCATAAGCAATTTTTTTTTAATTTTAATTGTTGCACAGGTCTCTAGCAATAATTTGGCTTTAACAGATTGAAAAAATATCAATTAGTCGACGAGTTATAGCCAAAAAACCATACAAACAATATGCTGAAAATCGGTATTTGACTGCAAAGATCGAAGGTCGATAAAAAAAAAAATCGAACTAACATAAACAAACGCCGCGATACGGGTCTTCTAATTTAGCCTCTATTTTCACCCCTCATTCTTAGAATCGACCTAACTTTTGCTAACCTGATTTTGTTCCACAGTGTTATGTAAGTTGAAAAAGATTTGTTCTGGTCGCAAGGTTTTAGAAATCGTTGTATTCAATAGGGTGGGTCGATTTGTATGGACGAAAGCTAACCGATATCGTGCCATCGATTTTTCGATAGGTTTTGGGCTCAGCAAAAAAAAGTTCCACTACGCATACCCAAAAAATTAATTTCCGAGCCTGCGAAATTTAATTTTTTTTACTTTTTCCGACTTTGATTTTTAAGGGTTTTGTCATGACCTTCAAAAAACCGTGCAACAATGTATTCGATGAAAACGAATTTGTCTCATATTTCCTGTCCCACTTAAAATTATGCGCTAAAAACGTTGGCGATAACGGTTTTTTGAAAAAAAAATTTATTTTTGGGTTTTGGGACTTGTTTTGGTCGAATACATAAAAATTTTAAAATCAAACGAAATTTTTTTTAGTAGGTCATGAAGAAAACCTTAAAAACCTAATATTTACACTACCCATGTTAAGGCTATAACCTATGAAACAGTATATAGCTACCACGATAACATTTGCGCCTCTTTTTATGAAAATAGTGAAACTAACTAAGGTAGATTAAGATATTTATATACTATTTGATAATGAAATGAAAGGTATGAGCAGGGGATATACCATGGTTTTTAATTTTACCTCAAATGGTCCAATACACATATGGGGTTCATAATTTCTAAAAATCCTATATACCTGCTGATTACGTGCCAATTTTACTGCCATAATAATGTGAAAAGCTTAAAGCAAAATATCATACTAAGTCAAAAACATAAGCAATATTACTTCCTTTGGGATAGATATGTGAAATTGAGTGTGGTTTTCAATCGATTTGCTTAATATTTTGTCACGATTATACTCCAATGTCACAATAGTAAGCTCACCATTCTTAAATACAAGTTCTCTTCAAACTTAGGAGCAGTCTCTATCGGGAGACAACAGAAACTGTCTACCCAAAAGAAGGCGGTGCTAAATCCACTACCAATTAATACTTAATTTATTTATGCAATACTTTTCGAATTTTACAGACACTTTTTTCAAAGCTATTATAAAAAGAAAGCGTGGCTTTCAGCCGATTTCGCTCATTTTCACAGCAAACTTTTATCGCTACGGAAAAAATTTCTATGCCAAATTTCAATGTTATATCTCCAACGGCTATTCATTTACAGCTTGTTAAAGTTCTGAATTTGCTTCTTCTAAATGTGGGCGTTGCCACGCCCATATTCCAAAATTTTACTGAACTTGTGTTTTGCATTATAAAATCAATCCACCTACCAAATTTCATTAATTTAGTGGTATTCGTTTTCGAATTATCTCATTTTTTCAATTGTCAATAATTAAAACTGAGAATATCGGAGCACGGAAAACACGTCAGCGCACAACGAGTTGAGTAATTGTTTGAAAAAAATTGCGTTCAAATAGACAGACAGAACGACGGAAAGACGGATAGACTAAATCGACTCAGCTCATGGTCCTAATCATTTCAGGATACTTATTGATGGGCTCATACCTTCTTCTCATACTTACAAACATTTCATGTTCATGAAAAGTATAAAAATCAAGAAAGATATATAACTTACCTATTGCAGTGGGGTATTAACTATTTGCCCGGATATTTTGTTTGTGGGTTATCCGATTTGCCAAATTATTGGCAGGAGTTATACTGCATACTATTAGGAAGCAGTAGACCAATTTTCATTGAAATATCTAGTTAAAATTACAAGCAATCGCCTTTGAGAATAGCAGAACTTTTATGCTGAAAAATGGGCGGCGGCACGTTTCTCTCTCTCTATGGCGCGATATACAACAGGTATATCATCATAAACCTCCTAAGAGATTTTTGCGCCAAGCTTCTCTTCCAATTTGTGGTGTGCCGATTTGAATTTTCCCTACAAATTGGTGGGACCTACAGTTTTTTGCCGACTCCGAACGGCATCTACAAAGGAGACGAATTTTTGCTGAGAAGCCTGTCATGGCAGAAATACACTCGGAGAGTTTGCCAAACCACTGCCGAGGGGCGACCCCGTTTTGAAAAACTTTTTTTCAAATCACTTTTGATGTTACCTGTACCAGGGCTCGAACCATGGACCTTCGGTGTGGTAGGCCGGCAACACTACCTCCACACCACGGCGGCGCCACGTTTACCTCTCGAAAATCCAATTTTTTCCGGTAGTTTTGCTTAAAAAGTTTATTATGTGTGCAAGATCCTATTGATTTATTGAAAAAATTGCGTTCAAATAGACAGACAGAACGACGGAAAGACGGATAGGCTAAATCGACTCAGCTCATGGTCCTAATCATTTCAGGATACTTATTGATGGGCTCATACCTTCTTCTTCTCATACTTACAAACATTTCATGTTCATGAAAAGTATAAAAATCAAGAAAGATATATAACTTACCTATTGCAGTGGGGTATTAACTATTTGCCCGGATATTTTGTTTGTGGGTTATCCGATTTGCGAAATTATTGGCAGGAGTTATACTGCATACTATTAGGAAGCAGTTGACCAATTTTCATTGAAATATCTAGTTAAAATTACAAGCAATCGCCTTTGAGAATAGCACAACTTTTATGCTGAAATCCACGTTTACCTCTCGAAAATCCACAAAATTTTTTGCGGTAGTTTTGCTTAAAAAGTTTATTATGTGTGCAAGATCCTATTGACTTACAGCTTGTTAAAGTTCTGAATTTGCTTCTTCTAAATGTGGGCGTTGCCACGCCCATATTCCAAAATTTTACTGAACTTGTGTTTTGCGTTATAAAATCAATCCACCTACCAAATTTCATTAATTCAGTGGTATTCGTTTTCGAATTATTTCATTTTTTCAATTGTTCAATAATTAAAACTGAGAATATCGGAGCACGGGAAACACGTCAGCACACAACGAGTTGAGTAATTGTTTGAAAAAATTGCGTTCAAATAGACAGACAGAACGACGGAAAGACGGATAGGCTAAATCGACTCAGCTCACGGTCCTAATCATTTCAGGATACTTATTGATGGGCTCATACCTTCTTCTCATACTTACAAACATTTCATGTTCATGAAAAGTATAAAAATCAAGAAAGATATATAACTTACCTATTGCAGTGGGGTATTAACTATTTGCCCGGATATTTTGTTTGTGGGTTATCCGATTTGCCAAATTATTGGCAGGAGTTATACTGCATACTATTAGGAAGCAGTTGACCAATTTTCATTGAAATATCTAGTTAAAATTACAAGCAATCGCCTTTGAGAATAGCACAACTTTTATGCTGAAAAATGGGCGGCGCCACGTTTACCTCTCGAAAATCCACAAAATTTTTTGCGGTAGTTTTGCTTAAAAGGTTTATTATGTGTGCAAGATCCTATTGATTTACAGCTTGTTAAAGTCCTGAATTTGCTTCTTCTAAATGTGGGCGTTGCCACGCGCATATTCCAAAATTTTACTGAACTTGTGTTTTGCGTTATAAAATCAATCCACCTACCAAATTTCATTAATTCAGTGGTATTCGTTTTCGAATTATTTCATTTTTTCAATTGTTCAATAATTAAAACTGAGAATATCGGAGCACGGGAAACACGTCAGCACACAACGAGTTGAGTAATTGTTTGAAAAAATTGCGTTCAAATAGACAGACAGAACGACGGAAAGACGGATAGGCTAAATCGACTCAGCTCATGGTCCTAATCATTTCAGGATACTTATTGATGGGCTCATACCTTCTTCTTCTCATACTTACAAACATTTCATGTTCATGAAAAGTATAAAAATCAAGAAAGATATATAACTTACCTATTGCAGTGGGGTATTAACTATTTGCCCGGATATTTTGTTTGTGAGTTATCCGATTTGCCAAATTATTGGCAGGAGTTATACTGCATACTATTAGGAAGCAGTTGACCAATTTTCATTGAAATATCTAGTTAAAATTACAAGCAATCGCCTTTGAGAATAGCACAACTTTTATGCTGAAAAATGGGCGGCGCCACGTTTACCTCTCGAAAATCCACAAAATTTTTTGCGGTAGTTTTGCTTAAAAAGTTTATTATGTGTGCAAGATCCTATTGATTTACAGCTTGTTAAAGTTCTGAATTTGCTTCTTCTAAATGTGGGCGTTGCCACGCGCATATTCCAAAATTTTACTGAACTTGTGTTTTGCGTTATAAAATCAATCCACCTACCAAATTTCATTAATTCAGTGGTATTCGTTTTCGAATTATTTCATTTTTTCAATTGTTCAATAATTAAAACTGAGAATATCGGAGCACGGGAAACACGTCAGCACACAACGAGTAGCGATTGAGTAATAGAAATATCGCATTTTACATTTCGCAAACAAATTTTTCAGAACTATGTTAAAAACTGAGCGTGGCCATTGACCGATTTCGCCCATTTTTACAAACAGTTACCTGTATATATTCAACATTTTCTCCAAATATCGTTTCGATAAATAAATTTTTGCCGGAGTTATGGCATAAAAAGTTTTGTGGGATAATAATAATAATTCCAAACGGATAACCCACCATCCCGCCCAACCGACACGAGGGGCGCATCCGCATAACGCACGGCTTTTTATATTATTATTATCCCACAAAACTTTTTATGCCATAACTCCGGCAAAAATTTATTTATCGAAACGATATTTGGAGAAAATGTTGAATATATACAGGTAACTGTATGTAAAAAGCCGTGCGTTATGCGGATGCGCCCCTCGTGTCGGTTGGGCGGGATGGTGGGTTATCCGTTGGGAATTATTATTATTATCCCACAAAACTTTTTATGCCATAACTCCGGCAAAAGTTTATTTATCGAAACGATATTTGGAGAAAATTTTGAATATATACAGGTAACTGTATGTTGTAAAAATGGGCGAAATCGGTCAATGGCCACGCTCAGTTTTTAACATAGTTCTGAAAAATTTGTTTGCGAAATGTAAAATGCGATATTTCTATTACTCAATCGCTACTCGTTGTGTGCTGACGTGTTTCCCGTGCTCCGATATTCTCAGTTTTAATTATTGAACAATTGAAAAAATGAAATAATTCGAAAACGAATACCACTGAATTAATGAAATTTGGTAGGTGGACTGGTTTTATAACGCAAAACACAAGTTCAGTAAAATTTTGGAATATGGGCGTGGCAACGCCCACATTTAGAAGAAGCAAATTCAGAAACTTAGCAAGCTGTAAATCAATAGCCGTTGGAGATATAACATTGAAATTTGGCATAGAAATTTTTTCCGTAGCGATAACGGTTTGCTGTGAAAATGAGCGAAATCGGCTGAAAGCCACGCTTTCTTTTTATAATAGCTTTGAAAAAAGTGTCTGTAAAATTCGAAAAGTCTTGCATAAATAAATTAAATATTAATTGGTAGTGGATTTAGCACCGCCTTCTTTTGGGTAGACAGTTTCTGTTGTCTCCCGATAGCGATTGCTCCTAAGTTTGAAGAGAAATTGTATTTAAGAATGGTGAGCGTGCTATTGTGACATTGGAGTATAATCGTGACAAAATATTAAGCAAATCGATTGAAAACCACACTCAATTTCACATATCTATTCCAAAGGAAGTAATATTGCTTATGTTTTTGACTTAGTATGATATTTTGCTTTAAGCTTTTCACATTATTATGGTAGTAAAATTGGCACGTAATCAGCAGGTATATAGGATTTTTAGAAATTATGAACCCCATATGTGTATTGGACCATTTGAGGTAAAATTAAAAACCATGGTATATCCCCTGCTCATACCTTTCATTTCATTATCAAATAGTATATAAATATCTTAATCTACCTTAGTTAGTTTCACTATTTTCATAAAAAGAGGCGCAAATGTTAACGTGGTAGCTATATACTGTTTCATAGGTTATAGCCTTAACATGGGTAGTGTAAATATTAGGTTTTTAAGGTTTTTTTCATGACCTACTAAAAAAAATTTCGTTTGATTTTAAAATTTTTATGTATTCGACCAAAACAAGTCCCAAAACCCAAACGCCAACGTTTTTAGCGCATAATTTTAAGTGGGACAGGAAATATGAGACAAATTCGTTTTCATCGAATACATTGTTGCACGGTTTTTTGAAGGTCATGAGAAAACCCTTAAAAATCAAAGTCGGAAAAAGTAAAAAAAATTAAATTTCGCAGGCTCGGAAATTAATTTTTTGGGTATGCGTAGTGGAACTTTTTTTTGCTGAGCCCAAAACCTATCGAAAAATCGATGGCACGATATCGGTTAGCTTTCGTCCATACAAATCGACCCACCCTATTGAATCCAACGATTTCTAAAACCTTGCTACCAGAACAAATCTTTTTCAACTTACATAACACTGTGGAACAAAAGTTAGGTCGATTCTAAGAATGAGGGGTGAAAATAGAGGCTAAATTAGAAGACCCGAATCGCGGCGTTTGTTTATGTTAGTTCGATTTTTTTTTTTTATCGACCTTCGATCTTTGCAGTCAAATACCGATTTTCAGCATATTGTTTGTATGGTTTTTTGGCTATAACTCGTCGACTAATTGATATTTTTTCAATCTGTTAAAGCCAAATTATTGCTAGAGACCTGTGCAACAATTAAAACTAAAAAAAAATTGCTTATGAAGAAAAATGTTGGAAATGTTTTTTTTTCATGCTTTTTGAACATATTTTCCACAAAACGAAGTCTTTTTGCTTTCTGTTTGATCTATAATATGCTTCACAATTTTTTCAGTGTTGGTTTTGAAGAATCATTGAAAAAGAAATTATAAAAATACGGAAAAAAATATAATTTTTAAATGTTAGTTATGAAAAGTTTTAAGTAAAAAACTTTAATTAAATTAATGATTTGGTCAGTTGCCGTCTAGCAGGCGGCTGTGGATCAGCATCACTGCTCTCTCTAATAACTTGGCCATCGTCATCATCAGAAAGGTCGATAAATTCGTCCAACTGATATTCTGGAATTTTATCATTGTCTTCCCCTTCTTCCTCTCTTTCCTCGTCTTTCTCTTCTTCAAAGGTGTTTTTATAATACCAACAAATTTCAGCGAGTATTGCATCTGGAGATTTCTTTCCTCTGTACCTGAAACGAAAATAGTTTTCAGTCGTTAACATGTTTAAATTGTGCACTCTGATAAAGATATTAGAAAAATCTAGTTACCTTATTTCAAATGGAAGCGCAGTTTAGTGATAACGTTCGCCTTGCTCATCAGATTCAGTTGGCAACTGTTGAGCGAGTTGATCAAGATGCTGATGCAAGAGATGAATTTTGTACGACATATTAACCCCAATTTCATCGAAAGCTGCCAACATGTTTGCAACAGATTCCCTGTAGTTGCCTTTGCGTTCTTTACCCAAAAGTCATTTAATGACGGCTTTCAATGCGAGCCATGAATTGAATATCCATGTTGGCTCTATGTAGTTCTAAGATAACCGGGTTATAAGCATTAATTGAGCGGTCTTGGAACTTCCTTTTAAGAAAAACTTTAGGTTTCATTAAACTTGATCTGAGAGCAAGTAAATATACATCGAATGACAAATTTACTCTCGTATCAGAGAGAAAAGCTTCGAAATCATTTAAACAGGAAATATCAGAAGAAGTTAAATTAGAATTTAAGAGATTTTGAATCTCTGGGTAGTTTTCCCTATGTGTTTCTAAATTTTCTATGTCATCTGGAAGGCATCGGTGGATATGGTATACCAAATCGGCAAACTTGCTGTCCTCTTATTTCTCTGGTGCAGGATCGGCTATGGTTATGTCTTTGGTACTCAATGAAATTTTCTAAATGACTTATTGATCCATCGGTAGAGACATATTTGTCAATGAAACTAATAGCATTCGGAAAAGATTCAGGTTCGCTAAGATCGATCTTAGGAGCATTCTTCAGGCAATACATGCCATGCACGTGTTGGAATTCAATCCGTCAGTAAAATTGCTCAACAAAATGCTTGTCGAAAATACCTCCATTTTCATTAAAAAGCTGAAGCAACTGACGATAACGATAGTCAAAATATCTAGCGGATGTGACTGCATCTGAGCGAATTAGACGATATCGTTCTTGTGTAGATAAATTATTGGCCTCTTCTTCAGAAATAGTTCTTGAGTCCACCGTTTTAGCCAAAATAACCAGTGATTCGATCCAATCAGATTCAGCGGCAGACAACGTTATAAAAAAGTTTGGAAGGAAATTGGCGGATCATGGCAATTGCCTTTTTTTCTCTGCCTCCCAGTGAGCTGGGGAAGATCTAACAGCTTTAAGAACTCTATATCCATCGTCATGCTGGATTAAATTCTGAACAAAATTTTCATTTAAAACATTCTCGGTCGTAACACGATTGCTTCCAGAAAACTTTCGTAGGCAAATCGATGTACTATTCTTAATCTGAAGCAGTTCTAACTTCTTGTAATTATAGAAAAGCTTAGGAATAGTACAAGCCCTTCTATCGTAGCGGCGAATCTGAGATCGAACAATCTTGCGTATGACTCTGTACAAGTTCGCTTCTGCCCAGCATAAATACTTGCAAATGAAAGTTCTTCAGAGTTGTTGTCTTGAATGATATCCAGGGGTCTTTGGGTTTCACCTGGTGCAGTTATCAAACGATTTATGTCCATATTTTCTACTGGAACATTATCGAGAAGAGTCTCAAGCCCTTATTTCTTCAGTTGCAGGTTCTAAGGGGGGATTAATCTCTGCTGGGCAATGTCGCAAATTGATGCAATAAATGGAATTTTTTCATTATCACCAAAACCTGAAACCTGATCTTGGGAAGGAAGTAACAATTTCGTTAACTGAATAGGAATGTTAACAACTGCCCCCCTTAATGAGCTCTGACCTTGGTATGCCAAAGGAGGAAGAGTCATAAAAGGTAATATTGGCATTATTAGGCGTTCCTCGAAATGCGTAAGATCTTTTAGGCATTCTGGGAGCTCAGGAAAATTTAAACCATTAGCCAAGCATATCTTTGGAAGGGGTTTACTTTTAATTGCTTTTCGGCCAGTAGCACAGAATTTATAGCTACCATCTTCAACGGGAAATTTATCGGATAGATAAAAGGCAGATGCAACATCTTTATGACTTTGGGAAATTATATTAAAATTTAACGGCTGTACTTGGTTTGGAAACCATAGCCCACCGCAGCAAATGCAAACCTCTGTTGGTCCCTTCTTAATGTTCCTAAAATATGTTTGTCGAAAATCTGCCAATCCTAAATAATTTAGTATATCTTCGTTCTCCCGACCCTCATTTTCTCTCTTTGAGCGATTTCTATCTGCCTGCCTTTCATTTTCATTTCGTCTATTTTGTAAATTTACTCTATGATGATGTACTCGGAATTGACTTTGACGACTTCGTCTAGAGCTTTCTACCCGATCTCTTCTACGGACAGTTATACGAGCAAGAGTATTTCTTTGTTGTTCTCGGTGCCTATTCCCTGGATTTCTGCGGTGGGATCGGTTCTCACAAGTATTTCCACTTTGCTCTAAGAGCGAATTTCAGAGTTTTCGCGACGGACTCTGTGTTGCTGTGAATCGATTATTCGCTCAGCTGAGTGAATCTCTGGATTTCCACGGCGAGATCTACGTTCTGCAGTATTTATAATTTGCTCTATAGAGCGAGTTTCTAAATTTTCGTGACGAACTCTACGCTGAAATGTGTCCCTATTGCGCTCAGTAGAGCGTACTTGTGAATTTTCGCGGCGAGTTCTGCGGTCTAATGTATTTTGGGTTTGTTCTTCCTCTCCACGAAGTACTGCATTCCTCTCCTAGCTGCGACGCGTCTAAGATTACCAGATTTTCCACTTAGCCTAGGCATGGTTTATGAAATATATGTATATATATGGCTAAAGGTAACTTAATGTGAAATGTATGTATATAAAATATTTATCCTTCCAGCACTGTAAGCTTTTTTGATGGATTTCGCTTCCTTCAAACTGATCCACACAATTTTGATAATAACGCGAACCCAAATTAATAAATGTTTTTCTTCGAACTTTTTTGTAACGTTTTAATAAAAATTGGTTTGAATTTTGAGCACAAAAAAATAACACTAATCACTCTCTTTAAATAATTAGTTTTTAGTTTAGGTTATATAAGTAATTAATATTCCGCTTTAGTATATATATATTAAAAATTTTTTTTTTTAACGTTTTGAAAAAAAAAAACGCGTTTGAATTATTAAGCGACCAAACTGTAGACATAAATATGGTAACTTTGTATTCATATTTGTTTCTATCAATATTGGCATTCTTCTTTATGGTTCATTCTTATGTATAAGTGGTCTGTTCATTGTAACATAACTAGTTGAATAAATATTGTTTAACCGAACGGTCGTGTTGTCTACTGCTTAAAGCTCGTATATGCTTACAAGGGTTATGGGCCCAGAGCTATAATATTATAACACGTGTTTCGTTTAATTGTTTAAAGTTTTTGTTCAATCGCTTAAAAATGAGTAACACTTTTGCGCAAATCGAAAAATTAAATGGCGAGAATTACGCGTCGTAGTGTGTTAGCATGAAAAGTTTGCTAATAACGCAAGACCACTGGTAAGTTGTGGAGAAGACGTGCCCAGCATCGGCTGAAGTTAAGGCGGCTTGGCTCAAAGATGACCAAAAAGCGTTGGCGATGATAACTTTGTGTGTCAAACCGTCGGAACTTATCTACATTTAAAAATGTTCAACAGCAAAGGGTGCATGGTTGAAGTTAAGTGACCTATACAGGGCAAGTGGGCCTGCGCGTAAAGTAAATATATTTAAACAATTAATGAGGTTTCGGTTTGGAGTGGGCGAAAAATGTGCCGACCAAATAAACAAGTTTTGTACGCTGGCAGATGATCTCAAAGACATTGGAGTGGAGGTACCAGAGGAATTACTTACCATTTTACTTCTGTGCAGTCTACCGGATGATATGGACAGTTTTATTGTTGCCATAGAAAGTCGGGACACTCTACCGAAATTGGAACATTTAAAAGTCAAGATAGTAGAGGAAGAGCAACGTCGCGGGGAGCGGAAGGACATTAACGGAGAAACTGTATTTGCTGTGAAGGACAAACAGGTTGAATTTGCTGGAAAACGCAATTTCAAGTCGGACCAAAGCGGAAAAAGAGACATTCCAAATAAAAGAAATATGAGATGTTATGCATGCGGTAAGAGAGGCCACATTCGGTCTGAATGCAGGTCGAGAGCAAACACAACATCATCGTTACTGAGTCTTTCTAATGAGTATTGCTCCAATAAGAATATGTAGATACTGGATAGCGGGGCATCGTCACACATGTGCCGAGATGAGAGTTGTTTTTCTGAAGTCAAGAGTCGTACACGAAAAGTAGTACTTGCATCGGGCGAAGGGGTGAACGCAGTGGGAATTGGTAATGTGACAATAAAGTCACGTAACTCTAATAATACTCTGTGTGATGTTTTATATGTGCCGAGTTTGCATTCAAATTTTTTATCAGTGAGTAAAATAATTAGCAATGGTCATACGGTACAGTTTGCCAAAAATGCAGCTTATATAAAAACAATAAGCAACTCTTCTCTGCTAACATGGTTGATGGTATATTTTATGCCAATTTTCCCTCAAAAGCAAGCAACAAGCTTATGAGTGCAAGTCAAATGAATAATGATGAAATAAGTGTCATAGTGTCTGCTTGGTACTTATCTTGGAAACCGCACAAGTCATACATTCCAAATTATTAGGCTTTTGTACAGAAAAACCGCGTACCATATTTTGATTCGCTAATTTGCATAAATCGCCTACATTTAAATGTCCGTACCTACGATGCCATAAGCTTATTTCATCATTATTCATTTGACTTGCCACGTATATTAGAAATCGGTCATGTACCAAGGTAGTAAAAAACAAACCGCCTTTGGAACGTAGGTTTGGTAGGAAACCATCTGTTGCTTATTTTAGAACATTCGGCTGTGAAGCTGTTGCATTAAACAAGCAGCGCATTAGATCGAAATTTGAGCTAAAAGGCACTAAGCTAATGTCTGTTGAGTATGCTGAGAATGTTAAAGGCTATAGGTTGTACGATAAAACAACTAAGACCATAGTAATTTCGCGTGACGCCATTTTCTTTGAAAATTCATTTGGCGAACTACACACTGCTGCGCGGTCACCCGAAGATGAAATCAAGTTTTATACGTACGAGAGCCCTAATACATATGTTAGCAGCGAGTACACAAACAATGATTATAGTAGTGAGAACCAACAGAAAAGCGAGAGTGTAGGTAACAATGCAGCTGGCGCAAATGATGAGATGCTAGTAGCAGCGAGATGCTAGTAACAGCGAACCAAATGCAAGCAATAGAGAGACGGGTGGAAATAATAATGAAGCAAAAGAAGGCGATGTTGGAGAGGCGGAATATTCTTCTGATGAAGCGGTGGAAGTTGTTGCTGGTAAGCGAAAAAGAGGTAGATCTCAGATAGTGCGAACGGGAAAGCCTGGAAAGCCGAGTAAAAAATTTATTATTGAGCAGCCAACTGAAATGTTGAGTAGCATTTGTGAGAACCCGATATCGGTAACTGATGCTCTGCAGTCAGCAAATGCAGATGAGTGGCGGGCAGCAATGAATACAGAAATTAATGTACTCACTAAAAATCGAACTTGGGAATTGGTTGATCGTCCACCTGGTAAGAACATCATCGGTTGTAAGTGGGTTTTTACAACAAAATTTAATGCAGGTGGAACGATGGAAAAGCGCAAAGCGCGTTTAGTTGCTCAAGGTTGCGGTCAAAGGCAAGACGAAGATTTTTTCGACACGTATGCACCGGTAGCGAGACACCACAATTCGGTTAATTTTAGCACTAACCGTTCAACACAAATTATTGATAAACCATATTGACCTTAATGGAGAACTGTTGGAAGACGTTTTTATGCGGTAACCCGAAATGTTTGTGGATGAAAAATATCCACATAAGGTATGTAAGCTGAAAAAGTCATTGTACGGGTTAAAGCAAGCCGGAAGGGATTGGAATGGCAGAATAAATTCCATTCCAACAGACATCGGGTTTGTTCGTTGTAAAACTGTTACTTGTGTGTATATAATGAAGAGTGAATGCGAAATCAACATCATTGCAATTTATGTTGACGTTATTTTGCTGGCGTGCTCTTCTAAATCAACTATGTGCGATATAGTAAGCAAACTACTCGCACAGGTGGAAGCAGTTGATAGAGGTCCATTAAAGTTTTATTTGGGTATGGAAGTGGAGGGTCTACGTGGGGAAATTATAATTCATCAAAATCGGTACACGCAAGAATTATTAAAACGTTGGAACATTAACGAGTGTAATCCAGCATCAAAGCCATTTGCGAGTGGTACGATTTTGGAAAAATGTGATGACAATAACTGCGAGGTGTTTGATGTGAAAAGCTATCAGCCGCTGATTGGAGGCCTAACGTACTTGGCGGTTATATCACGGCCTGACATAGCACACACTGTATCAAGGTTGGCAAAATTCAACTCACATCCCCACAAAGAGCATTTTGTTTCTGCTAAACATGTTTTGCGATACCTGAAATCACACACGAAAGGTATGTTAAAGTACAAATCTACTTATGAAAATTTGCTATGTTTTACAGATGCAGATTGGGGATCTGAAATATGGATCGAAAGTCATACAGCGGGTTTGTTGTATTTTTTGCAGGTCCCATTGCCTCGGAATCCAAAAAGCAAAATGTTGTTTCGCTTAGTTCTATGGAAGCGGAATATATCGCTATTTGCCAAGGCGCGAAAGAGATTTCATTTCATAGAAGTCTACTTAGGGAAATGGAATTTTACGTTTATGTTGATGGCTCTACAAAAATTCTATGCGATAACCAGGGTGCACAATTCTTAGTGAAGAACCCAATTGCGCATAAACGAAGTAAACACATAGACATCAAATTCCATTACATCCGGGAAAAGTATCTTGCTAAGGAGAATGACATCGATTATATCGGAAAATGTGGCAGATATTTTTACGAAATGCTTAACTAAAGACAAACATATTAAATTTTGTAAAGATTCACGGCTTAGCTTTTGTCAGCAAGCTGTATAAATGATTTGTTGATGCATTAAATGATTTATTGTATAATTATTGTTCTTAACAAATAGCATTTGGGTTGTGGCAGCGTTTGTAGACATACATATGGTAACTTTGTATTCATATTTGTTTGTATCAATATTGGCAACCCAAATTGCATTCTTGTTTATGGTTAATTCTTATGTATAAGTGGTCTGTTCATTGTAACATAACTATTTGAATAAATACTGAATGAATACTGCGTAAAGCTCGTATATACTTACACAAACAATACTAAACTAAAATTCTACTTTTTATTCGAAATATTGGGTTGCTCGTCAAACCTTTCCACATAGATATTTAACAGGGCAATGGTTACCAAAAATTTAAATTCCTCAGTTAACAACAGCCTCAATTATATACTACCTGCTACTATGTAACACACAGTACTATTGCAGCGATGCGTTTTTGGTTATTGCATAGACAGGTAAAAAACAACTCTTAGTGTGCAATAATCTTTTTAGTACAATAGCACTTGCGTGTTTATGTTTATTGTTCTGTTATATCTTTATTTTAAAATAAAGAGTTTTTGTAGGGAAATCCCCATATCTGAAGGAAAACTGCGTTACTACCCGCTCAAGGTCATTAGTGTTAGCCTCTGTATCCTTTTGGCTTCTTTTAAACGAAAATGAGTCCAGGATAGAACCATATACGAGTGCATATGTATTATTTCACAGCCTTTTAACACCATTAACCACACAAAACAAACAATAACAGCGTTTCAAGTGCACAGCTGGGTATGTAATTTTCGGTTTCACCCGAACTTAGACTTCCTTACTTGTTTTATATTATTCTCGCCTTTCTAAATAAGTGTTATTACATAATGGATGACTTGTGCAATAAAATGTTTTCGAGATTAGACTCCAACATATTGCCGTGCAATGGTTTCTGCAAAGAAATATTTCATCCGGCATGTTGTGTTCATATAGCCGATTATGACTTAGGTCTTCTAAAGAACAATCGTTACATATTATATCTGTGTGAAGAGTGTGTGGTTATGCCGGAAAAACTCTGCAAGGCTCTAGAGACTGTCCAATCTAATCCAAAATTTCGTTTTGATTCATTCTTGACTTTATTTATCAACAAGTTTGATGCTCTGTCATCAACGAGTTACATGCTTGTTGTTGTTGTTGTTGTAACGACAAAAACACTCCCGAAGATTTTGGGGGTTGCTGTCGAACTGACAGTCCTTGGCCGGATATGAATCCGGTACGCTCCGGTACTCCCTTGCGGTACTGCCCGACTGTCGTGGTAGCGATTTGGTATGACCAGAGGAACCTTCTAGGTCATGTCACCCCTCCTTCCGTAAGGAGGGAGAGATGGGTAATGAGAGGTGAGAGGCATCATATCCGTAGATCAACCATCGAGTTGCACGTCATTACCTTTGTGCATATTAGTCGCCTCTTACGACCGGTATGCCTACCTCGGGCATATTCTAAACCCCTAACCCGCAGTGTTGCTACAACAAATGAGCAAACAGCTGCTAGCTCTATACCCATCGTCAATGTCACCCCAGCTTCCCCTTTCGGCGATGATTATTCGTTGAGAGCATCGAGTATCGGACAGGCTAAGGTAAACAAAAAATCAACGAATAAAGAACATACACAAAAAGTTGCTGATTTGCCTCTTCCTATTGTGTCTGATAATAATTCGCCTATTAGTTCTGAACTTCCCGCTATTCTCAACGTCAGAAGAACAGCAAATATAACAAAAAAATCAACTACATCAACTCAAGCCGTAAATAAACGATAGAATGCTGCCGTGCTCTCAGCGAATGACGCTAATAAAAACACTGGTAAAACAAACACTACCAATTCCTCTGTTCGATGCGCTGCCGGCGCAGTTATATGCGGAGGCCGCTGCTAGTGTTTCTAAGTCGCCAAACAATGTTGGCGTTAGCAATCAACAAGCCCGGAAGAAATAAAAAAAACTCGTACAGTTGTTAGCGGCGTTAATAATAATGGTGATCTAGCAGTGTTTGTGCGGTACAACTGGGTTCATATCTCCTCTTTCAAGCCATCTGTTTCGGGGGAGAATATTATCAAATATATATCTGAGCATGCTAAGATTCTTCTTCTTTAAATGGTCATCTAACCGCCTGGGCGATTTTGACCGTCCAACATAGCTCACCGGTCGTTTCTTCGTTACGCCAACTGGCGCCAATTGGAAACACCGCGGGATCGCAAATCGGTCTCCACTTGGTCCTTCCATCGGAGTGGTGGTCTCCCTCCTCCTCCGCTTCCACCGGCGAGTGCCTATAAGAATACCTTCTGGGATGGAGCATCTTCGCTCATTCGCACTACGTGGCCTAGCCAGCGAAGCCGCTGTGTTTTAATTCGCTGAACTATGTCGGCGTCTGCGTAAAGTTCATACAGCTCATCATTAAATCTTCTTCGGTACTCGCCGTCGCCGACGCGTAGAGGTCCACAAATCTTTCGAAGAACCTTTCTCTCGAATACTCCCAGAGCCGCCTCATCAGATGTTGTTAGTGTCCACGCTTCTGCACCATATAGGAGGACGGGTGCGATGAGTGACTTGTAGAGTGTTATTTTCGTTCGTCGAAAGAGGACTTTACTTTTCAATTGCCTACTCAGTCCGAAGTAGCATTTGTTTGCAAGAGTAATTCTTAGTCGGATTTCTAGGCTAACATTATTGTTGGTGTTAATGCTGATTTGATGCATCTAATATAGCTTGCTTCAGGTTGACTAAGCGGGATGCCGATATCAGCACCCTGGTTAGAAATTCTTTTAAGGGTCGTGTGCTTGCAACTGACTACAGTAAACTATTCAATCCTGAATTGTGGCCAGTCAATGTCATCGTCAAGCCTTTTCATTTTTTTCCAAAAATGATAGAAAATCCCCAAACATCTTAGTATTACCAACCTCAACACTCACTATTGACTACTAAAATGTTCGGGGCCTACGATCAAAATTAAGTTCCCTATTTCTCAATAGTTTTTCTTTTTCTGCACAATTAATAGCATTTACGGAGACCTGGTTGAAACCAGACAACTTCAATCCTGAAATTTTCTGCAGCAATTAAGTTTATCGGCGTGATCGGGAATCTAGAGCAGGCGGTGTGCTTATTGCAGTCCCGTCTCTCATCTGAATTACTAGTCTTAGATGACGTGTTCGATATAGAATTCATTGCAGTGAAGCTCTCAATGCCAAGTTTCTGCTTATTTGTTTCCTGTTCATACATACCGCCTCAATCGGATATGCATATTTACAATTGTCATAATTCTGCCATTAGTAATCTGTCCTTGGTATTTGTTGATGACTCTGTGGGTGCTGCTCTTACTCAAATTTGTCCGTTATCCCTTCCTGAAGATCCTCTACATCCGACGATCGATATAACATTAGATATACTTCAGCCACTGGGGCTTAGCTCACCGATAGGTAAACATCGATCCCGTTCGCGTTGTTTCCGCAAAGCTGATTTCATTAAGCTCAATGAGTTGATTGCTGCCTACGACTGGTCGAACCTTTATGCTAGTAAAGACATCGAGTCTGCAGCCTCTATACTCTATAGCTCTCTCAATGGTTTATTCGACAGGCGTGTTCCTCTTCGTTTTACTAAAGTTGGGATGAATAAGCCGCCTTGGTTTTCAAGTCAGCTTGTGAGACTCAGCAATATAAAATCTAAGCTTTACAAACGCTTTAAGAGAGCAGGAACACCAACTGATTACTCAAGATACCTAGTTGCTCGTTCCAACCTCCTGTTCCTCAACCAACATTGTAATAAGGGCTACTTAGCGGAGTGCAAAAATCAGTCAATCAATAATCCGAAAAGGTTTTACAGTTTTGTTAACTTCAAAAGGAAACCCTCGGGTTTTCCATCTTCTCTATCTTTTGGTTGTAAGAATGCCAGCTCAAATCACGATATTGCGGAATTATTTGCAGAATTCTTTAAGTCTACCTGTTCATCTAAAAGTTATCAACCTGGTCCTTATCCTTATAATTTGGAAGGTTCTAACTGCATTCTCACTCCTCTTTTGGATAAAAATACTGTTCTAAAAAGCCTTCTCACTTTGAAACCCACTTATTCCCCAGGCCCTGACGGTGTTCCGAGCTGCGCACTGAAGTACTGTGCCGTAAATTTATCTGATCCAATCTTAAAATTGTTTAAGCTATCTCTCGAATCTTCGGAAATTGAGAACTACAGGGGCATCGCTAAGCTTTCAGCTATTCCCAAGACCCTTGAGCAAATAATCACACACCAACTTCAATAACTTTGTCGTGCGTCCAAGGTCAACAAAGGACCACCAACTTACTTGAATTCACCTCACTTGTTATGGATGGAATTTTAGTTGGTAAACAAACGGATGTGATATACACGGATTTCAGCAAAGCCTTCGACTCTGTCAACCATGAACTTTTAATTTATAAGCTAGACTTACAAGGTTTTACGAAGCACTTATTAATATGGATTGAAAACTATCTTGTAAACAGGACTCAGCAGGTTTTGTTTAAAAACACTCTTTCTAAGTCGATAGAGCTAACCTCTGGTGTGCCCCAGGGTAGTCACTTGGGTCCCTTACTTTTTACCCTGTTCATCAATGACTTACCTCATATTATCTCTCATTCCCGAACTTTTATGTACGCGGATGACGTGAAAATCTGTTTCTCTTTTTCACCATCGGAACCATCTAGTTCGGGTCTCCTACATGCCGACTTGTACTCATTTTTGGGCTGATGCGTAGTCAATTTATTAACTTTAAATTGCTCTAAATGCAAGCTTATGACTTTCCACCGAATGAACCCTGTCTTGGCTTCTTATTCACTAAATGGCGCCCGCTTGGAACATTTATCCACCATGATTGATCTCACTATTCACTACCGATCCGTATCTCACAAAAGTCCTATACACATCGAAAGGTCCGCCCAATACTTGAGTATTGCTCGTGTGTTTGGTTCCCTGTGTATAAAGAGCACATAAAGCGATTTGAGTCCGTTCAAAGCAATTATTGATCTTTGCTCTACGAGGTCTTAATTGGAACACAAATATTCACCTGCCTCCATACATAAATAGGCTTCTCCTCATTAGTTTGCCTTCTCTGGAAAATCGTACAACTTCACTAGGCGTAACGTTTCTCCATAAGCTGATTGTCGGCCAAATTGACTCATCTGACCTTGTTAGCCGATTAAATTTCTCCGTTCCTGCCAGGACCTCCAGGCACTATGTGCCTTTTCAGTTACCTATTTGTCCTTAAAGCTTTACCAAAAACAATCCTATGAATGTCTGGTGTTCGTACTATAACGACTTATATAGAGTTATCAGCTTCGAATGTTCTTTTGCATCATTACATAACGCTATCCTGCCATGTCTTCAATTTGCCGATTGACTTTCAATATGAGGTCAATCTCATGTGTTGTTTGTGTCGTTGAACGAGAGGCCGGATTGAATATACGGTCTATCTAAGTTAGTCCTCAATGCTAAATGAAAACATCGACAGTGTGTTTAAAACTGCTCGCTCAGCACAGTGCCATTTGAACTGCCAGGGTTGTTTTTCTTCCAACTGCTAAATTCTTATACTTATCATTTTTTTCTAAATTTATATAAGTATTTATTTATACCAAAATGTCGTGCATGATAGCAAACTGCCAAGTAAAAAGCGAGTCTGAACGCTTTGTAGCATGCTGGCTGTGTGATGGACTTGTCCACGCCAAGTGCACTGGGTTAACAGGTAGAATAGCTGACCTGCCTAATGAAGGAAAAGGCCTGCGCTGGTCTTGTTATAAAATGCCGATCGACGGAAGTTGATCTCTGTAAAATCTTTAGGCATATTAGAAACGGGTTTTCTGAAATAAGCAAATATTTTTCATTGCTGACTGAAAAATTAAAAAAATATGAAAATATTTTAAAAACCTTGGAAACTTTAGAGAATTCGCCTCCTTTGGAATACCTTGATAATCGCGAAAACAAGCGCAGACGTACGGATGATCGGTACTACCTCAAGAGTGCTGAACTTGAACCCCTTGAACTTATCGATTTGGCTTCTCCAGTTCCTAGTACGGTTGTCCGAGCAAAATCGAAGAACGCGCCTTCAAAAATATCCATTAGGAAAAACCCGGAACCTCCAACTATTGCAATGGGGTCTGAACCAATCGTTAGTAAGATGGTTGTGGTCCCTCGCAAAAAATATATTTTTGTGTCTAGGTTCCATCCAGACACTACCGAGGATGATTTGATGTACCATATTTCTTCTAAAGATAAAGATCAAAGCGTAACTGTTTTTCTTCTTTAAATGGTCATCTAACCGCCTGGCCGATTTTGACCGTCCAACATAGCCCGCCAGTCGTTTCTTCGTTGCGCCAACTGGCGCCAATTGGAAACACCGCGGGATCGCAAATCGGTCTCCACTTGGTCCTTCCATCGGAGTGGTGGTCTCCCTCTTCCTCTGCTTCCACCGGCGGGTGCCGATAACAATACCTTCTGGGCTGGAGCATCTTCGCACTACGTGGCCTAGCCAGCGAAGCCGCTGTGTTTTAATTCGCTGAACTATGTCGGCGTCTGCGTAAAGTTCATACAGCTCATCATTAAATCTTCGGTACTCGCCGTCGCCAACGCGTAGAGGTCCACAAATCTTTCGAAGAACCTTTCTCTCGAATACTCCCAGAGCGGCCTCATCAGATGTTAGTATCCACGCTTCTGCACCATATAGCAGGACGGGTGCGATGAGTGACTTATAGAGTGTTATTTTCGTTCTTCGAGAGAGGACTTTCCTTTTCAATTGCCTACTCAGTCCGAAGTAGCATTTGTTTGCAATTCTTCGTCGGATTTCTAGGCTAACATTTTGGTTGGTGTTAATGCTGGTTCCCAGGTAAACGAAGTCTTTACTATTTCGAAATTATTGCTGCCAACAGTGGCTTGGTTTCCAAAGCGCGAATGCGCTGACTCTTTGCATGATGACAGAAGGTACTTCGTTTTGCCCTCGTTCACCACCAACCCATTTTCTCCGCTTCTTTTTTAAATTTGGAGTAAGGAGAAGTTACGGCGCGGTTGTTAAGGCCAATGATATCAATATCGTCAGCATATGCCAACAGTTGCACGCTTTTATAAAATATTGTTCCAGCGCGGCTAAGTTCTGCAGCTTGTATTATTTTCTTCAGCATTAAATTAAAGAAATCGCACGATAGGGGTCACCCTGTCTGAAACCTCGTTTAGTTTCAAACGGCTCGGAGAGGTACTTCCCAATTCTGACCGAGCTGGCGGTGTTGCTCAAGGCCATTTCGCATAGCCGTATAAGTTTTGCGGGGAAACCAAATTCAGACATAGTGGCATATAGGCAGCTCCTTTTCGTGCTATCGAAAGCGGCTTTAAAATCAACAAAGAGATGATGTGTGTCGATTCTTTTTTCACGGGTTTTTTCCAAGATTTGGCGTATTGTAAAAATATTGTCGATGGTAGATTTACCAGGTCTGATGCCACACTGATAAGGTCCAATCAGTCTGTTCACATCAGGATTCAGTCTTTCGCACAATACGCTTGATAGGACCTTATATGCGATATTCAAAAGGCTGATTCCGCGACAGTTGGCACAGTTTGCAGGATCGCCCTTCTTGTGGATTGGGCAGAGAACACTTAGATTCCAATCTTCAGGCATGCATTCATCCGACCATATTCTGCATAGAAGCTGATGCATGCGCCTTACCAGCTCCTCGCCTCCGTGTTTGAATAGCTCAGCAGGCAAACCATCAGCGCCAGCTGCTTTATTGTTTTCCAATCGGGATATTGCTATTCGCACCTCATTATAGTCGGGTTGTGGAACGTCAATTCCATCGTCTTCGATTTTGGGCTCGGGTTCGGCATCTTCTCTGGTTTCTTGCTCAGTTTCTCCATTTAAAACCTTCTGTCATTCGCCGAATTTTTTGATAGAATTTTCGGGCATTATTCCCGTTGGCCAGCATCTCAATCTCCTTTATTTCACGCTTTTCTGCCTCTCTTTTTTTCGCCCGGAAAAGCCGCCTCGCTTCCCTCTTCAAGTCGCGGTAGTGTTCACACACACTCCTCGTTGCATTCGATCTCAGCGTTGCCTTGTAGACTTCGTCCTTTCTTTTCGTTGCAGCGCGGCACTCTTCATCATCATACCAGTTGTGTCTTCGCGTTCGCCGGAATCCAATTACTTCTTCGGCTGCGGTACGGAGTGCTCCTGAGATATGATCCCACTGCTCATGCCTTCCACTAGGTTGAATTGCGCTCTCGGAGAGCAGGTGTGAGAGGCGATCTGCGAAATAATTGGCGGTCTGTTGCGATTGCAGATTTTCGACGTCCAGCTTTCCCTGCGTTTTTTGTTGCACCTGTTTTGTCGTACAGAGGCGGGTACCAATCTTGGCAGCTACTAGGTAGTGATAAGAGTCGATGTTAGGTCCTCGTATTTTGCGAACATCTAAAACGCTGGAAGCATGCCGTCCGTCTATCACAACGTGGTCGATCTGGTTGCGTGTTTTTCGATCGGGGGACACCCATGTAGCTTGATGGATCTTCTTGTGCATAAACCTAGTGCTAGGTATGACCATGTTTCGGGCACCGGCGAAGTCGATCAGCCTGAATCCATTTGGCGAAGTCTGATCGTGGAGACTGAACTTCCCGACAGTGGGGCCAAAAACGTAACTGTTAGAAAATTTAATTTCACATATCAAAGGAGTATGTCTTTGTTTAACATTGATGTATCTGGGAAAGATATCGATACTCTGTTGGACAGCTCTTTTTGGCCTCCCGGGGCTCTTGTGCGGGAGTTTGAATACAGACCGAA
Organism: Merzomyia westermanni; assembly: GCA_949987695.1. NCBI lineage: Eukaryota > Metazoa > Arthropoda > Insecta > Diptera > Tephritidae > Merzomyia > Merzomyia westermanni. The sequence goes on from OX465289.1 coordinate 112,286,026, forward strand.
TAGGAATGTTCAAAACGTAGCGAAAATTTCTCGTAATAACGTTGAGTCAAAAAACTAAGCACTAAATCCGTGAATATCTTTTATCAAAATGTCAGAGGTTTAAATACCAAATTAACTGATCTCTTTTTGAAATCTTTTCATTGTAAATATAACGTAATTGCTTTTACCGAAACTTGGCTAAAACCTCATGTTTTCAATTCAGAGTTTGTATGTAATGAATATCAAGTATATAGAAATGATCGCTTGAACAGAGTCGGAGGTGGTGTTCTGCTGGCCGTTCATTCCTCCATCCCTTCAGAAGAGGTTAATATTCCTAACATCGATTTCAGTGAGTTCAAATGCATCCGCATTCAACTAGAGAACGTCTCTATATATTAATATGTTTGCTACATCCCTCCAGCATTAGATTTTTCAGTCTACATGCAACATGTCTCTCTGCTCCAAACTGTTAACTTTATGACTAAAGCTTCAGATTCAATTATTGTTTTGGGTGATTTTAACTTACCTCATATATCGTGGAACATATCTGATGGTAACATTCCAAATCCGTCCAAACTGGAGTACAATGACTTTTTAGATGGAATTTCCGATCTTTGCCTTAATCAAATAAGTGTTACCGCTAACAAGTTTGGGAAAGTCTTAGATTTAGTGTATGTTTATGATATAAACCAATTTTCTGTAAATCGTTGTGATCCGTTGGTTTTACCGGAAAACCTTCACCACCCTTCTATGAAAATAGTCTACGAAACCATAAGTAATGGCCAAGGTACTCAATGCTACTCATGTAGTAGCTTTGATTTTAACTTTTCCAAAGCAAACTACAAGAAATTAAATAAAGAACTGTCTAAATTAACTTGGCCTGAATTTGGTTGTGATATCGATCTAAACGTCTCACATTTCAATCAAACTATTTACTGCCTATTTGAGAAGTTTATTCCTAAACGTAAATTAACTTATGATCATGCTACGCAAGCTTGGTTTACTAAAGAGCTTAAGGCTCTGAAAAATAGGAAAACGCGATCATTTAATTTATATAAGAAATCCGGATTAAATAAACATTACTTACTGTATTCCATTCTACGTCAGAAGTACATAGATTTAAATAAAAAGTGCTATAAAGCTTATATCTCTAAAACCAAAAGATACATTATTCTCCATCCAAAGTCATTTTATGGTTTCGTAAATTCTAAAAGTAAAGTATCAGGGTTTCTCTCAGCCATGAAATATCAAGACATTATATCTAGCGATAATCAATGTATCGCAAATTTCTTTGTTCAATTTTTCACTTCTAACTATTCTGCTGTCACCAATTCAAACTTTCAAAGTTATCCCTATAGGCTACACGTGACAAATTTAAAAATTATATGCGGCAAAGATGTTCTAATTTACCTTAAAACCTTAAAAGAATCTTTTATATATGGGCCTGAATGGGAATCCTACCTACATGTTTCTTGAAAAGGTGTGCGAACCATATGTTCAGGATGTGGCGAGTGTGAGTACACCTTAAGATTCCCGCGAACACTAATTTGTACTCACAAAAGTACATCAACAACAATAACCGATGGTGGAGCGCCGCTCACTAGCTAATCATATGTACACACCAATGTACAGATATGCTTCTGCATATACTTACATATATGCATACTGCAGGAATACCCATTTCTGGTTATGAATATATTTTGGTCAAGCGGTACATAGAATCACGCCATCCGAACGAACATATAAATGTACCTACATACTCGTATGTATATATTTACCCGCTGTTTCATTGTCACACTTTGTATTGTAGCTCAATCAGAAAATAAAATCATTAGCTTTTGAACATTGGACGAGTTCAGGCGTTTTCTTTATCGCTAACATTTTGGTGCCTCCTGAGAGGATTGATTAAAATTTATGTCGAAATGGCGGAATTGAAATTGCGAGCATCAGCAATTACAGCCATCAAAAGAATTCGGGATGGGGTGGCGTCGCTCCAGCCAGGGGTGTACGACGAATTCCAACTGGAGCAAGAGTTGAAATCGCTTTCAGCCCACTTTACCCGATTCACTACAAACCATGACCAGTTGGTGGGGACGGCAGCAAATAGTGAGGTACAAGCACACGATCAGTTATGGGAAGAGTTCGAAGACATCTATAACACTGCCTGCACTATGCTAAACCGCGCACTGATGGGCAAGAAATCTCACGCCATAACTTCACCGATGTGGAACAGTGAGAATGAAGTTAAGCTCGAGCGACTGGCTGTTCCAACCTTCGACGGAACTTTTCAAGGATGCCTTTGAAGTCCTTGTGCACAACACGGAGTATCCAGAAGCTTACAAGATAGGCAAACTCAGACAAGCAGTAAGTGCCAGTGCGGTCCCCTTAGTTGGCAGTGTATACTCTGGGGGGTATGCAGAGTTGTGGCAAGCACTGACCAACGATTTGACAATAAGAAACTGCTCGCTGAAACGTCGGGACACATTCTCAACATCAAGCCTGGAGTGGATGACTCCTCCAAGGCCTTATTAGCAATTGTGGATTCGGTGCACGAATCGATACGGGCTCTTCGGGTTATGGGACTGCCAGTGTCCAAATGGGATGATATAGTTGTACCAGTGGTAGTTTCGAAACTGCCACTGATCACCCAACGTGAGTGGAATATGGAATGCTCACCCACTGAAATTCCGAAATTAGAAGAACTTATTTCTTTCTTGAGTCAGCGCGCTCACAGTCTGGGCACGGCATTTGCGACGTGGAACAACGGAGCTGACGCAGGACCTCGTAGCAAAAATCGTGGCAGCGCACAATGTGCAGTCAAATCACACGTGGCAACGCCCGGAGAAGCCAGCTGCGCCTGCTGTACAGTAATGCATCGTATAACAAAGTGCCCACGGCTGCTCGCCATGGACCATGGAGAACGTAACAAGGCAGTGAAATCTGCCAGGTCAGAAGAGGTTGGCATATATCGTTTGAAGACGGTAACGTACGGCATGGCCAGTAGTCCTTACAACGCGATCCGCGCCTTGAACCAATTCACCTACAACTTCAAAACGGTCGGCGACAATCGTCAGGCCACCGTTGCACGGGATGCAATCCTCTCATCGTTCGACGTTGACGACTTCCTTACTAGTTGTGATACAGAAGATGAGGCCCTCATTCTCGCTGCCAATGTGAGTTCGATTTTGTCCAGAGGTCAATTTCTGTTACGCAAGTGGAACTCAAATCGTGGTGAGTTCCTATCACATTTCACGAGTAATCACAATTCTCTTTCAGAACTCGTCATTGAGTCGCCAACAGCAACTGTGCTTGGGCTTCGGTGGGATCCGACAACCGACGAACTCGTTTTCACGGGGAACTTTAAAGACCACAGCGGCTCCTTGACGAAACGGCGCGTCTTGAGTGTGGTGGCGAAGCTATTTGATCCTACAGGCATGTGGGCGCCGATAGTGGTTGCCGGAAAGATTTTCATCCAGAAGCTTTGGGCTGCTGGGCTACCCTGGGATGCCCCACTGCCAGAATCTCTTCACAAAACCTGGACGAATTTTACAGCGAATTTGATAGCATAAATCATATACGCATTCCCCGATGGCTGGGAATGACAGTGGGCGCATCCACAACTTTATTTGGATGCTGTGACGCCAGTCCGTCTGCATATGCGGCTGTCATTTACTATAAAACCACATACGAAGATTGGCACTCAGCAGTATCACTGGTAACGGCACGCACCAAGGTAGCGCCACTCAAAGGTGCCACCATACCTCGTCTAGAGCTGTGTGCTGCTCAGTTGTTAGCCGTGACATTTGAAAACGTTCGTGTAGCCCTCCGATTAACAGACACGTCATACTACTTGTGGTCTGACTCCCAGATTGTATTGTGTTGGTCAAATCGTGTGCGCCAGGTTCAAGTGCTCACATCACCCGACCGTTGGCATTATGTGAGGTCCGCGCAGAACCCAGCTGATTGCGCCAGTCGAGGTGTCCGCGAATCGGATCTTGTTAATCACCCCCTCTGGTGGCATGGCCCACAGTGGCTTCTGGATGCATAGCTGCCAAGTTTGTCCGACCTCAGATTAACTGATGAGGAACTTTATGTAGCACAAAGTGAAATTCGAGTGTCGTCTATGGTAACAACAATCATTTCGGTCCCTGAGCTTAAAACACGTCTACGTGACGGACGAACAATACTGCTAATTGACCGTTTTAGCTCGCTCTTGAAACTCCTACGAACCGTAGCACTAGTACTTCGCTGGGCACCTGCACGCCGACTGATACGAGGTACTATTGTCAGCTCCGCTGAAATGGATAACGCTTTAATGATATTGGTTCGAAAGAAACAAGAAACACACTTTGCGGCTGACGTTACGAAATCGGTTATATCCACCTCTAGTCAATTGAAGTCATTAAGCCCTTACGTAGACGAAGATGGAACGTTGGGACTCGGAGGTCGAATCAGCAAGGCAGACTTGCCAGAAGATCGTCGGTTTCCCATAATTCTACCAAAACATGGGACCCTTGTCCAGCTTCTTATAAGGCATGCGCATGAGATCAATCTCCATGGCGGTCCACAACTTGTGCTTCAACATCTCCGTGCGCGCTATTGGATCTTGAAGGGAAGACAGACGACATCGAGGCGCGGCCCTCTCCCAGCAGATGGCATCGTTACCAATCCAGCGACTGAAGGCAGCGCGACCCTTCGTATCCACAGGAGTCGATTATTGTGGCCCGTTCATGGTGCGCGTCGGCGTAAAACGATCGCGTAGTAAGGTAAAAACGTATCTAGCAATATTTGTTTGTATGGCCACCAAGGCGGCCCATATAGAGCTTGTGGAGGATCTAACATCGCAAGCGTTTTTGGATGCCTTCACGCGATTCATCAGCAGACACGGTCCATGCAGAAATCTCTATAGTGACAACGGCACTGCGTTTACGGGCGCCAATCGCTTGATGCAAGAAGACTTGGCTGCATGGCAAAACGAAGGTATCCAGCAAGCAGTGGCTAACATCGGTACAAATTGGCACTTCATTGCAACGAGAGCACCGCACCAAGGCGGGCTGTGGGAGGCGGCGGTGAAATCAGCCAACCGTCATTTAGTACGTCTCGTTGGAGCGCAGACCCTATGGTATAACCAACTACAGACGTTGGCGACTCGCATTGAGGCATGCTTAAATTCGCGGCCAATCATACCTTTGTATGACGATCCAAGTGACAAGCTAGCGTTGACGCCCGCCGATTTTTTGATTGGTGATTCCCTAGTAGCAGGTTCTGAAGGTCACTTCGATTCCACTCAACCGCATAAAGCAGTGGCTCTTGGTGCGCCGACTTCACCAAAACTTTTGGCAACGGTGGAGCGGGGAGTATTTGGCAACCCAGCAGACTCGCAACAAGTGGTAGAAACCCTCGATGAACGTGGAAGTCGGTGACATCGTTCTTGTGAGGCATGAGAACTTGCCCCCCACCCACTTAGGACTCATAACCGCTACTCACCCGGGCAGCGATGGACTAGTGAGTAATGTTACGCTGCAGACTATGAACGGCACGATTACTCGGGCAGTGCAAAAATTGTGCAGATTACTTGACAGCGAATATTTCGAGTCCAATGACTCGACCGGGCAGGATGTTCAGGATGTGGCGAGTGTGAGTACACCTTAAGATTCCCGCGAACACCAATTTGTACTCACAAAAGTACATCAACAACAATAATCCATGATGGAGCGCCGCTCACTAGCTAATCATATGTACACACCAATGTACAGATATGCTTCTGCATATACTTACATATATGCATACTGCAGGTATACTCATTTCTGGTTATAAACATATTTTGGTCAAGCGGTACATAGAATCACGCCATCCGAACGAACATATAAATGAACCTACCCGCTGTTTCCTTGTCACACTTTGTCTTGAAGCTCAATCAGAAAATAAAATCATTAGCTTTTAAACATTGGACGAGTTCAGGCGTTTTCTTTATCGCTAACACCATATTTACCAACCCCTTACCAATTTGTTCAATCTATCACTAAAGTGTGGTGTTTTTCCAACTGCGTGGAAAGAATCGTTTCTTCTACTGCTGCATAAAAGCGGGAGTAGGTCTTCTATAGAGAACTATCGTGGCATAGCAAAGCTTTCTGTCATCCATGTTGTTTGCAGCTATTGTTACAAATCAACTTACGGGTCCGATCTTTACTTTGATAGCTGACTGCCAGCACGGGTTCACCTAGAGTTTACCAGTCATGTCTCAAATAGCTTTAGAAAAAATCTGCACACCGACCTTATTTATACGGATTTCAGCAAAGCTTTTGACAATGTGTGTCACTCATTACTTATTCATAAACTCGATCAGTTGGGCTTCCAGCCGGGTCTCAGTCGCTGGATCTCTTCTTACCTTAGTGACAGGACACAAAGAGTTGTGTTTAAAAATTTAGTATCCGAAGCCATTTATGTCTCTTCAGGAGTTCCTCAAGGAAGCCATCGTGGCCCGATTCTGTTCTTGTTGTTTATAAATGATATTTCTACAATAATAAAATTTTCAAACATTTTAATGTATGCTGACGACGTAAAGCTTTTCATGACATTCGGGTCGTATGAAGACAGAAATAAGCTACAATCAGATCTAGATACACTTGTTACTTGGTGCGATATAAATTTTATGCCACTTAACCTTAAAAAATGTAAACACATGGGTTTTTCGCGTGGAATTTCTCAGCCGGCTTCCTATACAATTAAAAATTATAGTCTTGAGCAAGTGTATGATTTTGTTGACCTGGGGGTTACTATGGACTATAAACTCAGTTTCAACCGCCATATTAACACAACAGTCAATAAGGCTAGAGGTGTCCTAGCATTCGTTAAACGATGGTCTAAAGAATTTAGCGACCCTTATGTAACTAAAGCCCTCTTCACTACATTAGTCAGACCGATACTTGAATACGGTTCTATAATTTGGAACCCGCGTTACCAGGTTCATGTAGATCGTCTAGAATCAGTTCAAAAACAATTTTTACTATTTGCCCTAAGAGATTTTCATTGGGATCCCTTTTATAATCTACCACCCTATACGAATCGCTTAAAACTCTTTAATCTGCACACACTTTCTAGTCGGAGGGAAATGCTTGGAATTATTTTTATGATTAAATTGCTAAATGGTTCACTATCCAGCCCATTTCTTCTAAGTGAAGTTAACTTCAATGTACCGTCTCGTCCTTCAAGGCATTTTAAACCTCTAGTATTAAAACAGTGCCGAACCAATTTTCAGTTAAAGGAGCATTTTCGCTGTTTGTGTCAAGATTATAACTCTCTTTCTGGTAGATTTGATATTTCAGACTCGCTTTTAAGCATAAAAAAATCAATTCTTTCTATCCTAAATTCATAGCTACTAATTGGTTGTTATTCTTTGACTTCTATATTAACTTCTAACAATAATTTTATTCTGTTAACTAGTTATTTCTTAATGTATAATCTATCTTATATCTACTTTACTTAGCTGATGAGGTTTTCTCTGTAGCTGAGCAGTTTTAGATCTCGACGACTAACAAACCAAAACCTTTCAACGACTCGGCACGAACGAATAATCCGCGCGTTATGCGGATGCGCCCCTCGCGCCGGTCGGGCGGGATATGGTGGGTAATCCGTTTGGGAAATATTATTATTATGCCGTCCCTTGAAAGTTGGCAGATTGGAACACATTTTTTAGTTTTTCCGCGCCAAGGAACATTAATACATTTCTTCTAACGAAGTGAGTAACTCACAAAGTAGCGTGAATAGACGTTCTCTAGAAGTTTGGACAAATACTTGTAGAGTAAATATATATTTAGAATTTCCATTTTTCGATCAAATTACATATATTTTATGAATTTGAGTGTTTTATGACCTAAAACAACAATAGTAATCTTTCATTATATATATTTGCCTTTTAGCAACAGATTTTTTCGTTGCCAAAATAAACTACCTTTAGGGGAAAAGTAGAGATTTTTTAAGATGGCTAAAATTCCATAATCGCAATTTCGGCTAAATTAGTTGCCAAAAACAGCTGATTAATTTATCTGGCTCATTTGTGTTCATCGCTAAAATGTGCAAAAAAAATGAACCAAAACATGGAGATTTTAGGAAACTGTCATTCATTGGAAACGCAAAAGTCTCCAAATTTTGCTAAAATGCATTTAGAGATTTTTGGCGCTCGAGATTAAGCTTTAGCGATTTCCAGAACTCCGCTGCTGTTCTTCAAGTTGAGATGCCATCTGAGATGTAATAAAAGTCTCCTGTTTTTCCATTTTAGTCGATATCTAAGTCAATACAGTCAATACCATGTTTGTGTCAACATTTGCTACTGCATTCGGGGGCTATTTTTTTTCTCTTCCATTTTCATCGATGCCTCCTCCACAAGATGGAAAACATGATCATCAACTTTGATTCCTTCCGCTTCCATAGCCTCCCGTAATCGTGACTGTAGCTCCAATTTATTGCCTGTTGTGTTTAGTCCGCGTTGTTCCAACAAATTTTTGGGTTGATGAATCTTTAATTCATTCAACTTCGCCATGTCCTTGTCATTCTTGCAATCACTGGTATTTGTTTACCAATACCTCTTCTGACACCAATTGTGACGAATTCGATGTAGATTAGATTAGATTGAGATATTGCACTGCGACCTTATGGTCTATTGTGCGCTCTTCTCTTTATAGTACCTCATCTAAGCAGGGTTCCTTCAGAAAGTCAAGGATTGAATTAAGCTTCATTGAGTGTACATCCCTGATCTCTGGCCTGTGTGAGCCTAGAAACCTATGTCTACTACGCGCAATAGCATCACATTCGATCAGGATGTGCTCCACAGTCTCGTTCGCCGCGTCACAAAATCGACACAGGTCACACTGGAGCAGATGCCCAGTTTGTGCATGTGATCCTTTAGCCTGCAATGCCCTGTGAGTACTCCTGTTATTATCCTAAGACTGTTTTTGGGGAGATTGATCATCGCTTTGGATCTGTTTTTATCATATCCCCCTAACAGTGCCTTTGCTTGTCGCAGCCCTGTTATTTGAGACCAGTGCTGATTGCTGTTGTTGTTGTTAACAGTGCTTTGCCCTGCCCAATGGGCTCGATCACTTTAAATTGTCATCAGGCTCTTCTAACGGAATTCCGAGGAAACGCGCAGTTTCCACAGGGTTGGACCAGAGTGATGTAGGTGTTAGAAGAAGGTCATTTAGAGCCCGTCTATGGTTCCGCAGATCGAATGGCAAAGAGATGTGGTGCCGGATCTCAACGTGGTGCTTACGAAGATGTCTCTGGGGGCGGGTCTACATCCAATAGATGTCGATTTGGATGACTGGGTTTATGACAGTTCAGAAGGAACTGTTTACTCAAGAGATCCGCGTGCTCTTGAACATTGAGAAATTTTGCTTCAGGTGAGACTCAGATGACATAAGCAGACATCCCGTAGCAGTTCTGAAAGCGGTGTTATGGCAGACTTGCAATTTCCTCCAAGTGCAAGGTTGGGCGACCATATGGGCGCAGCGTAGTCAATAACCGGTCGGCCAATAGCCTTATATGTAGCAAGCAATGTTTCTTTTTCTTTTCCCCAAGTACTGCCGGCCAGTGACTTGAGGATCTTATTGCTGCTCTGTACCTTTGAAGCTATTGCGGTGGCATGACTAGCGAAGGTGAGGCCGTTGTCAAATGTCACACCCAAGATTTTCGGGTGGTTGACAGTAGGTAGAGGTACTCCGTCTACGTGGACATTTAACTCTTGCCCCATCTGTGCACTCCATGTCGTGAACAGGGTCGCCGTCGATTTAGTCGGAGATAGGGTAAGATTTCGCTCGGTGACGAAGCTGGGAAGGTCATGGAGGTAGCTGTTGATTCTAATTCAGAGTTGGTCAATGGAGGGACCCTTGCCCGAGGCCATTATCGTGCAGTCGTCAGCGTAGGAAACAATGGAGACTCCCTCTGGTAGGGGGAAGTCTCGAAATATAGAAATTAAACAAAAGGGGAGAGAGAAAAACACCTTGCGGCACCCCTGGTTTTATTCTTCGTGGCCTAGATTTCTTGTTCCTGAATTTGACTGATGCCTGTCGGCCATTGAGGTAATTAGCGGTCCACCTTTTAAGGCCGGCAGGGAGCGGTGTCTCTTCCAGGTCTCGAAGGAGTGTGGGGTGGTTGACCGTATCAAATGCATTTGATAGGTCAAGTGCCACGAGAACCGTCCTATGGTTTGGTGGGTGTTGATTCAATCTGCGTTGTAATGGCATTCAAAGGGGATGTAGTGCTGTGAGATTTGCGTGGTTCCTCCGTTGTACCTCTTCCTAGCTTAGCATCTCTCTTATCGTGTGTTTCCCTTTTACTAGGCCAGGTTCTGGTGCGATGACCCTTTCGGCAGCCGCCTTCCTGGCTAGGCTGTGGGCGTGCTGATTACCATCGATTCCTTTTGTGACGGACTTTTCCTTTATGCCGGGGTTAAGCTCAGTCCGTCCGGGGTTCCTGTGGGATAGAGAACGAATCCCTAACGTCTCCTTTTAAAGAGAAAACCCCTGTTTAATAAATTGTATACAAATATATGTTTTATTTGGTAATTCAATGCTACTTTATCCAAAACTACTTTTCATACGGCGAGGCTAGGAAAACCCACCGCGTATACCTTAATAATACCCTGCTCTACTAAAGGTCGCGGAGGTAGCAAACCACCACTAACCTTCCCGACAGCGGAGTTAGAAAAACCCCCACTGTGTATAAATATTCTAAAGGTTGCGGAGGTAGGAAACCACCACTAGCCTTCCAAACAGTAGAGTTAGAAAAACCCCTACGGTATATAAAATATAAAGTTCGTGAGTTACGAAACCCCAGGAACTTCTTTCACCGCTCAGCAATGCGTCAGCAGGCTACTATGCCTATCTAGCTTCTCCCTGACTTAGCGAAATTGTCGCCCTTTTATACTTGTCCGCGCGCAGGCGGTTATTACATTATTTACCGTAGCTCGATATACAAGGTGGCGCAAAAGTAATCCTCCTATCAGAAAATGCTATAAATTTTGCGATTGGCCCCTAAAGTCAGTTCTGTTTTGACATTTGTGTATTAAACACATGCGAAATACACGTTAATAAACAATGTTACGCTACACTGCTCCAGAACGCGGAATATTGCTGACTATTTATTTCGGTCGGTGAAAAACGGTTACTGCGCAAAAGTAATCCTCCTATCAGAAAATGCTATAAATTTTGCGATTGGCCCCTAAAGTCAGTTCTGTTTTGACATTTGTGTAGTAAACACATGCGAAATACACGTTAATAAACAATGTTACGCTACACTGCTCCAGAACGCGGAATATTGCTGACTATTTATTTGACCAATAATCGGTCGGGGCCAAACGGTTACTGTGAATGGTGAGCGCTACAGAGCAATGATCAACGAGTTCTTTTTGCCGCAACTTGATGAAATGGGATTGGAAAACATGTGGTTCCAACAAGACGGTGCAACAGCACACACTGCACGTGCCACAACCGATATGCTGAACATCGGAAGCTTACTTTTGCGCCACCTTGTATATATATACAATATTATTTACTTTATATTAATAGTGTGCGCCCTTTCCACCTGGAATGCCCCTTTCGCCCGCTATCATATGTTCGCGCATATTGGTGCTAGCGCTGCTTAGATCAGCTGGCCATATATTCCTCACTATGTGTGAAGCTGCTAAATTTGCTTCATTCCCATCGTGCGCTAAGAATGCTTTTTTTCCTTTTCTTCTTTATGCTATGTCCGCTTGCATTGGGTTGCCCAAATATGTATGCGTGCCTGAATGTAAACAAAGCACCGCTGTTTGAGTTGGCTGACCCTTTCGCTTGCTGGAATGCCGGTTAATTTGTTTGTGCAATATTTGTTTATTGCAAAATAGAATTGTCGCTTGGTTAGCTGCTCATATTTTGCCTAATTATTAAAATGTGTATTAGGGGGTTCGGGAAAAAAGTGCATATTAGAGCATCCAGAAAAATATGTGTATTTGTACCAATTTATACCACGCAATTCATTGTGGTATAATAAATATTCAGATATATAAAAATAGGCATGTATCTATGTACACTAGGGTGTTCCAAAATTTAGAAACTCGTGATTTGAAAATGTATATTTCTATTAAAAATTCAGGAAGAGTGTGTTCATGTGTGGGACTCTAAAACCGGTGGTTTTGGGTCCTCACACTTTATGCCCCGGAATCCAGGTTAGGAGGATGGTGTTCCCAGCTGCGAGTCGGTTTAGTCGCTCGACGCATTCAAGGACTAGTGCAAATTTAATCTCCACTGCCGATAGTGCCTTGAGTGCGGCCTGACTGTCGAGGATCGAGATTTTCTCATTTGTGTATCCTCGTTTATTTATGTCTTCGCAAACGTTTATTGCGTAGACTTCCGCCTGAAAGATGCTCGGCAACTGTCATGATATACATCCGTGTACCAGACTAGTATTTGGTTTCGGTGCAGACTCTCGATTTTTGCATCGTTCCATGTTGCTTTGTTTCCCAGCGCTATTTTGAATCTCTTTTCAAACCGGACGATCTTGTTGATGTCGTCTCTTGGTAGTTGGATGAGTGGGAGTTGCTCTCCAAGCTTCTCGACATGGCAGGTTTATATTATTTTTCCTTTGCCAATGCCTTCCCTTGCTATGTTCATAAGGGTTCGCTTGGCCGTGTTCTCTATAACTATGTGCAGTGGGGTTAGGTCGAGCATCACCTATAAAGCCGCCGTGGGACGCGTCTCAGTGAAGAGTCTTTTTGACAATTGCCACACTGAGGAGGTTGATCTGGTAGTGCGAGTCTCCATATCTACCCCATTTAATGCTCCTGGGAAATGGGCGGCCAGCAGGGCACTATTTCTTCCTCGGTTCTCGAGTAGGTACCATCTGGAAGTCCCAGTGCCAAGTTTGTTTCTCGGTGTTCTTTGGGTAGGGCTTTGTGCAGCCGTGCCGCCTCCGGTGTAGACGCTATGCTTTCACAGAAGGTCCTAAAGTTGTCTCTTTTTGCTCTTCTGATCTCTTGATGTGATCGTTGCTGACCCCAGAGCGAGAAGAGCCGCCTGCTGTCACAGAAAATTGCTATCCTATTACCGGTGATGTTCGTACACAGTAATGCCCTGCATACCTCCTGAATAACTTCATACCTCCTGAGACTTCAGATTGAAAAACGCTTGCTGAGTCTGAGAGAAGGGACATGGCCGGGAGTGCGGCAAAAATGCCAGCTCCTACTCCGCAGGCCATTTTTGATCCGTCCGTGAAAACTGAAATTTCGATTTTTTGAGTGAATTCCTCTTCCTTCCAGTCCTTCCTGGAAGGGAATATAATCTTGAAGTTTGTGTCTAAAACTATCCTAGGACAGACGTAGTACGTTTTAGTTTTAATATAGGAGTCGTTAATATTCAGCAGAATACGGCTGTGGCCGTATGCACGCTCTTTCAAGAGTCCCAACTCCCGAAGCCTGAGTGCACCCTTGGTTGCTTGGATGCTTCCTACATTTAATACACAGTCTATTTTTCAGTTTGATTTTCTTAATAAGGGGCACAGGTGAAACTAGCAGACTGGATGTATGTGTGTAGTACATTTAAAAATATAGTGTACGCCTTGGAAATATCAGTCTCCGAGTAAACATCCTCCCAATCCTCTTCACGTAATTTTTCGTTTAATAAGGAAACGTTGATTTTTGTTATATTTGTAATTTTTGGTTTCTCCTTTTTTACCTGTAAGGATAATTCTATCTTGACACCAGTCATGGAGTGATCTGTAATATTCAGATCCAGATTAAACCAATGCATGAAAATGAATTGCTGGAACGGCAAAAAATATGATCAAGATAATTGCCAGAAGAATTCCTTGTTGGTTCATTTAAATGGAACATGAAGCCGTTATTCGCCATTAGTGCTAGATACATCTCAAAAGTTGTATTCAACTGCCGTATATCTAAATTTAAATCACGTAATACAACTGTAACACTCGATTTTTCATTATTTGGTTGAGAATTCTTCTAGAAAGGTCTGAGTGAAAACTGTAAACGCAAATCAGGGCCAAAACCTTATTTTTATATTTTATTACAACCCTCAAAATATCTTCACTCGACAGGCTGTATCTAAAAATTTCATAATCCAATATACTGCGCACAAAAACTCCTGCACCTCCTGCAGAGTATTCGTCATTATTGTTAGTGAAAAAATCATAATTAGGAATATTGTAAAGTTTTGTCTCATGGGAATATATCCATATTTCCGACACAAATATTATATCAGTGTAAACTGGAAATATTGCAATGTTACACAATACTAAATCAAAGTTCTACCGTAGACTCCGTATGTTTTGATGAATTACGTAAACAACATTTTTTGAAGAAATAAGCTGATCCACACGGTGTAGAGGGCTGATAATGGCGGGGTTGTTGATATTATTAAATTCCAATACATTAACTGTTCAAAAGATACTAATAATTTACAAAATAATATTTAGTCTGGAACTCCAATCATTATTATTATCAGCTCTCTTTAACATGATATTTCCGATCCTAAACCATACATATTTATATCGCTTTTCCTAATTTTGCTAACAGGAGCATACAGAGCTCTTTCTAGTATGTTATACTATTATTTATGAATATTTTTTGTTTGTTGTTGGTCTCTGAAAACAGTTTGAAAGTGAGTTTTTTCTCTGTCTTAGATTTTGCACACATTACTTTACACATACCACTTTCCGTGGTGAAGAGGCTGAACCATTGAGAGTTTTCAGATAACACCTCTCCATTTGGTCAGACAACACAGAAACACCCAGTACGCTGCCAAATATATTTTCAAGACATTTGTCTATGTTATCGTTGGTTATGCTAGCTATACCAACAATTTCGATGCCCTTTTCCAGGTGTTTCTGCTCACTCCAATTCACTTTACGCTCAGGTTTAGCGACTCTCTCTTTCAAGGCATCATTCTCCCCTTTCAAACTATTAATTGTGGCCAGAAAGTCAATATTTATTGCTTTCAGTTTAATGATCTCTTTGTATAAGAGCTTATCTTATCTACTGGGGTTTCGCTTCCCAAATCACTGCTGTTTTGTTTGCTTTGCTTTTCAGCAAAGTTCTCCAAGGTGTTATGTTGTTGCTGCAGCTCAGATGCAAAACCGGTTGTGCTTGATGGCTTTAATTTAGTTTTATTCTGCTGGTTGACAGGTATTGGCTTACTTTGTTGTTGTTAGGGTTGAGTTGGTGCCAAATTATTTCGATGTAAAGAGCTTCGGCGCGCAAATGAACACGGATTGCATCGATATTCAATATCCGCTGTGGTCATTTTAACACATAAGCCCTGAAAAAAGCAATTGCATTCAATACACACAACTTTTGTTGTATCAAAGCGATCTACTGTTTCTTTGCACACTGCACACTTCATGCTGTATTATTTTTAATTACTAGCGGCAAATATGTATTTTTTGAATTCTTTAGGTATTTATTGTCTCGTTTTTTGTCTTTGTTTAGGTAAGTTTATTATTATTTCCTCTGTTATTGCAATTTTTTTTTTTTAACCCGTATACTGAGTCAGCACAAAGCAAACACGCCCGTTCTCGACGAAAGATTCTTCTTAATTGTTGAACTTCACTCTTACCTTTACTTTCTCACCGGGGACAATGATATTTTTGGTATAAGAACGGAAGGCAACACTTGAAGGTCGCAGTTGCTCGTTAATCTGGAGTTGGCTGAATTGGTTCCTTAGTATTAGAGTAAACCCGATGCCTGAATCGACCTCAAATTTTTGTTTTCACCCATTTAATTCAAAAGTGACATAATACTTATCAACAGTAGCATAGTGACATGTCAGGAACGCAAGACCATCTGATGAAACTAGTCGGACTACTAGGATAAAAAATGCAAACAAAATCTTTAGTAACGTCACCCCTTTTAGTTTTAAAATTAAGACTCACTAAATTAAACGCACCCAGGGCTCCGCTGACTTCGTCATCAGCATCGTCTGCAACCATTGCAACTTGCTTCATCTCCTTGTTTTGTCAATGTTTTTATTGGACTGGACTGTTGATCTTGGCCCATTTTCAAGCAGCGGAAACACGCCCCGTCTGGCGATTTGGGTATGGCAATTCAATTTCAGGTGATTAAATCCTGAACAATTGTAACATTGTGTAACGGTTTGCTCGACAGATTCCGAAGTAGATGCCTTTCCGGCGGGTACTACAGCAGTGACAGTTTTTATGGAGGCAACAGGTAGTAAGTATTTCCGTTCGTATCGATTTATTAGGGTCTTTAGCTCACTGATGAGGCGCTCACCCATCAATAGATGTAAGTTAGCTACTCTCTTTTGGAGTCCATCCAATATAAACCCAAAATCTTCTCCGCTTATATCAGCTCGTCGAAAGAGGGCTTGCATGTATAAGACATAACAATGAAAGGTGTCCCCGCTTTGATTCCAATGGCGTTGCGTAAGCTTCTTATAGACATCCTGTCGATTTACACCAATGTCAAAATCTGACAACAAAACCACAACATTTAAAATTTGATTAATAGCATCTTCAGCAGTAGCTTTCGGCTCATCAGTGACCAAAATCTCAACGGCATCGGCAGATACGGAAGTGCTAGTATTATTAGCAGAATTGTCAATAGAAGCACCTCCCCCAACTTCAGCAACCATTTTTTTCAGCTGCGATAGCGTAGCAGTTCTCTTTTGATATTAACCATAGTTTTGTATCAATTGCGTTCTTTAAGTCGTTCTTATAGGAAACGCCCCACACCTGAAGCTAATAATAACTGATGTTTTAGTATTTTGAAAATGAAAATGCTAAAGTGATAAAATTGTGGCACATGTGTAAATTTATTTTATAACAATGAAAATGGTGATGTGCTGTTACAGGCTTAAATGCTATGTATATTGATAACAAGATAACAATAGATGAATAAACTTAAGCATAGGTTATATAAACTTAGGGATGGTTGGTTGGTTGGAGTGGCGAGTCCCATGTGACTCCAATTAGCGCTAATGCGCCGTTTTGATACCACATCTCGTGAATTAACCAATGAAAAACTATAGAAGAGAGCTGGCAAGATCTCAAAGGCCTTGGTGGGACTCCCGTCCCTCTATATCCATTATCTTGAGCTCAAAAATTTTAAAAGCTTCCCGGGCTTAATATGTCTAGCCTGCCGTGCGTCCCGATAGTCCAGTGCCCAGTGACCACCGCAACTAGTCTGAAAAGGTCCCTTCTGTTCACTCTCAAAAGGTTTGAAGAACGTGTTTCGTTGTAGGAGGGCCATAGACTCCTTGCTACTTTGCAGGACTGCAAACACTTCCATCTATCCTTAGCCTAGCTAAGCCAGTGCTGAGAAGTCCGACCCTTGATGAGTCCCAGGGGTGCAAGGATCTCCTTCGCCTCCGAGGCATGAAGAGCCGATGCCACCTAATCGGCCATCTCGTTTCCCTGTATGTTACGATGCCCCGGCACTTATATTAGAGAAACGATATGCGGACTAGCCAGGCTCGATGTGATCGCTGCTGACCCCAGAGCGAGAAAAGCCGCCTGCTGTCACAGAAAATTGCTATCCTATTACCGGTGATGTTCGTACACAGCAATGCCCTGCATACCTCCTGAATAACGTAGACTTCGGATTGAAAAACGCTTGCTGAGTGTGAGAGAAGGGACATGGCCGGGAGTGCGGCAAAAATGCCAGCTCCTACTCCGCAGGCCATTTTTGATCCGTCCGTGAAAACTGAAATTTCGGTTTTTTGAGTGAATTCCTTTTCCTTCCAGTCCTTCCTGGAAGGGAATATAATCTTGAAGTTTGTGTCTAAAACTATCCTAGGACAGACGTAGTACGTTTTAGTTTTAATATAGGAGTCGTTAATATTCTGCAGAATACGGCTGTGGCCGTATGCACGCTCTTTCAAGAGTCCCAACTCCCGAAGCCTGAGTGCACCCTTGGATGCTGTTTCTTTGATAAAAAGATCGATCGGTGTCATGTTACATATCACGTTCAGAGCCTCTGTGGGACATGATCTAATCGCACCGGTGATTGCACCACAGGCAACTCGCTGAACTTTGCTTAGCATTTTGTTAATGTCGTTCACCTCGACTGCCTTCCACCACGCTATTGCCCTGAAAGTTAAAATCGGTCGAATAACTGCTTCGTACATCCATACTGTGAGTTCCGAACTCAAGCCACACTGTCTGCCTAACATTCTTTTACAGGCGTGCATGGACTCCTAGGTATTTCGCGCTATCGGAAAGATCCAACTCTTGACCATTAATAGAAGGTAGATTGAACGCCCCACGGTCTCCGCCCATCCACTCAGTTTTCTTAGTGCTCCCTGCATGATCCCACTGATCACGTTAGGGCACAGACCCGATACTAGTAGTATCGTCCGCGTAGGCAACCACTTTAACTCCATTCCTATTGAGTTTACGAAGTACGCTGTCTATAACACAAGGTCAGAGAAGTGGGGACAGAATACCACTCTGAGGAGTCCCTCTCCACGGGTGTGCTGTGACCTCACTGGCCCCCACCTTTGCACTTATAACTTTTGACCGCTGTGCCATCCCTATCCAATTTATTATAGGGTCATCAATACCAAGGACAGAGAGCGACAATTTTATCGCCTCCAGTCTAACATTATTGAAGGGGCCCTCAATGTCGAAGAATGCGGCAGAGTGAACTGTTTATTTTCAAGGGATGCTTATACTTTGTGCACCACCTCGCGTACAGATGTCTCCGTCGACCGTCCCTTGAGATATGCATGCTGAGCCGTTATCCAATTTCTTTCAAATATGAACGTTCAGAAGTCTTTCGAAGGTTTTTAAAACGAACGACGAAAGACTAATGGGTATGAAGTCCTTGTCCTTTTCATTACCTCTCTTACCCACCTTAGCGATGAAAACCACCCTTGTCCCTCTCCAATTTAGCGGACCATGATTCAGCTGAATACATGCCCTGAAAATACATTCCAGCCAGGGTATTACCAGCGAACTGGATTAGTAGGGTGAGAAACTCTTGATTGCCCATTCAATGTTTTAAGATGTTAAGACCTCCTCTAACAGCAGTAGGGAGGGAGACGCAGTGTATGCTTTCGTTTCCCTTTGGTATGGCCTACAGCTGGGAAAGGATGTTCTTACACTACAGCTTCTGCGGAGCTGTCTGTCCATGAACCGTCGTCTTCCCTTACAAAAGATGGGCAGGATTTTTCTTTTGAAAGAATTTGACCAATTATCGAAGAATTTGGCCAATTGATTCGATGGACGAGCAAATTTTATTTGACTTTATAGTGATCGAGCTCAGGATTCTCTTTATTCTACCTGACGGAATGTATTGATTTGAGGCTGAAACTATGACCATGCGAAACGATTTTTCCCGTCCCGTACGTCAGACGGGATGGGGCTTTAGAGCCATCAAAACTAGGAGGGTCACTATTGGTATACGATGTTGTTGTTGTTGTGGTAACGACAAAAACACTCCCCGAAGGTTTTGGGGAGTGTTGTCGAATTAACAGTCCTTGGCCAGATTTGAACCCGGTACGCTCCGGTACTCCCTTGCGGTACTGCCCGACTGTCGTGGTAGCGATTTATGACCAGTGAAACCTTCTAGGTCATGTCACCCCTCCTTCCGTAAGGAAGGATAAGATGGGTAATGAGAGGTGAGAGGCATCATATCCGTAGATCAACCATCGAGTTGCACGTCATTACCTTTGTGCATATTAGTCGCCTTTTACGACAGGTATGCCTACCTCGGGCATATTCTAAACCCCTCACCCGCAGGGGTCTTGGAATACAATGAGCCAGCCGACCATTCGCCTGTTCGTGTCATCGACCACGTTCGGTTCCTCTTCCCCAAGAGAGGGTCCGGGAGTTTTCACTTTGGCCGCCGCACGTCAAACCGCAGAGTGAAATCCGCTTTCTCTAGCGGAGCAACACTACTCTCATTTATGAGGAGAAGAAATGATCAGCCCTTATGAACGTCCCGACATCCATCGGAACCTCGCGGTTGTGCGCCTGCAAATGCTTTAGCAGCGCCCCACTGTCTATTTTCATTTTTTGCCTAGGAATGTCGGTGGCCTCCATGAGCTTAATCACAACCGTGAGTGTTGCGTACCCGAAGTACTCACCCCTCCCAAAGCTCTGGCAGATATGAGGCTTTCCTCTTAGTTCGTATCGCATTTTATGTACCTACCTATTTAGTTGCAAGAGTTATGGGGGCTATGCGTTGTTGTTCTTAGCGACAAAAACACCCTCCGAAGGTTTTGGGGAGTGTTGTCGGGAGTGACAGTCCTTTGCCGGATATGAATGCAAAACCCACTAGAGGTACTGCTCGACTGTCGTGGTAGCGATTTGGTATGACCAGTGAAACCTTCTAGGTCATGTCACCCCTCCTTCCGTAAGGAAGTAAAAGATGGGTAGTGAGAGGTGAGAGGCATTATATCCTTAGATCAACCATCGAGTTGCACGTCGTGCATATTAGTCGCCTCTAACGACCGGTATATCTACCGGGGGCATATTTTAACCCCCTAACCCGCAGGGAGGCTATGCGTTTTATTGGTCCGACTAGTCGGACTAGTTTGGAGGATGGGGCCGTGTGCAGAAGTCCACGCAAGTGAGGAAAGTTTCTGATCGCCATTCACCTGGGAATGGCCAGAGCGATTCTTTTGCATGCGGTTCAAGCAGCTCACTACTTCCGGGCTTTGCGCCCAAGTATCCTTTGTGTAGCCACCGAACACCCGTTTGTTTGGTGGTGACCTAAACGTGAGAAGGCGACAACCTGGTAAGGCCACTCCGACATAATCCGTTAAAGGGCTTGCTGGGGGATCCAAACAGCAGCGTCTGATCACCATGTGGTGCGGCTGCAAGCGGGCGTCTGTCTTGGATCAAGCGGCTTGCTATACAAACGTGTAATTGAATTCAACCTCCCGCGAAACGGGTTGTGCGTTGGGTATGGGACCCACCACATAAAACAACGTTCCAATGAAATTCAACAACAAAGACTCGGATATGAGAACCCTTTTTTTAGATGACAACACCCGCAAACGAAATAAGGATTATCAGATAAGGGCACGCACCTGGAATGTCCGGTCCCTTAATGGGGAAGGTGCCGCTGCCCGGCTGGATGAGGTCCTGAGGAAAGCAAAAGCTGACATCACCGCCATACAAGAGATGCGATGGACGGGGCGAGGAAACACGATCAAAACACCTTGCAACATCTACTGGAGTGGGCATGAAGACAAGCAGATTCGGCGTGGGATTTGTGGTGGGAGAGAGACTCCGTCACCGAGTACTGTCGTTCACACCCGTACGAGCGTCTCGCCGCAATCCACATAAAAGGACGATTTTTCACCAT
The DNA here is from genome assembly GCA_949987695.1 of Merzomyia westermanni. NCBI lineage: Eukaryota > Metazoa > Arthropoda > Insecta > Diptera > Tephritidae > Merzomyia > Merzomyia westermanni. The sequence continues at coordinate 112,307,324 of OX465289.1, forward strand.
ATCGTTTATCTGCGCTCATGCACCGACGGAAGAGAAGGACGACGTGGAAAAGGATGCATTCTACGAGCGCCTAGAAGAAGCATACGAGCGCTGCCCCCGTCATGATATCAAAGTCGTGCTTGGCGACTTTAACGCCAGGGTGGGTAAGGAGGGTGTATTTGGCCCTCTGTCGGCAAGTTCAGTCTCCACGATCAGACTTCGCCGGTGCCCGCAACATGGTCATTGTAGGGTTATATACTTGCGTTATATATTACTTTATTAATTTTTAAAATTGTTTTTGGTTCACTGTTGTTGAATGTTTATTATCAAAATGAAAATATGTTTATTCAATTTTTGTTCTTTCAAAAATAAAAAGATTATTTTATTAGAAATAAATATATATATATCAATAATTATTTATACTGATATATATTGGCGATCCTGAGAACCTTCCATATTATAACTTCTGATAGTACCAGCCTTTTTTTCCTACAATCAACAAGTTTTATATCTACAATATAATCTTCCGATCCAGTGAATTCAACAAAATTGTTATCATCAGCAATCCACGCTAATACTTTATGGTTTGCAACATAATATATAAAAATGTGTTATTCACCTGCATTTTGTGTGCATAAGAGTATTAATTTATGCAATTTTATGGTTATTCAACTAACTGAAAAATTTATAAAATCAATGCTAAAAGAGGAAAGTCAATTTTCAATTGATATTATCAACACTGCAGCTACGATTCTAATTAGATTGCAATCGATTTTATACAAAGATCACCGGAGAAACCTGTACAATTGCATTAGATAAATTGAAAGTCACTTAAATCAACTTCACTACAATCCACAACAATTATAAAACATCTGTAATCAAAGGTCCTAGATCACAACACTGAGTATTCTTTCATTCCTAAAAATTTAGATTCTTGTGAATACGTATTGGCTAAAGTTATTCACAAGTCGAATTTACAATCACCTTATGATGGTCCGTTTAAAGTTATTTCTAAACATGATAAAGTATTCAAAATTCAACATGGAAATACTATTAAAACAATTTCAAAAGATTTACTTAAACCTGCAAACATAATTACAGATACAGTACTTAACACTAAATCATCAACACTTTCAAAAAACAAAAAGAAAATAACATTTAACATAAATTAATTGATCGTTTCACTGGAGGGGGAGTATATGTAGGGTTATATACTTGCGTTATATATTACTTTATTAATTTTTAAAATTGTTTTTGGTTCACTGTTGTTAAATGTTTATTATCAAAATGTAAATATGTTTATTAAATTTTTGTTCTTTCAAAAATAAAGAGATTATTTTATTAGAAATAAATATAGAAATAATTATTTATACTGATATAGTCATATCCAACACTAGGTTTATGCAGAAGAAGATCCATCAGGCTACATGGCTGTCCCCCGATCGAAAAACACGCAACCAGATCGACCACGTTGTGATAGACGGACGGCATGCTTCCAGCATTTTAGATGTTCGCAAAATACGAGGACCTAACATCGACTCTGATCTCTACCTAGTACGACAAAACAGGCTCAACAAAAAACGCAGGGAAAGCTGGCCGTCGAAAAGCTGCAATCGCGACAGACCGCCAATTATTTCGCTGATCGCCTCTCACACAGACAGACGGATGTGACTAAATCTACTCAACTCGTCGCCCTGATCATTTCGGTATACTTATTGGTGGGTCTATCTCTTCTTCTTCTACAAACGTCGAACCAAAGTTATAATACCATTTCATGTTCATGAAACGTTTAATGATGATGAGAATTCGCCAATACAATTTGCAATAAAGGCTAACATAAACCCTGTCGAGTTTTATTCAAATCACAACCAAGTAGACATAATGTGGCTTAGTGATATTTTCACATCAAATGAAACCGGAGTGGCTGTTGTGTTAAAAGAAAAAATAAACTTTCAAAAAATTACCTTTCAAACCACCTTTGATATCCTTAGTCCTAACAACAAACTGCAGGTCAAACTTAATCATTTGCGCTGTCTATTTGTCCCATAGTATCAACATAAGCCCCTTCAATAATGAAATACACAAACTTCTTACTAGGGCTCTTACTATTCGGTTAGTCGATTAACCGAGTTATTCGAATACATCATTAGTCGACTACAAAAGTCGACTAGCACTATTCGAATAGTCTACTGATGACGGTTACTCGACTAACCGTCCACTTTCGACTATTCGATTAACCGAAAATTTTCGGTTAGTCGATTATAATGAAAATGAACATGTTTCTGTTTCACTTTTTAATTTTCTGGTGACATTACAATCATTGATTAGCTTGTATTGAGTTCACAGTTTCGTTTTGAATTAAGTTTTCATTGACTTTAAATTAATTGGTAGTCATGACCCTATAGGTGGTTAAATTGTGCAGACATCGTATCTACCAATTCAAGAAATGCAATGCGTTGAGCTAACCCTGCGATATTTAAGTTCTCATAAAAGTAATAATTCTAAAATTCGCATGGGAGGTTGCTAGTTGGAAAGGATCTTTCCGATTTGTTCAAAACTGCGATATCTTTAATTTGATGCCCAGCATATGTTCTCCAGGAACATAACCGCTTTGCAGAACTTAACCGCGTTGGAACAATATTTTATAAAAGCGTGTAATTGTTAGCGTATGCCGACGACATTGATATCATGGGCTTTAACAACCGGGCAGTAACTTCTGCTTACTCCAAGTTAGAAAAAGAAGGGGCAAAAATGGGTTTAGTGGTGAACGAAGAGTCAGCGCATTCGCGCCTCAGCAACCACACCGCTGTTGGCAGCAATAAGTTCGAAATAGTAAAGGACTTCATTTACCTGGGAACAAGCATTAACCACAACAACAATGTTAGCCTAGAAATCCGACGAGGAATCACTCTTCAAACAAGTAATACTTCGGACTGAGTAGACAATTGAGAAGTGAAGTTCTTTCTCTAAGAACTAAAATAACACTCTATAAGACACTTCTCGTACCCGTCCTGGTTTATGGTGCAGAAACTGACAGGATCTGATGAGGTGGCTCTCGGACAAAGGTTCTTGGAAAGATTTACAGACCCTTACGCTTTGGCGACGGCGAGTCGAAGAAGATTTAACGACGAGATGTATGAGCTATATGCAGACGCCGATATAATCCAAATAAAACCCAGCGACTTCGTTGGCTAGGCCATGTTGTGCGAATGAATGAAGATGCTCCGGCACAGAAGGTGTTCTTATCGGAACCTGTCAGTTGTAAAATAGAAAGAGTTAGACCATCACTCCGATGGAAGGACCCAGTGGAGGCCGATTTACCATCCCGTAGTGTTTTCAATTGGCGCTAGTTGGCAGAAAGAAGAAACGACTGCCTAGCTATCGATTTTTCGAAAAATTGCCACATCAAACTTCTACGACTCATGTGGAAATTTTGAATAATATTCATAAATCAATATGACAAGCAATTAAATTATTTTTTTTAACGCAACATTCATTGAAAATTCGGTTAATAGTATTCGAGTGTAAACAAAAGTCGAACAGTCGAAACGAAGCAAATAGTCGAGTAGTCGTTGCCAAGCCACAAACAGACTAATAACCGTGGAAACGGTTACAACCGACTAATAGATTAACCGAATAGTCGACTTTTTGTAATAGCCCTACTTCTTACCTTTCTTGAGAACAAATAAAACGTATTGATATTTGGTTTATTTCAATGCTATGGCTAGATGCTGAGGTACATGTCGTGGTAATATCATAGTTCAACTTGTTCAGACTAAATGATGGCTCCTTCACATTCCTAAACAACATTAGATTTCTTAATGGCTCTCTGCTAGACTTAACATTTGGGGCATTCCATACTAAAGGCAAGGTCGAAGTCTGGGATTTTCTTCAAAATTTACACAATCGTACTATTAGGTGTATAGAATAGTCTGATAAATTTTTTTAAAATTAAAAAAAAAAAAAAAATACATGCAATCTTTCAAGTGTGCTTAAACAACTCTATAAATTAAAGGGAAATGTTATTTTTAGTTTTTGAGATATAAATTTTTGAAAATTTTGGGACATTGCACACAATAAGTTCTACTCATAGTACGTTTGTCATTCAACAAAACAATGAAATCACATAATTATAAGGAATCGATGTTTTTAATATATTCTATCAATATTTGAATATACATTTTACAGTTTTATTGCATACATTTAATAGTGCATATTAATTTATCTAATTTTTGTATATATAATAAGCTGGTCTGATCTATTTATGTGGGGTGCGAATAAAACAAAGTTTTTTCCACCTTACAGCTCAACGTTTCGCTAAGATTTTCTTAGCATCTTCAGGAGCGTAACTGTTAGTTTATTTTAAGAAACCATAAAAAGAACAAAAATACAAAAAACAACATTAGAAGGTGTTACATATGTATATATTCACAAAGTCTAAACACACATTAAACATTTATATCTAACTTACACTGAAATTGGTAGATTTTTACATTAAATATTTACGTTAAACACACTAAACAATAATATTGTTACATTTAATTTTACAAAAAGAACATACAATGTTGATACCATCATTAGTGGTACACTTGTCATACTAAACTAAACTATAAACATAACAAATAAGTCGCGGCTATTTCATCGGTGTCTTCTTTCTTGTTTATTGTATTCCCTTTTCTGCATTATACGTAGGCTCTCCAAAGTGTATCTCGTCTTTTCTCTTCGTTCCTTATCTAATATCCTTGTGTTGGCAAAATCAGCTGTGTGGTTGTATGTTATTGCATGCTGCGATAGTGCTGTGCTGTGTTTTTGTTTCCTAATATCAGCCTCGTGCTCTGCTAGTCTAATGCTTAAATTTCGCTTCGTGGTGCCGATGTAAACCTTGTTGCAATTATCGTTGTTGTTGCCTTTGCATGTTACTTCGTACACTACATTACTTTGTTGTTGCTGATCTATTGGGCTTTTTGTTTTTGTGAAGCATGTCGCTAGTGTGCAATTCGATTTGTAGGCTAGGCATATGTTTGGTTTTTGTATAATGTTTGTGAAATTTTCTGAGAGCCTGGGAACGAATGTGACGCTAAAATATTTTTTGGGTTCATTTGGCGTATCTGTAGTTGGTGATGGATTTATTGTGTTTTGCATTTCTATTGTTTTTTGTTGAATTAAGTTATTTGTTAAATGATCTGGGTAATTATTTTTCCTTAGCGCTTTTTTAATTAATTTAATGTTGGCGTCGTGAAATTTGGGATGACTTATTGTTAGTATTTTATGTATGACTTTTTTCGCAGTATTTACTTTATATTTTTTAGGCTGTGATGACAGGAAATTTATTAGGCGCCCAGATAATGTAGGTTTGGCGTACCAGTCTAATATTATATTGTTGTTGTTCTTATGTATTCGGATATCTAGAAATGGGATATTGCCGTTTTCTTCCACTTCCATGGTAAACTTAAGTCTTTCATGATATTTATTAAGAGTTTTTAAGATGTGTTCCGCGTCGTTTCTTTTGATTATAGCGAATATGTCGTCTACATATTTCACTAAAACTTTAATGTTTGTGTTGTTTTGTTGTTTTAGCTCTGAGAAAGTATTGTCAAGTATTTCATCCATCACTATATCTGCAATCGTCGGGGAAAGGGGGTTACCCATGGGCATTCCAAATGTTTGAGCATAAATTTTATTGTTGCCAACGAAATAGTTGTTGTCCTTTAGGCAGAAGTCTAATATGCTTTGAAATTTATTCTTTGGTATATTTGTTGTTTCTATAATTCTGTCCCATTTTTTCATTATTATTTTAGAGGCTAAAGTGGTCGGTAAATTAGAGAAGAGAGACACAACATCAAATGACACTAACACATCTTCATTACATACAGGGTGGCTGATGAAAGCCGCTACCAAAAAAAAATTAAATAACTTTTTTTCTTTTTAATGAATCTGGTTAATTTTTTTTTTATTTTGCAGATTGACTTTTACATTTAACAAAAATGGATAACTGGGACACTGAAACAAGAATTTGGATTGTCCGCCGCTATCACGCACTGGAGTCCGTAGTTTCGGTTCAAAGAGAGTATAGGCGCACGTTTGGCGGCAATCCTCCGAGCAGATGGACCATAATAAGACTTGTAAACAATTTTGCCGAGCATGGGACAGTCAACAGAAGACCTTACCATCGAAACCCTTCAGTTCGAACGGAGGAAACAATCGCTGCTGTAGCTGCTGCCATACAAAGCAATCCACGTGTTTCGACAAGAAGCTTATCTGCTCAAATGGGTGTAAGCAGACAGTCATTACAGTCAATTATGCACAAAGATTTGGACTTATTCCCATATAAAATTCAAATGGCCAACAAACTGAATGCTGCAGACTTGCCGATTCGCTTGGAATTTTGCCAGAAGATGCTTCAAATGGTGGAAGAGGATGGAAACATGTTGAACTGTCTTATCATGTCTGACGAGGCCCATTTCGATTTAAACGGCAACATAAACAAACAAAATTGTCGAATATGGAGTGCTTCCAACCCACAGATACTCCATGAGACGGAATTGCATCCACTTCGTGTCACAGTGTGGTGTGCAGTTTCATCACGCTGCATTGTCGGGCCCTACTTCTTCGAAGAAAACGGTCACACCGTTACGGTTACTGGAGACCGTTACTTGAGCATGTTTAGAGAGTTTTTCTATCCAGAATTACGCCGAATGAGAATTTCTTTCAACTCTGTGTGGTTTCAGCAAGATGGTGCAGCTCCTCATATAGCCCAACCTGTTATGACAGAATTGCGACGAAAATTTCCCAATAAGCTGATATCCAGAAACTCCACATTCCGTTGGCCACCCAGGTCGCCTGACCTTACTGCACCTGACTTTTTCTTGTGGGGTTATTGCAAACAGAAAGTCTTCAAAGCAAAACCAACAAATTTGAATGAACTAAGGCAATCCATTCGAGAAACAATTGCGGCTATTCCTGTCTCAACTCTCCAAGCAGTAATGAACAACTTTTTGGTAAGATGCCGCACATGCATCGACGAGCAGGGGGGGCATTTAAATTCCATTATTTTTAAAACTAATTAAGCTATATTTAATAAAATTTAATGAGCTTTAACATGAATAAAAGAAAAATGAATTCCATACACTGAAAAAAAAATTATTTGAGTTTCTTAATGTAGCAAAATTCATCAGCCACCCTGTATATTTACATTGGATAATCTTTCTTTTAGGTCGTACGCATTGTTAATGTTGTATTTCTCAGATATTAAAGTTTGGAGAATTTTTCCAATAGGTTTGGACAAATAATAACACGGAACATTTGTAGACGATACAATAGGACGTAGCGGACATTCAGGCTTATGTATTTTGGGTAATCCATACAGTCGGGGGGCTATGGCTGTCGAACTTGTCATTTGTTGCTTCTCTTTTGCACATATGAGTTTTGCCTTGTGAAGATCGTATACAATGTTGTTGTTTTTTCTCTGAAGAGTATTCGTTGGATCATTACGAATTACCTTGTAAGTTTTCTTGTCTCCTAGTAGCTGGTCAATCTTTTCGTTGTATTCGGTTTTGTATTGAGCAACTGTGTTATTCCCCTTGTCTGCGTCTGTGATAATTATGTCATCTTTGTGAAGTTTAAGGAAAGTTTTTGTTTTCTTGTATGTTTCAATTATGAATTTTTCTGCTGAGTTATGACGTATGTTTCGCTTATAGAGTAAAATTCTGTTGCTTAATTTATTTCTGGCTACTTCTTTATCCTTTTCATCCTCTATTGTTTGAAAAATTTGTTCCATTTCAGCTATCGTATGTATGGGTGAGAAATTTTGGTTTGTTGTGGGCAGTGTAAATTTTCTGCCTAGTGAGAGTAGCCATTTAACCTCTTCGGGAAAGACAATGTTCGTTTTGTTGACGAACCAGTCGGTGTTCTATTTCTTTTCCTTTTTTAACCTTTTCGTGTACTAAGTTTTGTTTGGTGAATCGAATTCCTCTTTTGTCAATTCCCGATGTATTTGTTCCTTTGCGTTGCGTAAACTGTTGTTGGTAGCTTTTATATCGATGTTTGTTTGTGTTATTTCTATGTTTAATATTTTTTGGAGGAAATTTTGTTTTGTTTTTTCCATTGTTTGTTTTACTTTTTCGGATGTTGTGTTTATAGTTACGTTTCTTACTGAGTATGTTAAGTGGTAGGGAGTTAAGTTGTATCTCTTACATTCTGATAGAAACTTTAGTTGTTCTCTTTGTTTCGCTAATTTGACTATCTGCTTACTGTAATGCTTTAGATACATACACATGTTTTCGCCATATTTATACTTCATATGCTGATAAAAGTTTTTCATTTTGCTGGTTTGTTGTTTTTGTTCTTGTTATTGTTGTTGGAGAAAGAGTGGCTTATGGATTCTAGTTTTTCATTCCCACAACAGCTTGTTCTACCGTACCGGAATGACCCGGGTTTTCTTACCCGGCCAAAGGCTATTATTTCACTGTAACCCTGCCTAATTAGTCATTATGTTTATTTAATTTGGTAAAATTTTTATATTATTTTAAAAACTTTACAATGGATATTATAACACGTGGACACTATTTTACGTTATATCTCTTGTTTAGAAATGGGTATAAAACATTGGAATAATAGTGTTCCCTTGATTTGAATCGCGCTATCGAAATTGATTCTTTAAAAACCCTCTTTCTCGTTGATAATCTTCATTGGAACAAAAATCAAACTTTATTGTTTAAAATTCGTCTTTGACATTATTAATTCAATTGGCGTAGTAATAGGTGTGGAATCGGACCGACGTAAGCTTTCTCGTCGTAGATAAGCTTTGCAATACAATATACAAACAAAACCAATTTTCCAAACTATTTCTATTGATACACCACTTTCAAGATTTTAATATAAAATCCGAATAGAACTTTTTTGCGACATCACATGGTAACAACTCTTGTGATGGTATCGGTGGAACGGTGAAAAGATTTGTACGACGAGTAAGTGTTAAAATCTAATACAAAATATTTCTCTCAGTGCAACTTCAGTTACATTTCATATTATTCTTTCAACCATTGTTAGCTCTAAGCTTTTTATCAGTTCTTAATAAACCACAAATTGGATTACAACGTCGTGTCTTTTACTCTGCCAACAGGTTATGGGCCCAAAGCTGGCTAGTTCGTGATTTTTTTAGTTCGTTGCGTAATTTTTTAAATTAGGAGAACACGCGTGTGTCGCCGACTGAATTTAATTTGATAATTTATGCAGTTTATTTTTCTAAAATATATAATCATAATTAGTAAAATATGAGCGCATCGGGACTTTACGCGATTGAAAAATTGAATGAAAATAATTATTCATCCTGGGCTGTCCAGATGAAAAGTGTTTTAATACATAACGACCTTTGGCCAGTAGTTTCTGGAAGTTTGGTTAAAAACGAAGCGGATGCGGCAGCAAAGGCTGCATTTGAAATGAAAGACGAGAAGGCGTTAGCAAAAATTATATTGTGCCTGCATGCATCGCAACTTAACTACGTAAAGCATAGCATTTCAACATTGGAAGCGTGGAATCCCCTTCAAGATATTTACCAACGTAAAGCTCCAGCTCGAAAGGTTACCTTATTCAAAAAACTAATGGCGTTGAGGCTTCAGGAAGGGTGCAGTATGTCTGCCCACTTAAATGAATTCGCTGACATCGTAGAAATACTTGCTCAAGTTGACACCACTTGGACAGACGAGATTTTGTGCATAATTTTGTTGTCGAGTTTGCCAGAGGCATATGACAATTTAACACATTGAAGGTCAAATTAGTGGAAGAAGGTGAGCGACGATTGGAAAAGCGTGATTCCAGTCCCGGTAACATGGCTTACTATGCCGGAAGGTCAAAGAAGTCGAATGATCAAAGGGGAAATAGCGTTGTCAATTATAACAAAAGAGATAAGAAAAACATAAAGTGTTATAATTGCGGGCAGCGTGGACATTATGCCTTTGAATGCAAAAAGAAGAAAAGAGACAGCAAAAGATTCTGATAAATCGAAAGACTTCAGACTTTCAATTTTAGTTGGAGCAGCAACAGCAAAAAGTTTTACTTTGAAGCGAAGTTCGTGGTGCCTAGACAGCGGAGCAACAACACACATGTGTTGTGAGAGACAGAGAGATACGCATAAAGGTAGAAGGAAAGACAATTACAGCAGAAAAAGCAAAGTGGAGTTTTCCGATTCTAGTGCGGTTATAAGCGACAAAAGTGGACGTGTTATACTCAAAGCAGAGCAATTAAACGACCTTTACATTTTTGAATGTCAATCGGATAATGAGAGCAAAGGCATTTCTGCGGATAATAAGTTTAAATGCAATTCAATAAAAAACAAAGAAAACGACATAATGAGATGGCATAATCGGTGTGGCCATATACACATCGCAGCACTGAAAAAATTATTGTGGACTTAATTGAAGCGAATGCAACAACAATGACCCTTGAAAAACATGTGCTGAAAGTAAAATATGTGTAAGGCCGTTTGAATCGTGTGAACATAAAACGAATAAGCTATTAGAAATTGATGTATATTGGAAAGATTTTTCGTCATCCCTTGTCAAATTTGGTTTTGAGACAAACCGGTTTCGGCGTTGTGCCATCATCACTGTCGATTTTCGTTCTGATCTGTTGTCGTCGTTTGTCTTGTATTTATAGTAGGTAGCAGGTAACGTCAGCATGGGTGTCTGTTTGTGTACGTGTGTGCAAGTGTTGTGTGGGTACATTCAGAAACGGGGGTGGTTTGCATCGATCGGTTTTTGTGTGGTTGACTGAGGCAGGTAAAAGTTGGTGATTTCTGTTGTTTGACCTTTTTTTGCTTCTTTGTTGTTTTTGATCTTTTGCTGTTTTGTGTTTATTTGTCGGTGCGTGAGAGTTTGTTGTACCTGAGTAGTTGCTTTGTTTTTTGTAAACCAATTTTAAAGGTTCGAATATTGTGTCGGAAAGATTGTTTGTCTGTTCGTTTATTATTCTACCGTTGAATGTTTTTTGTTTGTAGATTTCCATGTTTTCGAGTACGTTCAGACGTCGGCCTTTTGTTTGTACATGTAGGACCTTGACTGTTTGTTTGATGTTTCCGGGGGGGCATTTATTCTCCACCATTTGATTCGCAAAGTTGGCCTCTGGTATGATGGTTGGATTCCTTATCTTTTTGTTGTAATCTCTAATGTGTTCTCTGAACCTCGTTCTTACTTGTCGTCCTGTTTGTCCTATGTAACTGGACGACAAGTAAAGAAGTTCGAAATATGGTTTAAAAGAATGCCATCAGGGTCGCACTTCAGGATATTTGGTTGCCCTACTATAGCGCTAGATAAAACTGAGAAGCACAAATTTCGGGCAAAGGGAAAAGAGATGATTTTTGTTGGCTACTCAGAGCAGTCCAAAGCTTATCGTTTAGTCGAAAATAGTACTAAGAAGGTCGTGGTTGGTAGAGATGTAATTTTTCTCGAGCATTTGATGAAACCGTCGTAACAGCAACATAAAGAACATAATCATAAACAACATGAAGAAAAAAAAAATGAAGAACTACAACGTGAAGATTTAATTGAATGTGAAATTCGTGCAGTCAAAGCAAAAGACGATGCTGTACGTGCGAAAGTTTATTCCGATGACGAGGTGTTTGTTAAAAACGAAAACAGAGCGCCTGGTAGGCCTAGAGTAGAACGTACAGGTAAACCAGGGCGTCCAAGAAAGCGTTTTAATACAGTAAGCGTTCTGATGCAAAAAGACGTGAAACCAGAAATGGTGACTGAAGCGTTAAATAGCAGAGATGCTGATGAATGGAGAGCATCTATGAAGGAGGAGTACGAAGCATTGGTTGCAAATAAAACTTGGTCATTGGTTGAGCTGCCAAAAGGCCATAAGGCGATTGAATGTCGTTGGGTTTTTAATGTTAAAAAGAACGAAAAGGGCGATATTGAGAGCTTTAAATCCCGGTTAGTGACAAAAGGGTGTAGCCAGGTTGAAGGTGTGAACTTCAGCGAGACATTTTCTCCAGTAGTTCGATACGCCACAATCAGATTAATTATTGCTTTGGCAACAGAATATGAATCATACATGGATCAGCCTATTTGAATGGCGAATTGAATGAGACTGTGTACATGCAGCAACCAGAGGGCTTCGTCAATGAAGAGTTTGCACATCATGTACTCAACTTACACAAAACGCTTTACGGGTTGAAGCAAAGCGGTCGTGAGTGGAACAAACTACTCGATGGAGTACTTCGTACAATGGGATTTAAACCAGGTGAGACCGAGCCATGCGTATACACTAAGCATGGAACAAAAGCATACAATATCATAGCAGTGTAGTCGTACGTCGACGACATATTGTTTGCTAGCGCTTACAGGCAAGAACTCGACGATATAAAGGCAAACATTTCTGAACATTTTAAAGTTGTCGACGGTGGTCCCTTAAAGCATTTCCTGGGCATGGAAGTCGATCGTAAAGGCTCCACAGGAGCTTTAACTTTATGTCAACGTCAATATATTGAATCATTGCTGACACAGTAGAACATGGAAAGTTGCAGGACAACTGTAACACCTTTACCGCCGAGTTTCCAAGTACATTGTAAAAGCGACTCTTGCAACAGAGCCAATGCTACCAAATACCAATCTTTAGTGGGTGCCCTCATGTATTTGGGATTATCAACGAGACCGGACATTTTACATTCGGTAACAAAACTATCACAATGCAACGTAGACCCTCATGGTGAACATGAAGCAGCATTGAAGCATATTTTACGATATTTGAAGCAGACGGCAACCTACAAGTTACACTATGAAAAATCCGGCGCACTCATCGAATGTTATGTCGATGCCGACCGGGCTGGCGATAGTTATGATAGAAAATCGTTCACGGGGTATGCGTTTGTCGCTGCGAATTGTGTTTTTTCGTGGTAATCACAAAAACAAAATATCGTTGCATTGAGTAGCACCGAAGCCGAGTATGTGGGCTTATCCACAGCTGCTAAGGAAGCCGGATATTTGCGTAAGCTACTACGTGAAATAGGTTTTGAGCTATCCAGGCCGATGACAATCAACTGTGACAACCAAAGCGCACAGCATCTCGTTCGTAATCCAATATACCACGCAAGAAGCAAACACATAGAAGTCAGGTATCATCACATTCGAGAGATGTACAAAGCCAATAAATAAATTTGAAGTATGTATGTACTAACAACATGATTGCTGATGTATTAACTAAAAACTTACAAAAAATCAAACATAAAAAATTGGTAAAGAAATGGGTATTTACTAACAAACAAAAATTGTTATTTAAATCTAATATTTGAAACGTAATATTTACAATTACATACATATATATTTTCGAAAAAAAGAGTAAATATATTGTATTAAGAACGTAATATTTACAATTACATACATATATATTTTCGAAAAAAAGAGTAAATATGTTGTATTAAGGAGGAGTGTTAAAATCTAATACAAAATATTTCTCTCAGTGTAACTTCAGCTACATTTCATATTATTCTTTCAACCATTGTTAGCTCTAAGCTTTTCATTAGTTCTTAATAAACCACACATTGAATTACAACGTCGTGTCTTTTACTCTGCCAACAGTAAGCTTACGTCGGTCCGATTCCACACCTATACTACGCCAATTGAATTAATAATGTCAAAGAGGAATTTTAAACAATAAAGTTTGATTTTTGTTCCAATGAAGATTATCAACGAGTGTTTAAGCGACATAAGCTATAATTATTTCTTTCGTTTATTTCATTTGCGCTGCACTCTCTCGTAATTCGCAAGCAGCTTATGAAATATTTCGAAGATATAGTTTATGTTTTGTAATCCCAAATGGGGAATTTTCACAGCGAAAATGAGGAAGCCAATCCCGCGCAATGCCTCAGAGCCAATAGTGCTCGCCCCCAATTAATACATACAAGGTGTAACAGGTGCCCTGCACCCCCCGTTCTATACAGAACAAATAATTTAAATAAATGAAATAATTATTAAATAAATACTAGAAAAGGGCTCCCTATACTAAACATGTACTCCGCACATCCCCTTTTCCTCTCTAAACCAATAATATAATATAAATAATAAAATAAAGTAAAAAGAGTTCAAAAAAACTACTCGCCCTCCATAAAGCTTAGACAACGAGAAAGTTTTAAAGAATCGGTTTCAAGAGCGTGATTCAAATCAAGAGCACAAGGTCATTCCATAGTTTTATACCTATTTCAAAACACGAAATAAAATGTAGCATAGTGTCCCGCTGTAATAATATGCATTGCAAATTTTTTAAAATAACATAAAAATGTAAACAAATTAAATAAAAATAGTCATCTGTATCTCCTACGCAATTTAATATATGTACATTATTAAATGTGTACAATAAAATTGTAAAATGTATATTGAAATATTGATAAAATATATTAAAAAGATCGATTCGTTATAATTATGGGATTTCACTATGTTTTACAGCCTAGCAGTTATTGAATGGCAAAGGCACTATGAGTAAAATTCATTGTGTGCAATGTCCCAAAATTTTAAAAAATTTATGTTTCGAAAACTAAAAATAGCATGTCTCCAAAATGTAGAGGGTAGTTTAAGGACACTTTAAAGATTGTATGTATTTTTTTTTTAAAAAATCGATGGTCTTCAAAGTTTTTAACTGAACCAAAAATTTACGTAATAAACAAATGGTACAATTTTTGATAATTTTTTATAAATTTTTATTTTATTACGAAATTCAATAATTTCCCAGACTTCGACCTTGCCTTTGGTATGGAAAGCCTAATTTTCCAACAGCAATATTCCATTTCTCTGTAAGGTTGATCGATTAGAATCGGTCGTACTTCCCCATTCAAATTGATTTGAATTACAGACAAGATATTCTGCTCAAGCAAAAAACTCACGGAAAATCTAAGCACAATTTCCGTTGAACCAAATCTTGGGGATAATTATGACAAGTTTGGTGAAGAGAGAGAAGCAGCAACGTATAGAATCAAAGAAAACAGAACACCTAAAGCATGGTGGAATCAGAAACTAACTAAGTTTTACCGATTCAAAAAGTAGCGTTCAAAAAATGTCAAGACCCCTAAACCCAAAACTTTGACCATCTAGAGAAAATTAAAAAGAATGGAAAGAAAAAATAAAGCAAACAAAAAAAACAAAATTTTGAAACATTAATAGACGAAGCCAACGATACACCCAATTCAAGAGAGACTTGGAGGTTTGTAAAGGCCATGCGAGGAGATTACAAAAACTCCAACAAACACATGTGGAGCAGACAAAACGACAAAAAAAAAAATCAATTGCCAAGGTCAGATTTAAACATAGAAATTAGTCCTGCAACGATCTCATTCCAAAACTCGTAATTCAGCAGATGAATGGCGCGAAGGCTATTGCACTCATTCTAATTCTCCTAAAACTTCTTATGCAGCTAGCAGGAAATGAAACCATAGAAATTCAACCATAGAAATTCAATTTTCAATCTATACACCAAAAATTATGCTGTGCAAGACAATAACTCCAAAATTTTCCCATTTGCTGTGGACCTTCCATGACCTTCCATAAGAACATTGAAGAAGCAAAAGAAATACTAAATCAAAAAATAAATGATTTCGCAGAGTTATGCGACACCATCAACCTATCTTTCAAACCTGAAAAAAACAATATTATGTACATAAGCAAAGGAAGTAGACTTCAGATTAGCATCCAATGTATGGGTACAACCTTTGCCCAAGTTGACAGCACAAGACCAATATGAAAAAGTAATCAAAAGCTCTTCAAGACCCTCGGAGCAGGCCTCGGCCCTAAGTCGCACTAAACTGCTAAAAATCAGTTATAAGAGAAAAATAGAATTCTCTACAAAAAAAATCACTGTCTTTCAAAACTCATTTTTGAGAAAATCCTTTGGATTAACACCGGCCACTTTAGTAAAAGTCATATATGCCTTGGCAAATGAATAAGCACCCATATGGTTCACAGCTAAGGAAATAACAAACAACCTTATCAATGACGAAAACTTTTATGAACTCCTCACTTATCAACCCAACGTCAATACTAGCTAGAAGTTTTTCAGGAATTCCAACATATCTTGGACAACCTCGAAACGGCACAAAAGTTGTCTCTTCAAATCTATTTGTCATAACTAAAACTCTACCAGATAAAAAAACAATAGATAGGTTCATAACCATAAATCATAACCACTTATTTAGCGATTCTTACAGATAACAAAAAAGCTGGTCACAAAACTCTTTACATAACGCTTCAGTACCACAAAGTGCTACAGCATGTGGTATCTATAACTACTCAGAAAATAGTACGCTATTCATATAACTTAATTTTAATTCCTCGAATAGTTTTGGCGAAGTCGTTGCAATTTACCATGCCATACATATGGCAAAAAACTTTTCATACAACAAAATTGCTTTATTCACAGACAGTCTACACTATCTTCAACAGTATTTTCGATTTGATTTTGGGAATCATCAATTGAACTGAATAGTCAAATGGACACAAATCCTTCTCTATCTATATAAGAATAACTGCCAGTTCATCGGCGGGCAATGATTTAGTTTTAACCGCACCTCGGTCTCGTGCTTCAGTAGTGCCAAACAACATAACTGCATACGCTGTTATGTATTTTACGTTAAGCGACTCCGACAGCAGCACCCAATCAAGTCCCTTATTGGCTGCTTCGACAATTCTCTTTCTATCTTCAGCAGAGTACCTTTTATCAGCACTGAAAACAATTATACATTTAAGACCTAATTTTCATTTTATAAATAAAATAATATTTATGTATTACTTAAGTGTGAATTTGATGAAAAAGCCCTATCTGAGCTAAAATTGTATTGAAATTTCGTTCAGATAGGGCGTTTTTCAAACTCATTCTGAGAAAAAAAGTTTGAACATGGATCCCATTTTATACACGATGCATTAGTATGCGTTGTATTTCAATTAAAAGTTATGGAGGCACGTAACTAGGTAAAATCAGACCTGGATAATACTGAGTAGTAATTGGACTATTACCGCTGTACACCACCGCCACCTTGTACACATAAACATAATATGGACTTACTTACTATTGTAAGTAATTGAAAGTACTTGAAAAGAATTAAAAAATCGATTCAAGTACATTTTTCAATTCTTTTCAAGTACTTTCAATTCCTTTCAAATACTTTGAAGTATTTGCTAAAACTTCAATTATTTTGCAATTACTTGTACTCGTACTTGTACTTGTACTTGAAAATTTTGGGAATGCCAGTACCAGTACCAGTACAATTCTTTTAAAATGTACTTGTCACAAGTCGTAATGGTACTTCATATTACCCAGGTCTGGGTAAAATCAATAGAGGGAACAAGTAAAATGATCGACGCATAAATATAATAACTTTTATGAATTTTTGATACACATTTTATAATTTCAAAAATTGTCTCAGCTTTCAAGTACAAAACCTTGTACACTAAATCAAATCTAACTCAACATTTTTAAATCGTAAAATATTAAGTACAGGTGTTCACAAGACATTTAAAGAAATAATTAGCAAAATAAAATACACTTAATTTTTTGAAAATTCCGACAACTTAAAAAAAGGCGTGACTACCAAGTACTCGTGGAGTTTGATGTATAAACATGTGCATCCTGTACATAAATTTAATTAAATTAGACCTTGTCAAGTGGTTCAGTTTAAACCGCAAAACTTGATTTTATTTTAGTTATTAGCTAGCCCTTACTTGACCTTCTTTCTTTTGACCTCTCTTCAATCCTGTTCCTTTATATATATTGGAACGATTTTTCGTCATCCCTTGTCAAATTTGGTTTTGAGACAAACCGGTTTCAGTGTCGATTTTCGTTCTGATCTGTTGTTGCCGTTTGTCTTGTATTTATAGTAGGTAGCAGGTAACGTCAGCATGGGTGTCTGTTTGTGTACGTGTGTGCAAGTGTTGTGTGGGTACATTCAGAAACGGGGGTGGTTTGCATCGATCGGGTTTGTGTGATTGACTGAGGCAGGTAAAAGTTGGTGATTTTTGTTGTTTGACCTTTTTTGCTCGTTTGTTGTTTTTGATCTTTTGCTGTTTTGTGTTTATTTGTCGGTGCGTGTGTGTTTGTTGTACCTGAGTGGTTGCTTTGTTTTTTGTAAACCAATTTTAAAGGTTCGAATATTGTGTCGGAAGCAGTGTTTGTCTGTTCGTTTATTATTCTACCGTCGAATGTTTTTTGTTTGTAGATTTCCATGTTTTCGAGTACGTTCAGACGTCGGCCTTTTGCTTGTACATTTAGGAACTTGACTGTTTTTTTGATGTTTCCGGGGGGCATTTATACTCCACCATGTGATTCGCAAAGTTGGACTCTGGTATCATGGTTGGATTCCGTGTCTTTTTGTTGTAATCTCTAATGTGTTCTCTGAACCCCGTTTTTACTTGTCGTCCTGTTTGTCCTATGTAACTGTGCTGGCATTCACAAGTGAGCTTGTATACACCATGGCTGCTAAACGACTTATTCACCCTGTCGGAAAAACAACAAAACAAAATGAAACCTGTTCCTTTACTTTAATATATTTTTATTTTATTTGCTTTTCTCTTCTTTCAACAGTCTCTATTTTTAATTTACATTATTGTATTACATTTTATTGTTTCTTTTTCTTGATACCTTTCTTCTTTTCCGCTCCTTTCCTTTATTTTACTTTCTTTTCATTTACTTTCCTTTCCATCATAGTTCCTTTTAATTAATTTAATTTTATTTTAAATTATTTTATTTTATTTTATCTTATTTTATGTTATATTAGTTAATTTTTTTTGCATTTCATTTCATAAGTATAACTACAAAAATTACACAAAAACATTTATTAACTACCGGTGTGAGTATTCTGAGCTAAAATAAATTTAATATGAATAATCACTTATTCCGGTTTTGTAAACACTGTATACTTATGATAAATGCAGTTGCCTTCGTATTTTGCCGATTGATAGCATTCATCGAGCTTAGGCACATATGAGCTCAGACCGTTATTAGACAGCCCTTCGATACCGATATTTTGGAATCTATACTTTTTGGGATTAGATCCCGGCGATTGGAGCGAATATTCTCAAACCATGCCTAACTCAATTACACTCCCACCACTAGTTAAACACAACAGAGATAACGATGGCTACGCTTATGCATGCAAGCATGTACCGAGGAAGAGGCAGAGATATGGCGCGAGTGCTTGCGAATACAAGGCAAAGAGGAGATGTCAATAAATAACACCGACTTTCCAGAAAAGGGTGCGTAGGTTAGCACCCTGTTGGACTATAAAAGGCAGTGACCAAGCAAGGCAGGTTGATTAGTTTATTTTCAAGTGTTGTTCAGTGAACTACTGTGAAGCTACCAAACTTTTAAATTTGTATTGCGTTCATTACTAGTAAATAAAACTAGCTATTAGTTACAGTATCTGTGCTTGTGTTTATTTAACTTTATAGTGATCGAACCCAGGATTAATAATCGAAGACTCATCGAATTCGTCACAATTGGCGTCAGAAGAGGTATTGTTAAATAAATACCAGTGGTTGCAAGGATAAGTTGAATGAATTATAGATTCAGCAACTCAAAACTGAGTTGCAACAACGCGGACTAAACACAGATTTCAGCTCAACTAGACGAACAGAAGGCATACATGAGATCTCAAATGGAAGACCAGAAGGCATATATCTCTTCGCAGTTGGAAGCAGAGGAGGCTAAAGTAGAAGTCCACGATGCGAAAATTGCATAGCTGCAGGATAAAATCGATGCTGAGATAGATTCACTGAAAGGCCGTATCCAGATATTGCAATTAAATCGTCCATCTGCTTCAGTGAATACTCCCAAGGTTAAATCACTTTCCTTTCATGGTTCTGTTCCATTCTAGGTATTTAAACTGTAATTTGAGAAGACGGCTGCGGTGAATAATTGGGGCACTGAAGACAAAGTTGCGGCATTGTTCGTGGAATTGTAGGGACCTGCAGCCGAAATTTTACAGACTATTCGTGAAGGCCCATCTAGCAAATGCAGATGCACATGTAGAGTATACAGAGAGGGTAAAAATGCAATGTTTCATAAAATGGAATACGTGATGTGGAGACGAAGCGCGCCACATTTGCTAACTCCAAAAGGACATTCGCTGAAACGGTATCGCATGCTCTGACACAGGAAACATCCTCGCTTTTTTCTGGAAGAATTGAATGGAAAACAACATTAAAATGAAGGTTTCATTAAATGCTTTTAGTGTGGAAAACCAGGTCAATATCTCGTTATTGCGACTCTGGCTCCAGTAATCCCACCAGTTCAAGTGGACGAAAGCACAAAGCTGAAGGAGAAGAGCAAATATCCCAAACAAGTCAATCGTTAAACTAAATTTTCTGACTGTGGATTTGAGCTCATCTCATTCAATCCTTCGATCTAATTTAGTCAACAAGAAGGCGAGACCATTGCATGGAGAAAAGTAGCGTACGGCCACTGGTAAAGTCACCCAAATCGTAGGGGAAGTAACATGTCAAATCACGATTGGGAACGTGGCCGATGTACACAATTTTATAGTGGTAGATATTGTTGACGAAATCATAATTGGTGTTGGAGATTATGGGACAAACAAATTTTGGGTTGTGGAGGGAGCAAACAATTCGAAGACGAATATACTAGTTGGAAAAACCCTGGCTAAGACAAAACAAGATGGACATACACCGGTAAGAGTAGTTAATGAGTTTAAATCGCCAATTAAACTTTCCAAAGGAGCTATCATGGGACAATGCCAAGAGGTCGAGGTAGTTGTAGTTATCAATTATGAACAGCTTTAGGAAAATGCTTCTACCAGCGAGATTGATTTTTTAGGTGATATCGCGGAGTGGTCGGAAGGGCTCGAAAAAGATCATTAGAATAAGGCAAAGCAACTTCTAACAAAGTACTCGCGCATATTTGACAAGGATGGCTCCAAACCAGGTCGGACTAAAGTTGTGAAGCATCATATTGAAGCTGGTGATGCAAAGCCAATCCGCCGAGTTCCTCGTAGTATTCCATTGGCAAAACGGCAAGTGGTAAGGGAAATTATACAGGAAATAAGTGATAGCTGCGTGATCGAACCATCAGCTAGTCCATGGAGCTCAACGGTAATACTAGTGAAAAAGAAGGGAGAAAAATGAGGTTCTGTGTGGATTACCGGAAGTTGAACGATGTAACTAATAATCGACTATACTCTGGACTCGTTATATGGTACGAAATGGTTTTCCACACTGGACTTGAAAAGCGGTTACTGGCAAGTGGAAGTAAATGATGGAGATAAAGAAGGCTTTGTCGATTTACGGTAATGCCTTTTGAACTATGCCATGCTCCAGCCACTTTTCAGAGACTCATGGATCAGGTACTAAAAGGATTGCATTGGAAAACATGTTTGGTGTACCTGGATGACATCGTGTATAAGGCCCAAGAAGTGTTCCTGGAAGTAAGCTATTTGGGTCACAAGGTAACGACGGAGGGCATCTGCACTGGTGAGGAAAAGATCGAAGGTGTAAGGCATTGGCCAAACCAAGAAATTTGCATGAGCTACTAAGTTTCCTTGGGCTGTGCAAGTATTATCGCCGATTTGTACCGAATTTCGCCAGCGTAGCTAGTAGTCTTTATGAGCTTACCAGGAAAAATATGAGTTTTGAATGAAAGAAGGAAGACGAGGTGGCTTTCCAAACCTTGAGGGAATGACTATGCACTGCCCCGATGTTGGCATATCCAATCCCAGGTTCAACTTTTGTTATGGATACAGATGGGAGTGGTTATGCTTTAGAAGGTGTTTTGTCCCCGACTGCCGATGGACATGAAAAGGTAGTTGCAAACTAAAGCCGAACAATTAGGAAGCCTGAAGAGAAATATTGCGTAACAAGAAGAGAACTTGTGGCATTGCTAGAGTGCGCTAAACATTTCCACAAGTATATCTATGGGCAGCGATTCCACATCAGGACAGACCATGCAGCGGTGAAATGGCCCTTGCAGTTCCGTATTCCGGCAGATCAACTGGCACGGTGGATAGAACGACTTCAAAGTTATGACTTCTATAGAGCATCGCAAAGATAGCACCCACGGAAACGCTGATGCAATGTCACGAAGACCATGTAACTTGCAATGCAAGCATTGTTCCAAAGCTGAAGCAAAAGAAGACATTATAGATGTGCGGCTGATGACTTTAACATCTACTGACGAATATGACATGGATCAATTAAGAAAGAGTCAGCACGCAGATCCAGATCTTACACGCGTGATGCAGGGAATCGAACAAAACTAGCGACCATCAAAAGAGGATATGTCAGCAGAAAGTCCTGTTGCCCAGTCATATTGGGCACAATGGAACAGTTTACAATTGGTATCCGGTTGTATGCATCGAATATGGGAGAGTGAGAACGGACAATGTGTTCGCAAGCTGATAGTCGTCCAAGAAAGAAAATCCTTGACGTTCTCAATTATTTACATAACGGATCAAGCGGAGGTCGTCTTGGTGTCGCCAATATCTTAGAGAAAATCAAGCAGAGAGTCTATTGGGCTGGATGCCGTCCATCGGTCACGGAATGTATTGGCAACTGTGAGGTGTGAAAATGAAAAGTAAATAAAATTAACTACTAGTTACATTATCTGAGCGTATGTTTACTCTACTTTATAGTGATCGAACCCGGGACTAATAATCAAAGACTCATCGAATTCGTCGCAATAAGCATAGAGCCAACATCAACAAGAAAGCACAGACGGAGGCACGCGTCGTAACTTTTGCATCAACAAAACACAGGCAGAATTACAAGCAGCGGAAGCGGCACGGTTACATGGAGCGACGCGTAAGTTTTCTGGACAGCCCCTGCCCAGCCCAAAGATGCTTACACTTCAAAAAATATGTATATGTGTATGATCTAGTTATAGTAATAATTCCCAAACTGCTTTCCCACCATATCCCACCCGACCGGCGCGAGGGGCGTACCCGCAAATCGCTCGGATTGTTCGTTCGTGCCGAGTCGTTGAAAGGCTTTGGTTTGTTAATCGTCGATATCTAAACCTGCTCAGCTACATAACGGATCAAGCGGAGGTCGTCTTGGTGTCGCCAATATCTTAGATTAAATCAAGCAGAGAGTCTATTGGGCTGGATGCCGTCCGTCGGTCACGGAATGGATTGGCAACTGTGAGGTGTGAAAATGAAAAGTAAATAAAATTAACTACTAGTTACATTATCTGAGCGTATGTTTACTCTACTTTATAGTGATCGAACCCGGGACTAATAATCAAAGACTCATCGAATTCGTCGCAATAAGCATAGAGCCAACATCAACAAGAGAGCACAGACAGAGGCACGCGTCGTAACTTTTGCATCAACAAAACACAGGCAGAATTACAAGCAGCGGAAGCGGCACGGTTACATGGAGCGACGCGTAACTTTTCTGGACAGCCCCTGCCCAGCCCAAAGATGCTTACACTTCAAAAAATATGTATATGTGTATGAACTAGTTATAGTAATAATTCCCAAACTACTTTCCCACCATATCCCACCCGACCGGCGCGGGGGGCGCACCCGCAAATCGCGCGGATTGTTCGTTCGTGCCGAGTCGTTGAAAGGCTTTGGTTTGTTAATCGTCGATATCTAAACCTGCTCAGCTACAGAGAAAACCTCATTAGCTAAGTAAAATAGATAGAGGATAGACATTAATAAAGTAATTAACAGAAGAAAGTTATTGTAATTTAAATTAAAAACAAGGAATAAGAAAATAATTAGTGACTATATATTTAGAATAGAAAGAATTGATTGTTTTATGCTAAAAAGCGAGTCAGAAATATCAAATATATAAGAATGAGAGCTATAATCTGACAAAAACAGCGGAAAGGCTCATTTAACTCAAAATTGGTTCGACACTGTTTCAAGACAAGTGGTTTAAAATGCCTTGATGGACCAGAGGGTACATTTGAAGTTCACTTCGCTCAGAAGAAACGGGCTTGAGAGTGAACCATTCATTAATTTAATCATAAAAACAATTCCAAGCATTTCCCTCCGACTAGAAAGGGTGTGAAGATTAATGAGTTTTAAGCGACTCGTATACGGTGGCAGACTATACAAGGGATCCCAATGAAAATTTCTTAAGGCGAATAGTAAACATTTTTTTTTAACTGATTTGAGGCGAAACCCAAATTATAGAACCGTATTTCAGTATAGGTCTGACTAATGTAGTAAAAAGAGCTTTATTTACATAAGGGTCGCTAAATTCTTTAGACCACCTTTTAACGAATGCTAGAACACTTATCCTTGTTGACTGTTGCGTTAATATGGCGGTTGAAACCGAGCTTGTAATCCATAGTAACCCACAGGTCCATAAAATCATACACTTGCTCAAGACTATAATTGTTAACAGTATAGGAAGCCGGCTGAAAAGTTCCACGCGAAAAACGCGTGTATTTACATTTTTTAAGTTAAAGTGGCATATAATTTAAATCGCACCAAGTAACTAGTGTGTCCAGATCACCGTCAAGTAGGCGCAGTTGATAGTGTCAACGTCTTCCTTGTGGTTTACAGCGTATTTTATTCCTTCCTGTATTCTCAAGCTTTCCAACGTCAATCTTGTTTTTGTTCTTTTCTCTGTGTCTAAAATTCGTACATTATCGAAGTCGGCTGTATGTTTGTTGTTATTAAGGGGTTGGGCAAGTGCAGTGGTTGATTTGTTTTTTCTCGCGTCCGATTTGTGTTCATTAATTCTGACACCTAAAGCTCTCTTTGTTGTACCGATGTATACTTTGTTGCATTCTTCTCCAAATTTTCCATTACATCTTATTTCATATATTACGTTGTGTTGTTGTTCTTTGTCGACGCTGTCTTTTGTTTTTGTAAATATTTTATTTAGTGTAAAGTGTGGTCTGTGTGCAAAGTTAACATTGTTGTTCGTGATTTTGTTTAAAGTTTTGCTGTCCGTTAATCCTGGTGACCGAGTATGTGACTCCTGTGTATAGTTTGTTTTCTTGTTCATTATTTGTTTGTGTATTTCTATTGGCATACTTTATTTTGTTCATTGTTGTTGTGATAAGCATCTCAGTAATAGCATTAGGGTACCAATTTTTGTAAAGTATGTTTTTAATTTTCATCGTGTTGTCGTTTATGAACTCCTCATCACTTAGAGTAAAAATTTACAGGAACATACGTCGTTAACTAGATCACAGTTCCGGTCAAAGTATACATCGGTACAACAAAAAGAGCTTTAGGTGTCAGAGTTAATGAACACAAATCGGACGAGAGAAAAAACAAATCGACCACTGCACTTGCCCAACACCTTAATAACGACAAATATAGCGACTTCGATAATGTACAAATTTTAGATACAGAGGGAAGAACAAAAACAAGATTTACGTTAGAAAGCTTGAGAATACAGGAAGGAATAAAAGACGCCGTAAACCACAAGAAAGACGTTGACACTATGAACTGCGCCTACTTGACGGCGATAAATAAACAAAAAAGCGGACAAAACGGATGAGGGCACACAGTTTAAATGTTTAATAATCGTCTAAAGTAAAGTAAGTGCAGTAAGTAATTTAAATAGTTTAATATGAGTTGTAATTGTTTTATGTTTTTAAAAAAAATAAACGCAGACTCCCTGAGGATGCACCTTCGCATCGAAACAAGTAGGAGGAAAAAGGAAATTTTATTTTCGCTTTTATAACACCGGCCAAAAAGCTCTTAGGAATACAAAAATCGAACTAAACACTGGCCCAACAAAGAAATTAGTACGAAATTTTTATTATTGTAGAAATATCATTTATAACCAACAAGAACAGAATCAGGCCAAGATGGCTTCCTTGAGGAACTCCTGAAAAGACATAAATGACATCGGATACAAATTTTTTAAACACTACTCTCTTTGTCCTGTCACTAAGGTAAGAAGAGATCCAGCGTTTGAGACCCGGCTGGAAGCCCAACTGATCAAGTTTATGAATAAGTAATGAGTGACACACTTTGTCAAAAGCTTTGCTGAAATCAGTATAAATAACGGTGTGCAGATGTTTTCTAAATCCAGTTGAGACATCACTTGTAAATTCAAGTAAGTTCGTAACTGTGGACTTTACAGAACCCGTGTTGGCAGTCAGCAATCAACGTAGAGGGCGGATCCGTCAGTTGGTCGGTAACAATAGCTTCAAACAATTTTGTGATGGCAGAAAGCTTTGCCATGCCACGATAGTGTCTATAGAAGACCGACCTACTACCGCTTTTATGAAGCGGTAGAAGAAACGATTCTTTCCACGCAGTTGGAAAAACACCACACCTTAGTGATAGATTGAACAAATTGGTAAGGGGCTGGTAAATATGGTTCGCACACTTTTCCAAGAAACATGTAGGAATCCTATCAGGACCGTATTTAAAAGATTCTGTATGTAGAAGATGCGTATTATTTACCCTTGCCAAAATATATAAAGGATGTTTTTTTTAGGGGTATAGAACTTCGAATTGAAATAAAACACTAGAAAATCGTTTTAAGGTCCATCAATTTGGCTTTATTGAAAGGATAATTTTATGCCATTAATGTTAAAATATGATTTCGGGCATGTGGCCGCCGCGGCTGGCTCGAATAAAGCCAATTCTACAGGTCCAATTTTCAACCACTTTTTCGAGCATATGGGGCCGTATGTCGGCAATAACGCCACGAATGTTGGCTTCCAATTCCCCTAACGTTTCTGGTTTGTTGGTGTAGACGAGCGACTTCACATATCCCCAAAGAAAATAATCCAATGGTGTCAAATCACACGACCTTGGTGGCCAATTGACAGGTCCATTCCGCGAAATTATGCGCTCATCGAATGTTTCCTTCAATAAATCGATTGTGACGTGCGCTGTGTGGCATGTAGCGCCGTCTTGTTGGAACCACAACTCATCCACATTCATGCCATCCAATTCGGGAACAAAATAGTCGGTTATCATGGCTCTATACCGGTCTCCATTAACGGTAGCTGCCTCTCCAGCATTATTGCGGAAGAAGTATGGCCCAATGACTCCACCAGCCCATAGAGCACACCAAACAGTCAGTTTTTGTGGATGTAATGGCGTTTCAAGGGTCTCATGTGGATTCTCTTCACTCCAAATGCGGCAATTTTGCTTGTTGACGTAGCCATTCAACCAAAAATGAGCCTCATCACTGAACAAAATTTTGCGATGAAAATCAGCATCGAAATCAATCTCATTTTCGGCCCATACACCAAAATCACGACGCATTGCATGGTCTCGCGGCTTTAATTCTTGCACAAGCTGGATCTTGTAAGGTCGCAAGCCAAGATCTTTGCGCAAAATCTTCCATAAAGTTGATGGACAAAGCTCCAATTGCTGTGCACGGTGGCGAATCGATTCATTCGGGTCCTCTTCAACACTTTGCTCTACAGCGGCAATTGTTTCTTCGGTGCGCACTGTTCGACGTCTCTGCGGATGCGTATTATCACATAGAGTAAACGTAGTGCGAAAACGATCCATGGTTAACCGAATTAATTGCTCTGATGGACGATTATGTCGACCATAAAATGGACGGAGCTCACGGTAAACTTCGCGAACTGAACCATTATTTTCGAAATAAATTTGCACGATTTGCAAGCGTTGTTCTTTTGTCAACCTGTTCATGATGAAATGGCAAACCAAACTGAACATATATGACATTAGAGTTGCCAGATTTGACCACAAAATGCCAGTTTTATCTCTATTCGAAAAACAAACCTGTAAAAAAAACACCCTGTACTTTCTAGATAAGCATTGCCAATGTGTTTGCCCATAGGTGCGCGACATATTTTGTATTTCGAAGTATTGCAAAAATTGTTTAAATACTGATGCAATCAGTTTTTAACATGTAGCGCTCATCCGCGATCCACCACAATTTAAAATTCATTAGTATCATGAGGATTCAAATCCCTAAATATAATAAAATTGTAAAAGGTCGATGTCTGTACATTGCAGATATTTAAGAAAAATCGATAGGAGGGACCATTATTAAGCTAATAGAAGCCAAATCAATACTTTCTAGAATTTTTGTCTGTCTGTTGAATGGAATTGAATGGGAATTTCAACATTATACGAGGTGTGTTCAAAAAGTATCGCGAATTTTGTGATTTTTCAAAAATTATTTATTTATTCATGAATATCTATTTTGTCCCCTTCAAAGTAATCCCCATGAGATATTATACACTTGTGCCAACGGTTTGTCCAATCTTCGAAGCACTTCAAAAAATAATTTTTTTGTATCTAGTTCAGCTCCTCCTTCGATGCCGTCTTTATCACGTCAAGAGAAGCGTAACGTCGTCCTTTCATGGGCCTCTTCAGTTTAGGGAACAAGAAAAAGTCACAGGGGGCCAGATCTGGGGAATACGGTTGCTGCGGCATCATTAGTGTGTTGTTTTTGGCCAAAAAGTCGCGCACAAGCAACGATGCGTGAGCAGGGGCGTTATCGTGGTGCAAAAGCCAATTTTTGTTCTTCCACAAATCCGGGCGTTTCTGGCGGATTGCTTCGCGCAAATTGCGCATAACTTGCAGGTAATATTCCTTATTGACCGTTCTTCCCTGTGGCAAGAACTCATGATGCACCACGCCCCTGCAATCGAAGAAAACTGTCAGCAAAACTTTCACATTCGACCGAACTTGGCGCGCTTTTTTCGGTCTTGGTTCGTGCGGCAGCTTCCATTGAAATGACTGAGCTTTGGTTTCCACGTCATAACCATAAACCCATGATTCGTCACCAGTTATGACCCTCTGGAGCAAATTTGGGTCGTCGCGGACAGAGTTTAACATCTCATTAGCAATGTTCATGCGATGCTGTTTTGGTCACAATTGAGCAATTTTGGTACGAATTTCGCGTAAAAATCGAAGACGATCCAAAACACGTGCAAGCAAAGCAGCTGTCAACAATTAACTGAACATTCAAAATGGCCGAGCTTGTCGGCATAAGTGAGACACATGAGTACCAACATAACGCCACAAAAAATTCGAAATTCGAATATACGTAACCAGCGAAAATTCAAAATTCGCGATACTTTTTGAGCACACCTCGTATTTGTCATTTGTATCAATACCTCGACCAGTTTCGGAGATATCGACGGATATGTGGACTAAGGTGACCCAAAATGGGCTAGTACAATATGGGTATCAAACGAAAGGTGACAATGAGTGCTGCAATAAGGCATGTAATTAAGTTCCATATCTTATCTGGTATGGGATATAATGACGAAAATCGGACTCAGTCGTTCGGATAGTGCTACAATAAATATTAAACGTGTGTCAGACGAGTCTGAAATAGAACGCTATATTCTTGACATAAGCAGCGGAAAGGCTCATTTAACTCAAAATTGGTTCGGCACTGTTTCAAGACAAGTGGTTTAAAATGCCTTGATGGACCAGAGGGTACATTTGAAGTTCACTTCGCTCAGAAGAAACGGGCTTGAGAGTGAACCATTTATTAATTTAATCATAAAAACAATTCCAAGCATTTCCCTCCGACTAGAAAGGGTGTGAAGATTAATGAGTTTTAAGCGACTCGTATACGGTGGCAGACTATACAAGGGATCCCAATGAAAATTTCTTAAGGCGAGTAGTAAAATTTTGTTTTAACGGATTGTCAAGTGGTTCAGTTTAAACCGCAAAACTTGATTTTATTTTAGTTATTAGGTAGCCCTTACTTGACCTTCTTTCTTTTGACCTCGCTTCAATCCTGTTCCTTTATGTATATTGGAACGATTTTTCGTCATCCCTTGTCAAATTTATTTATTTATTTATTTATTTATTGTAATACCGTCAATGAAACAAAGTTTCTTACAGACTACTAACAAAAAGTACATACATTTTATATAAAGATTACAAGTATATTACATTGTTATGTGAAGTTACATACTGAAATTAATATGCTGGCATTCAGAACAAGTTTAAATATCTATAGATAATGAGCGAAAAAGAATTACGAAAGCTTTTGTGGTCATTGAAAAATCAATGACGATTGTTTGAGACAAAATATTAAATTCTCGCATAGATCTTGCAAGAGGAGCATTACTGGCGAATTTAGTTTTAACCTTTTTGCAGTAAAAGGGTAAGTGACTCGGAGGTTACGCCTAGGAACATTAAAGGTAATCCTTTCCATGAGAGAGGGGCAATCAAGGATGCCTTGAATAATATTGAATATAAAAGTCATCGACAACATAGACCTACGACTATCCAATGATTGTAGGTCAATAAGCATGAGACGCGAAGCATAAGAAGGGACAGGATCGTCGAATTTTAAGGTTCTTAGAGCGAATTTAAGAAATACCTTTTGAATACGTTCTATTCTTTTAATGGAAACTTGGCTATAGGGCCTCCATATGAAAACTGCGTACTCAAGACGCGAACGTACAAATGTTATAAATAACATTTTCAGAGTGTAAGGGTCAGAAAACTTAGTCGAATTCCGACGGATAAAGCTAAATACTGAGTAAGACTTTGCAATTATGAAGTCCACATGATTATTAAAGTTCAACTTCGGGTCAAAGATAACCCCTAGATCTTTTACTTCAGTAAGATTGCGCAGGAAAGTATTCGAAATGCTATAGTTCGTATTACGAACATTCAAAATTTTAGCAAACGTCATCTTAAAGCATTTATTAATATTTAAAGAGAGACTATAACGTAGACACCAATAGACAATTTGGTTTTGAGACAAACCGGTTTCTGTTTGTGTACGTGTGTGCAAGTGTGTTGTGGGTACATTCAGAAACGGGGGTGGTTTGCATCGATCGGTTTTTGTGTGGTTGACTGAAGCAGGTAAAAGTTGGTGAACTTTGTTGTTTGACCTTTTTTGCTCGTTTGTTGTTTTTGATCTTTTGCTGTTTTGTGTTTATTTGTCGGTGCGTGTGTGTTTGTTGTACCTGAGTGGTTGCTTTGTTTTTTGTAAACCAATTTTAAAGGTTCGAATATTGTGTCGGAAGCAGTGTTTGTCTGTTCGTTTATTATTCTACCGTCGAATGTTTTTTGTTTGTAGATTTCCATGTTTTCGAGTACGTTCAGACGTCGGCCTTTTGCTTGTACATGTAGGAGCTTGACTGTTTTTTTGATGTTTCCGGGGGGCATTTATACTCCACCATGTGATTCGCAAAGTTGGACTCTGGTATGATGGTTGGATTCCGTGTCTTTTTGTTGTAATCTCTAATGTGTTCTCTGAACCCCGTTTTTACTTGTCGTCCTGTTTGTCCTATGTAACTGTGCTGGAACTCACAAGTGAGCTTGTATACACCATGGCTGCTAAACGAATTATTCACCCTGTCGGAAAAACAACAAAACAAAATAAAACCTGTTCCTTTACTTTAATATATTTTTATTTTATTTTCTTTTCTCTTCTTTCAACAGTCTCTATTTTTAATTTACATTATTGTATTACATTTTATTGTTTCTTTTTCTTGACACCTTTCGTTCCGTTTTCTTTCTTTTCCGCTCCTTTCCTTTATTTTACTTTCTTTTCATTTACTTTCCTTTCCTTTCTTTTCCTTTCCTTCCCGTTATCATAGTTCCTTTTAATTAATTTAATTTAATTTTATTTTAAATTATTTTATTCTAATTTATTTTATCTTATTTTATGTTATATTAGTTAATTTTTTTGCATTTCATTTCATAAGTATAACTACAAAAATTACACAAAAACATTTATTAACTACCGGTGTGAGTATTCTGAGCTAAAATAAATTTATTATGAATAATCACTTATTCCGGTTTTGTAAACACTGTATACTTATGATAAATGCAGTTGCCTTCGTATTTTGCCGATTGATAGCATTCATCGAGTTTAGGCAAATATGAGCTCAGACCGTTATTAGACAGCCCTTCGATACCGATATTTTGGAATCTATACTTTTTGGGATTAGATTCCGGCGATTGGAGCGAATATTCTCAAACCATGTCTAACTCAATTACACTCCCACCACTAGTTAAACACATCAGAGATAACGATGGCTACGCTTATTCATGCAAGCATGTACCGAGGAAGAGGCAGAGATATGGCGCGAGTGCTTGCGAATACAAGGCAAAGAGGAGATGTCAATAAATAACACCGACCTTCCAGAACAGGGTGCGTAGGTTAGCATCCTGTTGGACTATAAAAGCAAGGCAGGTTGATCAGTTTATTTTCAAGTGTTGTTCAGTGAACTACTGTGAAGCTACCAAACTTTTAAATTTGTATTGCGTTCATTACTAGTAAATAAAACTAGCTATTAGTTACAGTATCTGTGCTTGTGTTTATTTAACTTTATAGTGATCGAACCGAGGATTAATAATCGAAGACTCATCGAATTCGTCACAATTGGCGTCAGAAGAGGTATTGTTAAATAAATACCAGTGGTTGCAAGGATAACAAGGACATGGCTAAGTTGAATGAATTAAAGATTCAGCAACTCAAAACTGAGTTGCAACAACGCGGACTAAACACAGATCTCAGCTCAACTAGACGAACAGAAGGCATACATGAGATCTCAAGTGGAAGACCAGAAGGCATATATCTCTTCGCAGTTGGAAGCACAGGAGGCTAAAGTAGAAGTCCACGATGCGAAAATTGCATAGCTGCAGGATAAAATCGATGCTGAGATAGATTCACTGAGAGGCCGTATCCAGGAATTGCAATTAAATCGTCCATCTGCTTTCGTGAATACTCCCAAGGTTAAATCACTTTCCATTCATGGTTCTGTTCCATTCTAGGTATTTAAACTGTAATTCGAGAAGACGGCTGCGGTGAATAATTGGGGCACTGAAGACAAAGTTGCGGCATTGTTCGTGGAATTGTAGGGACCTGCAGCCGAAATTTTACAGACTATTCGTGAAGGCCCTTCTAGCAAATGCAGATGCACGTGTAGAGTATACGGAGAGGGTAAAAATGCAATGTTTCATAAAATGGAATACGTGATGTGGAGACGAAGCGCGCCACATTTGCTAACTCCAAAAGGACATTCGCTGAAACGGTATCGCATGCTCTGACACAGGAAACATCCTCGCTTTTTTGTGGAAGCATTGAATGGAAAACAACATTAAAATGAAGGTTTCATTAAATGCTTTTAGTGTGGAAAACCAGGTCAATAGCTCGTTATTGCGACTCTGGCTCCAGTAATCCCACCAGTTCAAGTGGACGAAAGCGCAAAGCTGAAGGAGAAGAGGAAATATCCCAAACAAGTCAATCGTTAAACTAAATTTTCTGACTGTGGATTTGAGCTCATCTCATTCAATCCTTCGATCTAATTTAGTCAACAAGAAGGCGAGACCATTGCATGGAGAAAAGTTGCGTACGGCCACTGGTAAAGTCACCCAAATCGTAGGGGAAGTAACATGTCAAATCACGATTGGGAACGTGGCCGATGTACACAATTTTATAGTGGTAGATATTGTTGACGAAATCATAATTGGTGTTGGAGATTATGGGACAAACAAATTTTGGGTTGTGGAGGGAGCAAACAATTCGAAGACGAATATACTAGTTGGAAAAACCCTGGCTAAGACAAAACAAGATGGACATACACCGGTAAGAGTAGTTAATGAGTTTAAATCGCCAATTAAACTTTCCAAAGGAGCTATCATGGGACAATGCCAAGAGGTCGAGGTAGTTGTAGTTATCAATTATGAACAGCTTTAGGAAAATGCTTCTACCAGCGAGATTGATTTTTTAGGTGATATCGCGGAGTGGTCGGAAGGGCTCGAAAAAGATCATTAGAATAAGGCAAAGCAACTTCTAACAAAGTACTCGCGCATATTTGACAAGGATGGCTCCAAACCAGGTCGGACTAAAGTTGTGAAGCATCATATTGAAGCTGGTGATGCAAAGCCAATCCGCCGAGTTCCTCGTAGTATTCCATTGGCAAAACGGCAAGTGGTAAGGGAAATTATACAGGAAATAAGTGATAGCTGCGTGATCGAACCATCAGCTAGTCCATGGAGCTCAACGGTAATACTAGTGAAAAAGAAGGGAGAAAAATGAGGTTCTGTGTGGATTACCGGAAGTTGAACGATGTAACTAATA
This sequence comes from Merzomyia westermanni, assembly GCA_949987695.1. Taxonomy (NCBI): domain Eukaryota; kingdom Metazoa; phylum Arthropoda; class Insecta; order Diptera; family Tephritidae; genus Merzomyia; species Merzomyia westermanni. Next base: position 112,341,268 of record OX465289.1, read on the forward strand.
ATCGACTATACTCTGGACTCGTTATATGGTACGAAATGGTTTTCCACACTGGACTTGAAAAGCGGTTACTGGCAAGTGGAAGTAAATGATGGAGATAAAGAAGGCTTTGTCGATTTACGGTAATGCCTTTTGAACTATGCCATGCTCCAGCCACTTTTCAGAGACTCATGGATCAGGTACTAAAAGGATTGCATTGGAAAACATGTTTGGTGTACCTGGATGACATCGTGTATAAGGCCCAAGAAGTGTTCCTGGAAGTAAGCTATTTGGGTCACAAGGTAACGACGGAGGGCATCTGCACTGGTGAGGAAAAGATCGAAGGTGTAAGGCATTGGCCAAACCAAGAAATTTGCATGAGCTACTAAGTTTCCTTGGGCTGTGCAAGTATTATCGCCGATTTGTACCGAATTTCGCCAGCGTAGCTAGTAGTCTTTATGAGCTTACCAGGAAAAATATGAGTTTTGAATGAAAGAAGGAAGACGAGGTGGCTTTCCAAACCTTGAGGGAATGACTATGCACTGCCCCCATTGTTGGCATATCCAATCCCAGGTTCAACTTTTGTTATGGATACAGATGGGAGTGGTTATGCTTTAGAAGGTGTTTTGTCCCCGACTGCCGATGGACATGAAAAGGTAGTTGCAAACTAAAGCCGAACAATTAGGAAGCCTGAAGAGAAATATTGCGTAACAAGAAGAGAACTGTTGGCATTGCTAGAGTGCGCTAAAGATTTCCACAAGTATATCTATGGGCAACGATTCCACATCAGGACAGACCATGCAGCGGTGAAATGGCCCTTGCAGTTCCGTATTCCGGCAGATCAACTGGCACGGTGGATAGAACGACTTCAAAGTTATGACTTCCATAGAGCATCGCAAAGATAGCACCCACGGAAACGCTGATGCAATGTCATGAAGACCATGTAACTTGCAATGCAAGCATTGTTCCAAAGCTGAAGCAAAAGAAGACATTATAGATGTGCGGCTGATGACTTTAACATCTACTGACGAATATGACATGGATCAATTAAGAAAGTGTCAGCACGAAGATCCAGATCTTACACGCGTGATGCAGGGAATCGAACAAAACTAGCGACCATCAAAAGAGGATATGTCAGCAGAAAGTCCTGTTGCCCAGTTATATTGGGCACAGTGGAACAGTTTACAATTGGTATCCGGTTGTATGCATCGAATATGGGAGAGTGAGAACGGACAATGTGTTCGCAACTGATAGTCGTCCAAGGAAGAAAATCCTTGACGTTCTCAATTAATTACATAACGGATCAAGCGGAGGTCGTCTTGGTGTCGCCAATACCTTAGAGAAAATCAAGCAGAGATTCTATTGGGCTGGATGCCGTCCGTCGGTCACGGAATGGATTGGCAACTGTGAGGTGTGCAAATGAAAAGTAAATAAAATTAACTACTAGTTACATTATCTGAGCGTATGTTTACTCTACTTTATAGTGATCGAACCCAGGACTTATAATCAAAGACTCATCGAATTCGTCGCAATAAGCATAGAGCCAACATCAACAAGAAAGCACAGACAGAGGCACGCGTCGTAACTTTTGCATCAACAAAACACAGGCAGAATTACAAGCAGCGGAAGCGGCACGGTTACATGGAGCGACGCGTAACTTTTCTGGACAGCCCCTGCCCAGCCCAAAGATGCTTACACTTCAAAAAATATGTATATGTGTATGAACTAGTTATAGTAATAATTCCCAAACTACTTTCCCACCATATCCCACCCGACCGGCGCGGGGGGCGCACCCGCAAATCGCGCGGATTGTTCGTTCGTGCCGAGTCGTTGAAAGGCTTTGGTTTGTTAATCGTCGATATCTAAACCTGCTCAGCTACAGAGAAAACCTCATTAGCTAAGTAAAATAGATAGAGGATAGACATTAATAAAGTAATTAACAGAAGAAAGTTATTGTAATTTAAATTAAAAACAAGGAATAAGAAAATAATTAGTGACTATATATTTAGAATAGAAAGAATTGATTGTTTTATGCTAAAAAGCGAGTCAGAAATATCAAATTTATAAGAATGAGAGCTATAATCTGACATAAGCAGCGGAAAGGCTCATTTAACTCAAAATTGGTTCGACACTGTTTCAAGACAAGTGGTTTAAAATGCCTTGATGGACCAGAGGGTACATTTGAAGTTCACTTCGCTCAGAAGAAACGGGCTTGAGAGTGAACCATTCATTAATTTAATCATAAAAACAATTCCAAGCATTTCCCTCCGACTAGAAAGGGTGTGAAGATTAATGAGTTTTAAGCGACTCGTATACGGTGGCAGACTATACAAGGGATCCCAATGAAAATTTCTTAAGGCGAATAGTAAACATTTTTTTTTAACTGATTTGAGGCGAAACCCAAATTATAGAACCGTATTTCAGTATAGGTCTGACTAATGTAGTAAAAAGAGCTTTATTTACATAAGGGTCGCTAAATTCTTTAGACCACCTTTTAACGAATGCTAGAACACTTTTATCCTTGTTGACTGTTGCGTTAATATGGCGGTTGAAACCGAGCTTGTAATCCATAGTAACCCACAGGTCCATAAAATCATACACTTGCTCAAGACTATAATTGTTAACAGTATAGGAAGCCGGCTGAAAAGTTCCACGCGAAAAACGCGTGTATTTACATTTTTTAAGTTAAAGTGGCATATAATTTAAATCGCACCAAGTAACTAGTGTGTCCAGATCACCGTCAAGTAGGCGCAGTTGATAGTGTCAACGTCTTCCTTGTGGTTTACAGCGTATTTTATTCCTTCCTGTATTCTCAAGCTTTCCAACGTCAATCTTGTTTTTGTTCTTTTCTCTGTGTCTAAAATTCGTACATTATCGAAGTCGGCTGTATGTTTGTTGTTATTAAGGGGTTGGGCAAGTGCAGTGGTTGATTTGTTTTTTCTCGCGTCCGATTTGTGTTCATTAATTCTGACACCTAAAGCTCTCTTTGTTGTACCGATGTATACTTTGTTGCATTCTTCTCCAAATTTTCCATTACATCTTATTTCATATATTACGTTGTGTTGTTGTTCTTTTCGACGCTGTCTTTTGTTTTTGTAAACATTTTATTTAGTGTAAAGTGTGGTCTGTGTGCAAAGTTAACATTGTTGTTCGTGATTTTGCTTAAAGTTTTGCTGTCCGTTAATCCTGGTATGTACGAGTATGTGACTCCTGTGTATAGTTTGTTTTCTTGTTCATTATTTGTTTGTGTATTTCTATTGGCATACTTTATTTTGTTCATTGTTGTTGTGATAAGCATCTCAGTAATAGCATTAGGGTACCAATTTTTGTAGAGTATGTTTTTAATTTTCATCGTGTTGTCGTTTATGAACTCATCACTTAGAGTAAAAATTTACAGGAAAATACGTCGTTAACTAGATCACAGTTCCGGTCAAAGTATACATCGGTACAACAAAAAGAGCTTTAGGTGTCAGAGTTAATGAACACAAATCGGACGAGAGAAAAAACAAATCGACCACTGCACTTGCCCAACACCTTAATAACAACAAATATAGCGACTTCGATAATGTACAAATTTTAGATACAGAGGGAAGAACAAAAACAAGATTTACGTTAGAAAGCTTGAGAATACAGGAAGGAATAAAAGACGCCGTAAACCACAAGAAAGACGTTGACACTATCAACTGCGCCTACTTGACGGCGATAAATAAACAAAAAAGCGGACAAAACGGATGAGAGCACACAGTTTAAATGTTTTAAATGTTTAATAATCGTCTAAAGTAAAGTAAGTGCAGTAAGTAATTTAAATAGTTTAATATGAGTTGTAATTGTTTTATGTTTTTAAAAAAAATAAACGCAGACTCCCTGAGGATGCACCTTCGCATCGAAACAAGTAGGAGGAAAAAGGAAATTTTATTTTCGCTTTTATAACACCGGCCAAAAAGCTCTTAGGAATACAAAAATCAAACTAAACACTGGCCCAACAAAGAAATTAGTACGAAATTTTTATTGTTGTAGAAATATCATTTATAAACAACAAGAACAGAATCAGGCCAAGATGGCTTCCTTGAGGAACTCCTGAAAAGACATAAATGACATCGGATACAAATTTTTTAAACACTACTCTCTTTGTCCTGTCACTAAGGTAAGAAGAGATCCAGCGTTTGAGACCCGGCTGGAAGCCCAACTGACCAAGTTTATGAATAAGTAATGAGTGACACACTTTGTCAAAAGCTTTGCTGAAATCAGTATAAATAACGGTGTGCAGATGTTTCATTAGTATCATGAGGATTCAAATCCCTACATATAATAAAATTGTAAAAGGTCGATGTCTGTACATTGCAGGTATTTAAGAAAAATCGATAGGAGGGACCATTATTAAGCTAATAGAAGCCAAATCAATACTTTCTAGAATTTTTGTCTGTCTGTTGAATGGAATTGAATGGGACTTTCAACATTATATTTGTCATTTGTATCAATAGCTCGACCAGTTTCGGAGATATCGACGGATATGTGGACTAAGGTGACCCAAAATGGGTTAGTACAATATGGGTATCAAACGAAAGGTGACAATGAGTGCTGCAATAAGGCATGTAATTAAGTTCCATATCTTATCTGGTATGGGATATAATGACGAAAATCGGACTCAGTCGTTCGGATAGTGCTACAATAAATATTAAACGTGTGTCAGACGAGTCTGAAATAGAACGCTGTTCCAACATATATCAATCAATTAGAATGAGGTGGTCATACAACATATTCAAGCGCGCCAATCAGCGTTGCTAGTTTAGTAAAGGAAAAACGTTGGCCGTACTTTTTTGTGGTTTTTTTTTTGTTTTTTTTGATTTCGGACTCGGCACGTAGACGCATGAGCACGACATGAATTCGCATTTTCCGGCACGTACATATGGGAACATGCGAGCACCCCTCAGGTCACGATCAAAAGCGAGGCCCGCGCCCATCTGTAGTATGCACATAAGTGATTTAAACTTTTATGAATACACTATTTCGTTATGTCCGCGCATCAGCAAAATGTGGACCAGGTGTGGCCCTGGAAAGTGTTTGTACGATATGGTCTAATAAAAGGTGCTGATGAAAATTTTAAGAAGTAATGTTTCTTGGGCCCCAATTCCGAGTTGTTGACCAAAATGTAGGCCAGGTGTGGTCCTGGTAGGTGTAGGGATAGGATAGTGTTGTGTCGAATTATTCTAATGTGTTCATACTTATTCGCGCTGTATTCTGGGCTCTTCGTGAAAAGCGAAGCAAGGGGCAGCTATTATAGAAACATACATTTTTCTTGACAAGTTTCAGCTTTGTATTACAATGCAAGAGCATAAGGCTAATTGCATACGTCAGCAACATCCATGTTCATGGAACAGTTTTAGTGCTCGAGCACTGCTCCAACAACAATTACCATAACTATAGTGGATACAGGTACAGTGCGGGTTCAGAACAAATAACACGGAAGTGTTGGTATGCAAGAAACTCTTCTGTATCTAAAACTGTTCCATGAACACTAAAAAATATTCCACTTTCCTTGAGTTAACATATAAAATATATGTACCAAGGAATGTATAAAAGGCCTAAGTAAAAATGGCACATTAGAGGAAAAATTGCATCGTGACGCTACAGGGCATGATAGCTTAGTTTTTAGGTTACTCTAACAGCGGCTTTGCTTCAGGCACTTTTGCTATCATCCCAGTGTCCGAGAAGGGGTCTGATGAGAAGTTGGTGACTTCAAAACATGTCATCCCACACTATCGCTGTGCACATCGTTGTGATTTTCCTCTAATATCAATTAACATAAGTAGGATTTGCAATGTCTGGATTTGTGGAGCTGCCTCTTTTAATGTGGATGATAACACCCTTTTCACGATAACCTCCCATTTGCCGCCGGCTGATGGATCCGAGTTTGTATTAAATACCCACTCACGCTTCATTCCTTTGTCGACTTCTAACCATTCCACTTTACTAGCACCAACAAAAATCGTGCCTCTATCGCTCCTTATACGAACTGGAATACCTCTACGGTTGACGAAATTGCGCAGACATAAAACTAAAGTGTCAGTTGACACGTCTCGGGCCACCTCCAGATACACTGCTCTAACCGTTTGAAACCAATTGACTATTTCGTACTAGTACATGAAAACGCTCTAACGAATGGTGAAAGACGTGCAGGTGGTATTTTAACCATGTGAGGATGCCTCGGTGCAGCTGATGCCTTTTTGCTGAATTGACATTCGGGCTTGACAGATTTCCGTAGGCTACGAACATTAGGTATCCACTATTTAGCTCGAATAGTAGAGATAATAGTCTCCTGGTTTTAGTGATAGAATGCTTCATGAAAATTTCGAACTATTAATGGGGCAAGGAATGATCCTTTGGCAAAATTACTGGGTTCCTCGTGCATTGTCAATACTGCCACCAGGCCTTATTAGTCCCTTTTCGTCTATTACGGGAGTCAGTGTAAATAGCGAACTCCATCTTGGAATCTTCATTTCCTTTCGCAACACCAACATTTAATCCACGAAAACTGCTTCCGGGACCAAAAGATCCAAACGTTCCTCAGTTTCTTTGATTGCACTGACTCTTACCTAAAATGGTGTATTCTGAGTTGCGCGGTTTTTGTTTAATGAAGCACGAAATCTTTCAATGGCGTATTGAACCGAAGTCATAACTTTGATAAACTTATAAAAATTGGTTGAAAGGCAAAGCATCCTCGTTCAATAGTTTCATGTATATCGGCTTTGCTCTTTTTTCGCTGTCGTTTTCATTAGCGGGGAGATCTGGTAACACCCGCAAATCTTCTTCATTCCGCTTAAGGAAACCGGGACCTTGAATCCACTTGGAATCCACAGAAGTTTATGGTCGCGTTGCGCTGTTAGCTGGGCCAGCGTTCCTGGTACCCATTTCCACTGTGCTACCTAATATACTTGAATAATTTCAGAAATCCGATTACTTACGAATTATTTATATTGGCGGGCTTCACAGCGAATCCACTATATCACGGTTTTTGAATCTGACCAGTAGTTTATTAGTGCAGGATTTATTGTGTGGGACTCAATAGTTGCGTTGCAAGCACTGCGACTTGAAGCTCCAATCTATGAATTGATATTGGTTTCAAGGGACTACACCGAGACTTTGCGGCTACAAAGGCAACGGTTGCTGGACATGCCATTTTATCTGGAAGTACGCTACAGTTGAAAACGCTGAATTTCGGCGTATGGATCTTTGAAAAGCGGACTATGATTGCATCGACTGCCCTCGGGTAGTCGTCTTGAAACTTCGTTATATTTAAATTTTTTACATACTGTGCAGGGCATGGCGAGCACACAGAACAAAAAATCATAGCCTTCATTATATATACATCAGGCTGCCTTGCTGTATCTCCCTGGCGCCACAGAAACCTTTGCACATTCATCTCTTCGCTTATGTTTATGCGATGGAGCATTGTTTCTATATCCGCGCATAGCGCTATGTTCCCCCCCCCCTAAATTTGTACAAAATCGACTGCAGCGGTTTCGGCTGATAATCTGCCGGGAAGAAGTCAAAGAAACATTACCGACTGTACCGGCTGCATCGAACACCAACTTTGGCTTATTAACTGCAGCTTAAACCGAAGTAAGCTTTCTTGGATAGCCTTTGTCTATATAGTCGTCTATTGTTGCTTTGTGCCATTTTATGAATTTAACATCTAACAAATCGTGTTCTAAGGATTAAAGCCGTATCAATGATGCATCATAACCCTCTGGAAAGGATATGCTATTCCTTTTCCATAAAAGACCGGTCTTATACGTACCACCTACAATCTTCGTTGTCCTCCGTAAAATTGCTTCGGCTATAATGCCAGCAGCTGACTTTACGGCAGGCAGCTTTATCTCAAAGCCTTTTAGTAGTTTCTTCATCGCATTCATGCTTGATCCATCTACGTGTACATAACAAACTTCTCTATATGCAACGGCCGAACCAAATTAGTTTGCGGCATGCCAATCAAAATTTTTGTGGTTCGGTCATCGAACCATAGCAACAATTCTCTCCCACCTTTCAGACCGATTTTATTTGCGATTTGCTCTTCCCACAATGTAACACCGTCGTCGATAAAAGCTATAGGTTTGAAAGGTGTGGTGCTGCGACTGAGCTCAGATTACCATTTTCTTAAATTTTTTCAATTGTGATTTGCGGGGAAACCTTTGGTTTTTGTGATCTGGCTACGAATTAGTACTTCAGGTCGCCAAGTGACACTCCAACGCTTGAGGGGTGGATCAAGACTGAGTCCAACTTTGCGTCGGCATCACCACGAAGGGCATTTTGTAATGGAAGTAGATTCCTCATGTGGGAATAGGAAAAAAATATTATATAGTTTCCTTATACGATACAATAAACATAGGCCACTGTTCCACAATTTGCAGTTTCTTAACGTACGGTTGAATATACGGTTACGGTTACATGTGGACTTGTGCATTGTTGAGCAATACGCAGTAAGGCTACGATGCGATTGGTTTGCGGCGCAATATTTATTCTTAACTATTCGTAAAAAGTGAAGCAAAAAGCTGCTAGGTACATAAATTTTAGCATAGGACTAACTACACCAACAGATAGGGATAGAGATAGCGATACGGTTAGAGATAGGGATAGGGTTACATGAATAAGAGATAAACGATTTGAAAAAGCAAAGCAGATGAAGGGAAAGAAATGGATGGTAGGCAGGCAAAAGAATATGGGTCTAATATGAAAACGGTGAGAGCCAAATTTTAAACATTCAGTCAAGTAAATTTTTGGGCAGAGCAACGGGTGTCGGGACTGCTAGTATTTTTATAAATTGCAAAGGTAACTTGATTATATTACCGACATATATTACAGTAGAAATATTTTTTAAAGTACATCTGATGCTTTGATAGTGCACTTGACATTTTCTAAAGTGCATTTGATGATTTCTATTCGATTCTAAAGTACATTCGATTCCTTCTAAAATCCAAATGATGATTTTTATATATTTGAAGCTTTCTAAAGAACATTTGACTATCCTAAACTCCATTTCATACATTATAAAGTTGAACCTACGATTTTTAAAATCGAATTGATGCTTTCTAGTTGATGTTATCGCAAGTGCTGCTTCAAAAGGTGTAGCTGCATGCCAACTTATGAAATACGAAACTCGATATCACTACATATTCAAATTACACAAATTAATAAATGATACAGATTTCGACAATATAACCATAATTTGGACCCCAAGTCAGAAGAGAATTCCTGGGAATGAAAGAGCCGATGAACTGGCCAAAGAAGCAGTGAACTTAGAGAACTGCATACATATCAAATCATCTCCTAAAGAAGCTTTAAGACATCGAAAATGAAATCAATGACAAATGGTGCACACGTTTTATAGAAGATTACAACCTCAGACCAAATATATTTTTAGAAATATTTAGAAACCGACCCAAACGACCATAAACAGATTTTACCGTTCCTTGCCTGAAGCGATAATAGTGCAGTCGCCAGTAGAAGACTACAGAGAGTCCCTTGGGTAGAAGGGGCGAGGCTTGTAGAAATGAAACGATATGGGCGGATAGGACACCACCCTGTGGCAACCCCTGTCTAATTCTTTTTGATTTCGATGTAGTGTCGCTAAATGCTACTGACGCTTGCCGACCGTTAATAAGCCGTGTCCTTCCATGACATCAAGCTACAGACTGTCCCTCACCCTAAAGTCCTAGGTTTGACTTTGGATAACATGCTTCCTTTCGCTTAATGCAAAGCCGCAACGAAATCCTCAACTCACTGGCTGGCAAGGGGGAAAACCAGGAAACGCTGTTGGCAACGTTTAAGAAAATCGGTGAGCTGGTTCTGAACTTCGCGCCGCCAATATGATCGACAATCTTACTAGACCACTCTGGAGACAGTTGAAGACCTGCTAGAATGCCTCACTTAAAACTGCCAGGGGATGTCTCCTTATGACACGGAATCATCATCTGCATAGTCCTTAAACACCTTTGTAGCTTCCGTTGTGTTGTTGTTTGTAACGACAAAAAGACTCCCGGAAGGTTTTGAGGAGTGTTGTCGAAAGTGGGGGTCCTTTGCCGGATATGATCCAGGCCCGCTCCGGTACTCCCTTGCGGTACATGCCCGACTGTCGCGGTGCTATTTGGGCAGTGCAACCTTCTAGGTCATGTCCACCTCCTTCCGCAAAGAAGAAGATGGGTAGTGAGAGGCATCATATCCGTAGATGTTTTAATATTTTTGCGGTGAATAAGGTGTGCCTACTAGTATTTGAAGGTCAGAGTGGATAATACCAAAAAACCCGGTACAGAAATTTTAAAGTTGGAAGCTACACCACGGATTCCAAGATCTGAATTTACCAAATACTTAGATGTTTATGTTATATCTTACTATGGAAAGAATCAACAACATCCAACTACATACATTAATTTTTAAACTCTGAATTTATTTATTTTATTTCCATATAAAAAAGAAGATTTGCTTAGGTCAATATGTCTTCATCATATTTTGTAATACTGAATAATTTCCTCGAAGACTGGATTAACCCGTAGGTGATTCAGGCAAGGAAATTTTTCCTTTAGTCCACCAAAAGCATATTCCGTAATACGCCGAGTCCTTTTATAAGATCTGTTAAATGCTGGGTTCGCGGGATCGTCAAAGGGTGGTGGTATTGACCACTCACGTAAAGGATATACCGAATCTCCAAGAATCATGGCGTTCCCATGAGGTCTCCAACCACTTTCATTCCTGCGATATAGATAACTGTTACGAAGTACTCGCGCATCATGCACACTTCCAGACCAATTTGCACTTTCTTAAAACAGCCTTAAATTAGGTCCACACACAGCCATGCATTAACTGAATGCTTCCCATGGCAAATTATGAAACTTTTGTAATATTCAATGGTTGACAGGCCATCGAATAACTCCGTTAAACATTTTTTCGTTTACGGCGCTAACAACTTTGTGAACGCACCTGCAGACTGTCCTTTGATACAAAAAGTGACAGCTGCTCTTGTTTACAATTTTAAATGAACCATTTTGGCGTAAAAATTTCGATTGTGATATTTCTTTATAGGGATATTATTACATTTCTAAATTCTATTGCTAGCAGAGCTGGTTAGCAAAACAATTTATTACAAAATCAGATGTTTACTTTTAGCAATCACCTTAGGTTTTGATAAGCACATAATCAGAGGTACATCCTTTGATAACGTTTATCAGAAGATAAACAGCGAATTCTTGCTAATCAGACATTGATTAAGCAGCTAATCAGACATTGATTAAGCAGCTAATCAGACATTGAGTAAACGGCCCTCAGCGTGTAAAAGTTAATTCTTTCACGATACCGATACTCTTTGGTACCATTGTCACTGTCACTTTCAGAATCACTTGACCACATATTGATAATAAAATCACTCTTTTTATTTGATAGATTTCACAATACCAAATCTATCCATATTTGGGCATAGGTAGTTATTTTTTTAGAATTGTTGACAAGGGTGTGCGTTGTGTTGCGGAAGGAAACTAAAATTGTAAAAAAATTCCCCTTATTACAAGTATTCCACCAGAAACTATAAGTCGCTTTGTGGTACACAACATCTACAATTGTACAATTTATTTATACAATTGTTGGACTTGTGGTGCTTGTGTTACAGGCCCCTGGCGTCCATACACTTTCTTTGATACCTCTCCCGGCATTGTTTTAGCAGTTGACGCCTAATGTGAAGAATAACCTAAGTTATAATTATTTTTATTTAATCATTATTTATTATTTTCTATCCTAGGTCCTTGATGATAAAAATGTCCGTCGAAGGTTCAGGGCTAGTAATTACCAATCGACTACTCGTGTTAAGCCTTTTATTTGTACCATGCCAATGCGCCTCGACGAAGGGTGGAACCAAATACAATTTAATCTTTCGGATTTCACTAGACGAGCATATGGTACAAACTACGTGGAGACATTGCGGGTGCAAATTCATGCGAATTGCCGCATAAGACGAGTATATTTTTCTGATCGACTATATTCAGAGGAGGAACTTCCTCCCGAATTCAAACTGTTCTTACCTATCCAGAAACCTCAAAAATCAATGCATAATGCTTGTAGTTAAAACCTGATTATGAGTAACTGTGTGCAAATATGATAATTTGTCTCTTTTACTAGCAACCCGTTTACTTTTATTTGAATTTTAGCTTGGCGCCTATTGCTACATTGCGTTTCTTTTGCAAAAGAAACTACCAGAACAAACGCCGGCTAGATCGTTATTTAGGATACACGCTGCCTTCGGTTGTGCTTTATACCTTTCACAATAAATACACATTTCAGATATAATAAATGCAATAAATAAATTGTTGAGATAACAAACTAGGGGCAAAATCCTAGAATGTGAGCTCTACAAGACAGGTACCAGTTAAAGGGTTAGTCATATAACCTTACGGCTTGACTTGCGTTTGCGTTAGTGTTGCTTATTTTTCTCAATTTGTTTCTGAAGAGTGGTGTGCCAAACCTAACCACGTATTTGCTGTCTGTGCACACGGTCACGTACAGTGTATGGCATCCCTTATAGCTGTTGTAAAACTACATGTTATGAAAGATATAACTGCACTCTTCACTCTCATTATACTTAGTGAAAAGTTTGGTTAGCTAATGGTTATGCATGATGAAAACTTCATATACGAGGTGTGTTCAAAACGTATCGCGAATTTTGAATTTTCGCTGGTTACGTATATGCGAATTTCGAATTTTTTGTGGCGTTATGTTGGTACTCATGTTTTTCACTTATGCCGACAAGCTAGGCCATTTTGAATGTTCAGTTAATTGTTGACAGCTGCTTTGCTTGCACGTGTTTTGGCTCGTCTTCGATTTTTACCTATTCAAAAAAATGGATCAAAGAACCTGTATCAAATTTTGTGTGAAAAACGAAATTAAGTGCGCGGATGCATTCCGAATGTTGACTGTGGCATACGGAGAAGCTACCTTGAACCGAAGCAACGTTTATCGGTGGTACAAAATGTTCTCAGAAGGCCAAGAAAATGTGCAAAGAAGAACAAAAATTGGCTTTTGCACCACGATAACGCCCCTGCTCACGCATCGTTGCTTGTGCGCGACTTTTTGGCCAAAAACAACACACTAATGATGCCGCAGCCACCGTATTCCCCAGATCTGGCCCCCTGTGACTTTTTCTTGTTCCCTAAACTGAAGAGGCCCATGAAAGGACGACGTTACGCTTCTCTTGACGAGATAAAGACGGCATCGAAGGAGGAGCTGAACAAGATACAAAAAAATGATTTTGTGAAGTGCTTCGAAGATTGGAAAAACCGTTGGCACAAGTGTATAATATCTCATGGGGATTACTTTGAAGGGGACAAAATAGATATTCATGAGTAAATAAATAATTTTTGAAAAAACACAAAATTCGCGATACTTTTTGAACACACCTCGTATTATAACTAAAAATAATACAATTTTTACATTTCAACTTATAACATACATAGATACATTATTTATACCACTAAACGATTTGATTCCAATTTTCCTCCGGTTGAAGTTGCGTTTGCTCGTCCACCTGAAAATACCAAATTTTTAATTTTGTAATACCTTCATATTGATAACACACACATTAACATGAATAACAATAATTTGCGCTAAATACTTGCCTTATCTTTCTAAATTACTTGTGATTTTACTGCAAAACTTCGCGAATTTTTTTTTATAAAATTACACTTACACAAATAACGTAGAAACAATAAGAAGGTTGAACGCAAAACATAGCACGCTATGAGATCACGAGTAGGGAATTCACCACGCTTTAAGAAAAGTTGAGCCAATGTAATTCCTATGGAGTCGAATTTTTTTTACCGCGTGTCGAATTCCCTACCCATGAATTGATAGCGCGCGATGTTTGACGTTGGTTCCTCTTATTATTTGATGCTCTTTGGCTTACACTTACACTTTTTGCACTTTATTCAATAAGAAGATACACAAAGAAGAATGCAAATTATACAGCAGACTTTGCGTGTGTTAGCACACTACAATTTTCGATTGTATGTGTTACTGATGGTGGTTAGGCCCGTCTAGTAGGGAAGGTATTTTTGTCTTGTCACGCAATATCGGGGTCATTGAAATCAACATATACACATCTCTTGTCATCATCTGTGCACGAGATTAATAACCACGGCCTTTGGAACTCCAGTCCCGCAACCGGCGGTTTTATCGTACCGAAATGACCCGGATTTGTTACCCGCCAAGGGCTGTTATTTCCGTGCAACCCTGTCTAATTAGTCACGTCCCACCCTGAAATTGTCATCCACTAATTCCTCGCAGCGGGACTGCTCCATTTACTCTTGATACGGGCTGGTATTGAACCCAACCCCGGACAAATGGACTGGATCTACTGCGTTTGCTGAAATAAAATATATATTAAGCGGTCGCGTTCTATCCAATGCGTCACATGTAAGATATGGCTTCACAAATATGCTCATCGATAGACCCCGTACTTTCTTCAGTACATTTGAGGCACATTGGTGTACACCATTGGGGCGTTCAATGGTATACTTCGCTTAAGCGCACTCCACCACCCCTTCCATGCTCAAGCGGTTACAATAGTAGCCCAGTGTCTACGACTATCAGCACTGCTGCAATATGCCGTTTGCACCTCGCACGGTCGCTCAACATTCTCCTGCAAAATGAGCATAGTCAAGCGTCAGTCGCCTCTCTCTCTGCCCCCAACGTCCAACCCTACTGCCAGAATGCAGGTTAGTCATGGCCACCATATTCTTGTACCATGCAAAAGCGGTTCACGTCACTTGACGAGTCATATGATGGTTATTGTGGTCATGGGACATCGGTAAATTCTGTGGTCAGGATTGTACATGCTTTCCTTAACGTTTTTTTTTTTCGTTTCGTCCCTTTTTATGTGATTGGATATGGCGCTCTTACTTATGATTGTGAGAGATGTATGTACAAGGTGGCGCAAAAGTAAGCTTCCGATGTTCAGCATATCGGTTGTGGCACGTGCAGTGTGTGCTGTTGCACCGTCTTGTTGGAACCACATGTTTTCCAATCCCAATTCATCACGTTGCGGCAAAAAGAACTCGTTGATCATTGCTCTGTAGCGCTCACCATTGACAGTAACCGTTTGGCCCCGACCGATTATTGGTCAAATAAATAGTAAGAAATATTCCGCGTTCTGGAGCAGTGTAGCGTAACATTGTTTATTAACGTGTATTTCGCATGTGTTTACTACACAAATGTCAAAACAGAACTGACTTTAGGGGCCAATCGCAAAATTTATAGCATTTTCTGATAGGAGGATTACTTTTGCGCCACCCTGTAGAACAAATTTGCATCAAGAAGTAAATTTCGAAAAAATGCCCCTTGCGATAATTTTGCGCAATGGGGTTGATATCAGTGAGCAACCACCGCCGTCTAGCAGTCAGCAATTGTGATCATAATGAATTTTTTTATTTATGTCTCTGTAGCATCGACACATAAAGTACCGACGTGCTCTTCGCTTTCAATGCTTAATTCAGTATACTTACACTGCAAAACTCGGGTGACTGAAACGAATACATATAAACGAGGTTTCCCCTGCAAAAACGATACGGGTAAAATGATTACTCAAATTTCCACGGAGCCATACCGAAAGTTTCCGTATATCTCCCATCACGTTTTTAAGAGCATCGGTAGACTTTTTGACTGCTTCTTTCCTCGCGTTCCTGTGTGTGTGGTTTTACATCTCGCTCTTTTGCATTTATTTTTTGACCTAAGATAAACATATGCTACTAGTCATTTAAATCGTATATAACACGTAAAATTACAGGATATTTTACCGACATGAATACCAATTGGAGTTTCAGTCACTCGATTTTTGCAGGGTCTGTTGCCACTACCACATATAAACAATATTCGGCCTCACATACAGGATTTCTGTGAAATATTGTTAGAGTGAAACAGAATGTTATACATTTTCAGTTTGTTTTAATTTATTTTTCGATCGCACACATTGCGTTCTAGGAATGACGAAAATAAATAGTGTTGCATTGGCATTTCATTTTGTGTTTTGTGTAAAAAGCGAACAAAATTGGAATTAAAAATTAAAGGTATGTATACGCAAAAAATATGCCATTCTACTTTAAAATGATATTCACAATACTTTTTGTTATTTTCAGGATTTATAATATTTTATTTAAATAATTAGTTTCTGTGCAAGCGAAATAAAGTGCAAAAACATAGTGTTTTTGTTGGAAAAGGTATGTAGATTTGCATGTATTCCATGACAAATTTGGTTATTGTTTACGACCGTCACAGCACAAACACAACACACCGCCCATTGCCGTCTTCGACGTCAAGGAAGCCATAATGAAGGCCAAGCCCTCAAGATCAAGGGCGATCACCAGCATGGTTTCCGCAAATCTCACTACATCCGCTTTGAATGTCATTACAACGCAAATAAATCATGGTCACTCACCAAACCATAGTACGGTGCTCGTGGCACTTGACCTATCTAAAGAATTCGATACGGTCAACCATGCCACACTCCTCCGAGACCTGGAAAAGACACCGCTCCCTGCCGGCCTTAAAAGGTGGACAAGCATCAGTCAAATTCAGGAACAAGGAATCTAGACCACGAAGAATAAAACAAGGGGTGCCGTAAGGTGGTGTGCTCTCTCCCATTTTGTTTAATTTCTATATTTCGAGACTTTCCCCCCCACCAGAGGGAGTCTCCATTGTTTCCTACGCTGCCGACTGCACGATAATGGCCTCGGGGAAGCGTCCCTCCATTGGCAAACTCTGTACTAGAATCAATAGTTACCTCCATGACCTTTCCAGCTTCTTCACCGAGCGAAATCTTACCCTATCTCCGACTAAATCGACGGCGACCCTGTTCACGACATGGAATGCACCGATGGGGCAAGAGTTAAATGTCCACGTAGACGTAGTACCTCTACCTACTGTCAATCACCCTAAAACCTTGGGTGTGGCGTTTGACAACGGCCTCACCTTCGCTGGTCATGCCACTGCAATAGCTTCAAAGGGACAGAGCCGCAATAAGATCCTCAAGTCACTGGACGGCAGTACTTGGGAGAAAGATAAAGAAACATTGCTTGCTACATAGAAGGCTACTGGCCGACCGGTTATTGACTATTCTGCGCCCATATGGTCGCCCATCCTTGCTGACACCAACTGGAGAAAATTGCAAGTCTGCCAAAACACCGCCATCAAAACTGCCACTGAGCCAGAATGTTCAATACACGCGAGCATGAGGAACTATTGAGCAGACTGTTTTTACTGAACTTCCAGAAACCTAGTCATCTCAACCGCCATCTATTGGATGAAGCTTCGCCCCCCCGAGAGACATAAGAAAACATCTCCGTAAGCACTATGATGAGATCGGGCACCACATTACCTTGCCGTTTGATCCATAGGAGGGCTCTAAACGACCTCCATACCGAGTCGGTAGACAGATCCCTCAGATCTCGGCCTGTGAACCACGTAACCGACGTTGAACCACCTGAAATAGCTGATCAGTGTATTCTTTCGAGGGAGACTAGAGTCATCCTAGCACAGAAGAGGAAGAAAGATAGCGCGAATGTCTGCGAATACAAGGCAAAGAGGAGACCTCAATAAATAACACAGACCCTTCGAGAACACGAAGAACGAACAACCAAGAAAGTTCTCGGTGCGCAGGCAAGCACCCTGCCGGACTATATAAGGCAGTGACCAAGCAAGGCAGGGGGATCAGCTTATTTCCAAGCGTTGAACAGTAAACTACTGTGAAGTTACGAAACTCTTAAATTTGTATTGCGTTTATTACTAGTAAATAAAACTAGCTATTAGTTACAATATATGTGCGTGTGTTTATTTGACTTTATAGTGATCGAACCCAGGATTAATAATCACGGAATCATCGAATTCGTCACAATATTTATGTCGGTAAAATTACGGCCGTGTTGACCGTATTATGTCGGGTACTTTTATCGTAAAATAACAGTCACAAAAGAAGGAAATTCCCTTAAAAGTTGGAGTTGTATGACTATGAGCTAGTAATTGTGAGCGGTACAGATGTATAACTTAGTGTTAGCCCTCGTCCTCGCTTGTGAATTTGACCAAATGTATGACATGTATTTGATTCTATTGGGTAGGATTGGATTGGTTTTTTTATATAGATTAACGTCAGTTTCCAGAGGCACAATTATAACTAGTTTCAAGTACTTACCGTGGTGTGATCTTTCTCCCTTGGTTGACGACAGCTAACAAATAAATTGTGCTCTGCCGAAAATGATAGAAACCTATCATTATTATGCACAACCGGTTTGTCGAAGTCTTAAACGAATATGCGCATAACTACCAAAGGAGAATGGCGCATTGCGGTTAGGACTGCAATATTATGTAACAACAACAAATAAAGATACAAGCCTCTTCTATATATATAAATTTCAAATTATGTATGTATCTATAGACCGATGTGCGCCCTAAGCGTATAAACCGATCGCAACCAAATTGGAAACATGCACTGGATATCTTCCAGGGATGGCATGGGCTAAAAAATATTTGATATATATAGGGAGCGTGGCACCTCTGGAAGTATTTACGTTCGACCACTTAAATTTGGTAAGAGGTTATACGAGATTAATCCCTACCACCTCCAAAAAAAACTGGGAATAACGAAAAAGGGGGCGTGGCACCTCCCATACAACTGGAATGTTTTTTATAGAAATGGGTGAAGGTAGTATAACATAAAAGTGCATATACATAAGTTAACAGCATAAATGTGTAAGTACAACGACATGATATAGAGATGTGCAGGCATATTTCCTTAGGTAGGTAGGTAGGTAAAATGGCTGCGACAAAAGTCGCCCAAGTAGCTTTAAAAGCCGTTTTGATGCCATAAAACTCGTAGAGACCTACAACTAATTATTATGCTACAACCAACCAGAGTTGTTTATAAATTCCAGGATGCTTGGAATCCCTAATTCAGATACCTTCCCTAGGTTTTCCAGAAAAGGGGTCCCAAACACTCTTAGTCGTGTTCTGGCTAGAGCCGGGCACTTACACAGGAAGTGCTCAACGGTCTCCTTCATATCGATGTCTTTACAGCTTCTGCAGTGGTCGTTGTGCGGCAAGCCCAGTTTTTCCGCATGCGTACCTATCGTCCAGTGACCCGTGCAGACTGCTACAAGCTTGTAGGTGTCTACTCTGGACCTGCTTAGGAGACTCCTTGTCCTATTCTCGCTGTAGTTCGGCCAGGTGGCTCTTGATACTGCACAGGTAGTAGTACCTTTCCACTTCCGTTGTGCTTCATTAAAATAATATTTTTGAATGTTCCCCTTGGCCACTGCCAGGGGTACACCAATCTCGAGGCTGGGTACCTCTTCATTTTCTACTGATGAGCCCGCCCGTGCTAGCTCATCAGCCCTCTCATTACCCTCGATCCCTTTATGACCCGGGACCCAGATAATGGATATTTCTAGGACTTCAGCTAAAGTAGCCAAGGTCTGCTTACATGCATGCACTGCACTAGAGCTGGTGTGTGGCGATGCGATTGCCTTTATCGCTGCCTGGCTATCGGTGAAGATAGTCACTTTCCCAGTGATGTTCCTTTGTTCAAGCGATTTGCACGCCTGAGCAATTGCGAGAACCTCTGCTTGGAACACACTGCAATACGACGGGAGTCTGAATGCTGCCGAGATATCCAGACTTTCCGAGAATACGCCGGCTCCTACCCCTGAGTCCATCTTGGAGCCGTCCGTGTAAACTTCAATATTGTTATTTGTTGTAATCCTGCCCCTTTTCCACTCATTCCTGCTTGGAATGACTGTAGTGGCATTGCTCTCAAACTTCAGTTTGTGAGGATAATAATCTATTACGCTATTAATTATCCCCTCTGGGAGCGTGTTAAGGATACTACTATGCCCATGGTGAGTATCCTTCCAGCACCCGGACTCCCTGAGCCTTAGTGCGGCTTGTGCCGATGTACAAAGTATATATAAATCAATTGGAAGCAGGTTCAAAATAGGATCCAAAGCCGCAGTGGGGCAGGTGCGCAAGGCCCCGGTGGTGCCAACGCACGCGTTGCGCTGCACCTTCTGCAGGTTGGTGAGAATGTAGTTCTTGCGAACAGCTTCCCACCACACCACCGAGCCGTAGGTCAGCACAGGCCGGACCACCGCCTCGTACAGCCACAACACCATCTTCGGCTTGAGACCCCATTTCTTACCAAACATCGATTTGCAAGCGTAGAAGGCGATACATGCCTTCCGCACCCGCTCCTCGATGCACTCTTTCCAATTTAATTTGCAATCAATAATCAGCCCCAGATACTTGGTGCTGGTAGATAAGGTTAACTGCTGGCCATTCAGCATCGGTAATTCGAAGATAGGTGGCTTATATTTCCTCGTGAAGAGAAGAAGTTCCGTTTTGTCCGGATTCAGCCCTAGGCCACACTCTTGTGCCCACCTACTTAGTTTTGCCAACGTTCTTTCCATGATCTCGCTCATCACGGAAGGGAAGGGACCCGAAACAAGGATCGCCACGTCGTCTGCGTACGCCACAATCTTTACTCCATTAGTGTTGAGTTTTAATAGGATATTGTTCATAGTAAGGAGCCATAACAGTGGCGAGAGGACACCCCCCTGTGGTGTTCCTCTACATATCTGTTTGCTAGCTTTTGCTCCCCCTAGCTCTGCTGATATTTCACGCTTAAGAAGTAGGGATGAGATCCAGTTCCGTATTGGTTCTTCCACCCCTACCCCAACAAGCGCTGATGATATTGCGTCAGCTTTCACGTTGTTAAAGGCACCTTCCACATCAACAAACGCAGCTAGTGTAAATTCTTTATACTGGAGGGACTTCTCCACTGTTCGCACTACTTCGTGTAGCGCAGTCTCTGTGGATTTCCCCCTTAGGTATGCATGCTGTGCGCCGGACAGAGGGGAACCCTCCAGGAGTTCCCGTATATGTATGTCCAGCAACCTCTCAAACGTTTTTAGCACGAAGGAAGTGAGGCTTATTGGCCGGAAATCTTTGGCCACCTCGTGCCCTCTTCTTCCTGACTTTGGGATGAAAACCACTCTCGTTTTCCTCCATGTGTCCGGAATATGACTATAGAAAATGCAAGCCGCGAAGATCTCCTTTAACTCCCTAACCAGAGGTATCTGAGTCTTCTGCAGCATGATAGGGAGTATACCATCTACTCCCGGTGACTTATATGGTGAGAAGCTATTTATTGCCCAGGCAATTTTGTCTTCTGCTAAGAGTTTGTTTATTAACTCACTAGGTGCTCCCCGTTGCACCATTTCTCCTCTTTGCTCCGCCCCTTCAGGGTCGTCCGGGAAGTGAGCTTCAATCAAAATATCTAGGGTTTCCGCTGGTGACCCCGCCCATGTGCCATCAGCGCGCTTTACAAAGGTTTTATTAGAGTGTTCCCTGGCGAGTATTTTCCCGAGCCTTGCTGAATCCTTCGTGGCCTCGATAGATTCGCAATGCTCCTGCCAGGACTTCGCCCTTGCGACTCGTACGGCTTTTTTATATTCCCTCCGGGAGTCCCTGTACTCCTGGAAGTCTTTCTTGGCGTAGCAATCATTGAAGACTTTCCTCATCTTTGATCTTAGCTCGCTAAGATCTTTGTCCCACCATGGGGGGAAGGTCTTCTTGCTTCTAGATATTGGACAGGAGGCCTTATAGGCAACCTGGAAACTTTTTTCCAGAGACCGAACTCGGTCGTCCAGAGATTCTGCTGATTGTATCGGTGTCTTCTTCCTACTGAGCCTATCACTGACTATCTTTTCAAATAGACCCCACGAGGTTCGTTAAGGATTTCTATGCGGTTTTAGTATCTCTCTCTCCCAGTCTATATCAAAAAGGATCATCCGATGATCCGACATGGAGGTCTTTTGCGAAACTTCCCAGTTCCTTATCGAAGGTTCCTGGGAGTCAGATGCGATTGTAATATCAAGGACTTCCTCCCACCCACCGAAGTTCTCAGAACCCGGAAAAACAAAGGTGGGAGAGCTGCCCCTGTTACATATACATAGCTTATTTGATAGTAGAAATTCAAAAAGAGACTCACCCCGTTCGTTTATTTCACTGCTGCCCCACAACACATGCCTTGCATTGGCGTCGCAGCCTACTAGGATCCTCTCGTTTGTATGTTTTATGAGCAGCTGTACCTCTTCCGGAGGTGCGGGCCGATCGTGAGCCATATACGCCGAGGCGATCGCTAAACTGCGTCCGCTTCGTGACTCAATCCTGACCACTGCCAAATCGAATGTGCTGAAATTAGGTAAAAAGAAAGCATTAATAGTATCCCTAACAAGGATGCACGCTCTCGGTTTACCTTCTCCAAGAGTGTAGAATAAGTTGTAGCCTCTGATACTTAGGCCCCTGACCTTGGAGCGCCATATCCAAGGCTCCTGCACCAAACAGATATCGATGTTCTCCTCCCTTAGGAGAACCAGCAGGTTATCTGAGGCGCATTTTGCGTGCTGCAGGTTAATTTGCGCCACCCTAATCATTAGATCGGGGGGACGCATCTGACTTCTTGTCGAGGTTTGACGATGCATCAGCCCCGGCTGGTGCTGCCAGTCTAAGCTCATCTAGGAGCCTATTGGCATCGTCAACCTCCTCTAGGTTGTTGTCTGGTGCTACTGCCGCCGGGAAAACTTTTATTTTGGCGTGCCTGACGCCATAAACTAGCTTGTTCCCCCTCTTTTCGAGTTCCCCTAGGCACTCGTTGTTTATGAGCAGTAGCACAGGGTGGCTGTACTTTTGCTTTTCCTCGATTTTCAGCAGCTCCCAGTCATCCATCGGGACGCCCGGATTCTGCTTTTTAATGCACTGGATGACGTTCTTCTCATCCAGTTTCATATTTGGCATGAGTGGCAACCAAACACGCGCCCGAGGCCTCCGAGGAATATCCGAGGCATTGATGATCCTCAACGTAAGACCATCAAAAGCGTTGCTAATCTTAGCAACGCATTTCCCGAGAAACTCCCTGGAGAACCCGTCCGCGCACTTGATCACCCTGCAGCCCCGGCATATTTCCTTATTAGAGATGAACTACTGAGTGCTCGTTACCCCGAGGTAAGGGTGTGCTGTGATATCCCCACCTCCGTGAAGCTATCCGGTTCACCAACATCAATGCCCAGGATAGCTAGTTTGGGTACGGCACGGCTTTTTTATTCCAGTAGAAGTACGGATATTTGCTCGCCTTATTATGCCGCCTGGCCCGGGATACAGCTGCTCAACTTTGCTACGACACCATTCTCTCCGTGGCACACTTGGATCACATATAAACTAGATCTCCCTCCTTTATAGGATGTGTTCTTTTGCACCACGTAACTCTCCTCTTCAATGTTGGCAGATACTCGGAGACCCATCGCTTCCTAAAATGATCCCTTAACTGTCGTTCAATACACCACTACTGACGCAAGACGCACACGTTACCTGGTACATCGCCTACGATTGGGGTATGCGCAGTGCTTAGAGATCCCAACAGAAAATAATTCGATGTCAACGGTTGCTCCTGTTTAACGAAGATTGGCAAATTAGTAAGGGGGCGCGAATTAACGACGCCTTTAGCCTCGATAAGAAAGCAGTTCAAAGTGTGCTCACGCAGCCCTATTTCTTTGAGTTTGTTATGCAGTACTCGCTTGACCGACTGCCCCATTTTCCAGGCACCACCTTCAGGGAGTATTGAATACCAGTTTGACTCCTCTCTGCGACAACTCACCTTGTACAATCGACAGCTTCGTGAAAGCATTTGGCTTCGTTATCGCCGCCAACGAAATTCTTGCCGTTACAGTGGAGCAGGTGAAGAGTGCCACCCATCTATTTTCCGTGCTTCGGCGAACTCGTGCGTTGAGTGGCATACAGTAGTCCAGGGATGTGTAACTGAATGACCTTACGTATGAGATGAGCTTATGGACAGGCAGGGGCCCCATTGATGGTGGGGCTTGCGTGTCTGTCCTGAGACGAGAGGGTCGACAGCTGGCGATCACGCTGCGTAACAAGTTTGTGGTGGTGCTCTGCTATTAGCTTGCTGAGAGCATGATTAGGCGGAAATGTTATTGGCCGTCTGATACTTTGTAACGAAGCTTTTTCCGAACCCTATGCTTCTTATCTAATGCTGGGGTATACTCGCCGTGTCCAGGGTCCTTGTACAATAAATTTATACTTTGGGGCCCTTTTGCAAGTATTCTCAACTTTATTAAAAACTGCTTAACTTAACTACAACTATAATTCATGAATTTGAAGTAATTCAATAACTTTTTGAGGACTCAAAACCACCGGTTTTAGAGTCCCACACATGAACACACTCTTCCTTAATTTTTTATATGAATATTTTGAAATCATGAGTTTCTAAATTTTTGGAACATCCTATTGTGCATAGTTACATGCCTATTTTTATATATCTGAATATTTATTATACCACAATGAATTGCGGGGTATAAATTGGTACAAATACACATATTTTCCTGGATGCTCTAATATGCCCTTTTTTCTCGAACCCCCTAATACACATTTTAATAATTAGGCAAAATATGAGCAGCTAACCAAGCGACAATTCTATTTTGCAATAAACAAATATTGCACAAACAAATTAACCGGTATTCCAGCAAGCAAAAGGGTCAGCCAACTCAAGCAGCGGTGCTTTGTTGACATTCACGCGCACGCCTACATATTTGGGCAACCCAATGCAAGCGGACATAACATGAAAGAAGAGACGGGGAAAAAGCATTGTTAGCACACGATGGGAATGAAACAAATTTAGCAGCATCACACATAGTGAGGAATATATGGCCAGCTGATCTAAGCAGCCCTAGCACCAATATGCGCGAACATATGATAGCGGGCAAAAGGGGGCATTCCAGGTGAAAAGGGCGCACACATAAAAGGTTAGAAAGTAAATTATATTGTATAAATGTATCGATCTACGGTAAATAATGTAATAACCTAGGATTCGGATTTTTTATTGTAAAATAACTGTCCGCCTGCGCGCGAACAAGTATAAAAGGGCGACAATTGCGCAAAGTCAAGGAGAAGCTAGATAGACATAGCAGCCTGCTGACACATTGCTCAGCGGTGAAAGAAGTTCCTGGGATTTCCTAACTCACGAACTTTATATTTTATATACAGTAGGGGTTTTTCTAACTCTACTGTTTGGAAGGCTAGTGGAGGTTTCCTACCTCCGCGACCTTTAGTAGAGCAGGGTAGTATTAAGGCATACGCCGTGGGTTTTCCTAGCCTCGCCGTATTAGAAGTAGTTCTGACTAAAGTAGCAGTGATTATGTAATAAAACATATATCTGTATAAAATTTATTAAACAGGGGGTTTTCTCTTTAAAAGGAGACGTTTTATACACAGTGGGGGGTTTTCCAACTCCACTGTCGGGAAGGTTAGTGGTGGTTTGCTACCTCCGCGACCTTTAATAGAGCAGGGTAGTATTAAGGCATACGCGGTGGGTTTTCGTAGCCTCGCCGTGTTAGAAGTAGTTTTGACTAAAGTAGCATTGAATTACGTAATAAAACATATATCTGTATAAAATTTATTAAACAGGGGGTTTTCTGTTTAAACGGAGACGTTACGGATTTGTTCTCTACCCCACAGGAACCCCGGACGGACTGAGCTTAACCCCGGCATAAAGGAAAGTCCGTCACAAATGGCGCCCGAGCAGGGACCGGTTTTAGTATCCCACACGAACATAATGGATCGAGTACGTAAGTGGGGTCTTAAATACGACGGCGGCAAGGACCCGCTAGGTTTTATTGAACGGGTGGAATAGCTGGCCGACAGCTACGAAGTTGGTCGCAACTCTATCCTACGAGCGTTACCGGAACTTTTGAAAGATAAGGCGTTGGTATGGTACCGCAACAACAATCGGCACTGGCAAGAATAGGAAGCTTTTAAGAAAGACTTCCTAAAGTTTTTCCTAAGTTCCAGGTACTTTGAGCATTTGGATGACGAAGTCCGGCAGCGAGTTCAGCGACCAGAGGAGGCGTTTAAAGATTACGTGCTATCGTTACAGGGGTTAGTGCGACACGCCGATTATACCGACGACAAGAAGCTGGACAGGATATATAGGAATTCGCGGCGAGAGTACCAGCTGTACGTAAAAAGAAGTGAGTTCAATAGCCTGGAGGGATTGGTCAGCCTGGTTGAGGATTATGAAAACACACGCCAGAAAATCACACACTTAAACCAACAGCGAGACCATTCGTACCACGAAGACCAGAGGAGAGCTACCAGTACATGCAAGCGGGCGAGAGAGAGAAGGAACACCCGAGACAGGAGGCCGCAGGAGCACAGAGTAATGCGATCAGACAGCAGCAAGCTGTCGAAGACAGCCGGGAAATGGCCAGAGACCCCATTAATCCCGGGGGGTGGTGTCTTCAACAACGAATCCTCGTGCACGACAAAAACACTCAGGCAGACCCAAGAGCGAATCTTGGCTGGCAATCACGTTGGAGGGACAGGAAATGATGGCATCGATCGATACGGGAGCGACATCGAGCGACATGGCATCGATCGACGAGGAGCGTTGTTAACGAGAGGGTAGCCGCGAAGTTGGACAAGCGCAGATCCAATGGGTGATGGCAGAGCACATAGGGTAGTTCAAGCGGTAGAGGCGGAGATCAAGTTGGGCGAACAAAGGCATGCGAGTGAGTTGCTAGTTTTACCGGGGCTAGTCGACAGCGTCGTGATCGGAACAGACTATCTGGAAAAGGCTAAGCTGGAGTTGAAGTGTGGCAATGAGACGTTAGTATTGCAAGTGTGCGACGATGGTAGGCCAAGGAGAGAGGAAAGGTGCTGAGGAGACCGCGAGGCGTGAACACGAGGTCCGATTAGCGGAGAACAGTACAGACGATGCGGTGAGTAACTTTCTCAAACATGAGTTACAGATTTTTCAAGAGATGTCCGGCGTGTCGAACATAACCACCCACAAGATAGTAATGCGAGATGACCGGCCAATAAAACAAAGGTATTTTCCAAAGAACCCAAAGATGCAAGAGATAATAAACAAGGAGATAGACGAGCTAATAGAGAAAGGTTGTATCGAGCCATCCCATAGCCTACACAGCGCCGATAGTTCTGGCCCGGAAGAAGAACGGCATATGGAGACTCTTCGTCGACTATCAGCAACTCAACGCGAGTTACATACTCTCTTACTTTTAAGAGTTGTCCACTTAGTTCGTATAAATATACGTAGCTCCCATTACTAGTTTTATTTCTTTTTCGTATGTATACATTCAGTGCAGTGTTGCCGTTGATGACCCTAAAGGGTCAATCTGACCCTTTTTCTGAGCCGGGAACCCGGACCCTACTTTTTTAAAAATGTACTATATATGACCCTTTTTCAAAATTCGTGCCACTTTTGACCCTTTTTCAATTTCAAAACTGTAATGACATATATATGTTTTAGTTTTTTTTTTAAAACTGAAGAAATCTTCTTGTTCCTATTTTACTCTTACATCGGCAACCCTTACCGATTTCCAAATGTCATGCCTGATAGCAGTCTAACTGCTGGGAACGCTGTATCATTTGACAATTCCGACATATGTATATGTAAATGTAGAAAGCGGCGGCAGTGTAAAGAAATTTTTATAACTTTGTATTTTCTGTTTGCACATCATGGATAAGTAAGTTACTTACTGTAAGTATTTAACTAAACAATGTAAAGAAATAAATGTTATCTTTTCACTAATAATTATTTTGCAGGTATATTATAAAAAGGAAACGTTCGCAAAATTCAAATTCTTCGTTGAACGGGGATACTAATTCCGACAGCAGTGCAGATTATTGCTCTGATTCAGATGTGGAACCATCCATATAAAGATATTTGCTTAAAGTTTAATAAAACAATGTTCCTTAACTGTACAGTATTTTTTATAATGAAAGTGAATTGCTTCAAGCATCAAATAAATTGGCAAAAGCTTATGTAAATGTGTGTCTATCTAAAAAAAAAAAGGGTGACCCTTTTTTGTGACCCTTTTTGAAATTTTTCAGCGGCAACACTGATTCAGTGGCTTTATAACTATGTTAATCATCAGCTCTTAAGTTCACACTCATGTATATATGTATTTATATTAAGAGTCTCCGCTGTTAATACATACCATTTAAACATTAAGGTCTAGGTGTAAGTATTTCACTCGATCGAGCTGGAACCACACGCATTCGCCTACCTAGGTGACATCATAATTACTAGCACGACATTGGAAGAGCATATCACCCACCTGAAAGAAGGTTTTGAAAGATTACGACGAGCCAACTTGAAGATCAATCCGGAGAAATGTGAGTTTTTTAAGAAAAGTTTAAAATATCTAGGTCACGTGGTCAGTGAAGGGGGTATCCATACGGACCCTGAGAAAATCGCCGCCATCAAGGAACTGACGCCACCACAGAACATACGAGAGTTAAGGCGATTTCTAGGAGTAGTTTCGTGGTACCGAAGGTTCGTACCTGATTTTTCACGAGTTGCACACACGCTAACGTCAATGTTGAAGAAAGGAAGGAAGTGGAAATGGTGCGAGGAAGAGCAGGTGACATTCGAAGCGTTGAAGAACGCGCCCATACAAGCACCAGCATTGGCGTGCCCAGATTTTTCGAACATGTTCCGGTTACAGACTGATGCGAGCGATTACGGCCTTGGTGCAGTTCTTACCCAGGGTTGGACGACGAGGAACGTGTAATAGCATATGCGAGCCGTCGGCTGAATACGGCCGAAACAAACTACTCGGCCATCGTTTGGGCTACCAGGAAGATGAGGCCATATTTGGAGGGATACAATTTTATGGTAATTACTGATCACTTGGCTTTGAAATGGTTGAACGCGATCGAGAGTCCATCGGGCCGGATCGCTAGATGGGCGCTTGAATTGCAGCAGTACTCGTTCGACGTACAATACCGGAAAGGCAAAATGAATGTGGTTGCCGACGCACTCTCGAGGCAGCCGCTGGAAGAACAATTGGGAAGTATGAAGGAGGATGGTATTACCTGCTAATGGTACAAAACAAAAATGGCCGAAGTAACGAAAGAGGCGGAGAAATTCCCCTATTACGTGGTGGAGGGAGGACGATTGTATCGACGAATAGGGCAGTACTCGTTCGACGTACAATACCGGAAAGGCAAAATGAATGTGGTTGCCGACGCACTCTCGAGGCAGCCGCTGGAAGAACAATTGGGAAGTATGAAGGAGGATGGTATTACCTGCAAATGGTACAAAACAAAAATGGCCGAAGTAACGAAAGAGGCGGAGAAATTCCCCGATTACGTGGTGGAGGGAGGACGATTGTATCGACGAATAGGGAGTCAAATGGATGGCGAGGATGCGGTACCGTGGAAGTTATGCGTGCCGACATCAGAGAGGAGAAGAGTGCTCAAAGAAATAAACGACACATCGAGCGTAGGACACATGGGTATACGGAAATCGGTCGCGCGTGCAATGATGAGGTACTACTGCCCAGGAATGTTTAGAGACGTACGGAAGTACGTGCAACAATGCCAGGCATGCCAAGTCTACAAGCCCAGCCAACAACAAGCTGCAGGTCAGATGCTCACGCAGATTTCTGATGAACCTTTTGCTACTGTTTGTGCAGATTTCGTTGGACCACTCCCTCGCTCGAAGCACGGAAATACGATGGCATTAGTTTTTGTGGATAAATTCTCAAAATGGGTAGAAATCATGGCAATACGGAAGGCGACGACGGATAATCTGATCAGTGGAATGAGGGAGAGAATTTTGGCCCGACTTGCGCCAAAAATTCTAATCACAGACAATGGAGCACAATTCACGAGCCGGCATTTTAAGAAGTTTCTACAAGAAGCTGGCATAAAGCACCAGCTAACGGCACCGTACACACCGCAAGAGAATCCAACGGAGAGAGCGAATCGTAACATCTAGAGGATGATAGCACAGTTCAATGGGAAGGAGCATAAGATATGGGATAAGTTGTTGCCAGAGATGTCACTTGCACTGAATACGAGCGTAGGCGAGGCAACAGGCTACAGTCCAGCATTCGTAGTACATGGTAGGGAACCGAGGATCCCAACGCCCTCTACCATGAGCAAACTTTTGGCACAGGCGAGGAGAAGGTGACTCTCAGTGAAAAGATGGCGAAAATGAAGGAGGTTTATCAGGTGGTACGACGTAGACAATAACAAGCATCAGCGGAGCAGGCAAGGCATTACAATTTACGTAGGAGACAGTGGCAACCGGCTGTGGGCGATCTGGTATTAGTAAAAGAGCACCAGCTGTCCAAGGCAGTGGACAACTTCGCAGCAAAGTTGGCACCAAGATACAGTGGGCCTCATCGTGTCACGAACTTCGTATCACAGGTGATCGTCGAGCTAGACAAGGTGTATAACGGCAAAAGGTGAACGGCACATGTTAGCGAGTTGAAAGCGTACAGTCGAAGAAGAAGCAAGTCCGGCAGCAGAAAGACAAATACGAGATTATCCCATAGAGAAAAGAAACATCGAAGAGGCACGAGCAAGACGAGGAAGATGACGTTCCACCGGAACGTAGATGCCAAGAGGCACAGGGTGAGGATAACGAGGACGGGCCTCGTAACGGTAACCCTCGTTGCGGAAGGTGAGGGGAGAGTGTGAGAACCCAAAACCACCGGTTTTAGAGTCCCACACATGAACACACTCTTCCTTAATTTTTATATGAATATTTTGAAATCATGAGTTTCTAAATTTTTGGAACACCCTATTGTACATAGTTACATGCCTGTTTATATATATTTGAATATTTATTATACCACAATGAATTCCGGGGTATAAATTGGTACAAATACACATATTTTTCTGGATGCTCTAATATGCACTTTTTTCCCGAACCCCCTAATACACATTTTAATAATTAGGCAAAATACGAGCAGCTAACCAAGCGACAATTCTATTTTGCAATAAACAAATATTGCACAAACAAATTAACGGGTATTCCAGCAAGCAAAAGGGTCAGCCAACTCAAGCAGCGGTGCTTTGTTGACATTTACGCGCACGCCTACATATTTGGGCAACGCAATGCAAGCGGACATAACATGAAAGAAGAGACGGGAAAAAGCATTGTTAGCACACGATGGGAATGAAACAAATTTAGCAGCGTCACACATAGTGAGGAATATATGGCCAGCTGATCTAAGCAGCGCTAGCACCAATATGCGCGAACATATGATAGCGGGCGAAAGGGGGAATTCCAGGTGGAAAGGGCGCACACATAAAAGGTTAGAAAGTAAATTATATTGTATATATGTATCGAGCTATATTAAATAATGTAATAACCTAGGATTAGGATTTTTTATTGTAAAATAACTGTCCGCCTGCGCGCGACAATTTCACAAAGTCAGGGAGAGGATAACGAGGGCGACAATATCACAAAGTCAGGGAGAAGCTAGATAGGCATAGTAGCCTGCTGACGCACTGATCAGCGGTGAAAGAATGTCCTGGGATTTCCGAACTCACGAACTTTATATTTTATATACAGTAGGGGTTTTTCTAACTCTACTGTTTGGAAGGCTAGTGGTGGTTTCCTACCTCCGCAACCTTTAGAAGATTTATACACAGTGGGGGTTTTTCTAACTCCACTGTCGGGAAGGTTAGGGTAGTATTAAGGCATACGCGATGGGTTTTCCTAGCCTCGCCGTATTAGAAGTAGTTTTGAATAAAGTAGCATTGAATTACGTACTAAAACATATATCTGTATAAAATTGATTAAACAGGGGATTTTCTCTTTAAAAGGAGACGTTAGAGATTTGTTCTCTACCTCACAGGAACCCCGGACGGACTGAGCTTAACCCCGGCATAGAGGAAAAGTCCGTCACAACTTCTGCTTTCGATACCGGTATTATTGGCGTGGTGCCTAGATGTCTGGGGTGATAACGGGTATCTTGGCTCGGTAACGGCTCGCCGTGTCCCGTTATCCCTCTTGCTAGCGTGGCTCTGGCTGCTGGCGTCGGCGTACGTCTGCTGGCGTTGTGCTACGTTACCTGCGGTGACGTTACTCTGTGGGCGTTTCGTTGCTGGCGCTTGATCGCGCGTGTTTGTGACGACGTCGATCTATTAGCGTTGAGTTCATCGGATGGTGCTCTGCCGCGTGTGTGGTTACGTGATTAGGCTTCTCCGCTAGTACTCAATCGCACGTATTATGTCTCGGCGTACTGGTAACAGGTTGTGTGAGGCCTGTTGGTGCGTTTATAAGGCGACGTTGACTGGCTGCGCTCGCTACCTCTGCTGCGCGACACCACGGCGGGTCCTGGCTGAACGGCGGGGAGCGGCCTTAAGTTTATAATGGGCGGGCTAAGTCCAGCACACCTCAAGTACAACTTAGTCCGCGTCTACTCTGGATTGTCATTTCTAATATTGGTAAAGCTCATTTACTAACTATCACTACCCAGCGTAGATCCGATCCTTGCCGTGACTCCGTACTGGTCCACGCTTTGCAGTTGCGGTGGTAATCTTGCAGCTCCACTTGGTTAGCGTTATCGTGCTTTGCTGTTGGCGTTGACGGTCTTGCGGTTTAATTGCGTTCCGCCATCTCTGATACTGTTTCGGCTTTGTGGCTGTGTCGACGTCGCGCTATCGTACCCACTGCTATACTGTCGCAACTGTACTCGCGTTCACTCTTCACTCGCGCTGAAAATGTGCGTATCCACGGCTGCCTACGGCAGAACAGGTTATCGCGGCCTTAAGTGTATAATGGGCGGGGTAAATCCAGCACACCTCAAGTACAACTCAGTCCGCGTCTACTCTGGATTGTCATTTCTAATATTGGTAAAGCTCATTTACTAACTATCACTACCCAGCGTAGATCCGATCCTTGCCGTGACTCCGTACTGGTCCACGCTTTGCAGTTGCGGTGGTAATCTTGCAGCTCGACTTGGTTAGCGTTATCGTGCTTTGCTGTTGGCGTTGGCGGTCTTGCGGTTTAATTGCGTTCCGCCATCTCTGATACTGTTTCGGCTTTGTGGCTGTGTCGACGTCGCGCTATCGTACGCACTGCTATACTGTCGCAACTGTACTCGCGTTCACTCTTCACTCGCGCTGATAATGTGCGTATCCACGGCTGACTGCGGCAGAACAGGTTATCGCGGCCTTAAGTGTATAATGGGCGGGGTAAATCCAGCAGACCTCAAGTACAACTCAGTCCGCGTCTACTCTAAACGATGATGACTAATATTGGTAAGCGCCCATTTACTAGCTATCACCCTTCAGCGTAGATCTTGTCACTACCGCAGCTCCGTGCTGACTGACTCTTGTCTTCTTGTGCTGCTTCTTACATACATCTCTCATCGTATAGTTGCTTGTGCGTGTGACTACATGTTGTGACGGTGTTGCTACGACTTGTTGTGTTACATGTAGGTTTGTGTTGTAGCTGGTTGTTGTGGTTCGCTGTTAACGTGCTCTAGTGACTTGTTGTGTAGTTTCGTGTTGGAGTTGGCTTCGTTGTATCGATACAAGCTGTGGTTGCTGTTGGGTTTTGCTTGTATGCCTCGCTGTTTGATGTTGATGTGGTTTATTTTGTGTGGGCCAAATTTGTAGCCATATTTCGCCCTCACACCCCCCTACTTTGGCGGTCTAAGGCCCCTGCCTCTTCCGCATATAAGCGGTAGATGGTTACCCTGTGCCTTTGTGCGCAAAATCTTATGCGGGATTTCCCTGTGCCTTTCGCTATGTTCATAAACCATCCCTCACTCTCTTCGCGATTTCCGTTAACTGGTTAAGAACTGGACCATCAGCGTCTTCTGCCGCAATTGTAACTCCTTCTTGTGGGAATCCCGCCCCATCTTCTGCCTTCGGTGATGGTTAGTGTTGGGGTGTTGGTGGCTGTGGTGATATTGGGACGATAGTCGGGGTGTGTGGTTGCTGTGATAGTGGTGGTGGGTCAGCGCTCATGTTTATGGGTAGCGGCGCTGTTTCTGGCTGACCGCGTATATGGTGTCGGAATACTGATAGTATCTCGCTACGTTTACGGCTTGCCATATCCGCCGTGAATGGTTGGGATATAAGCCCCGGTGCTCCTTTCTTGCCGACGTACCGCAGTACCCTCTCTATGGTTTCCACAACGTACACCCCGCAGTCATCGTTGTTTTCTTGCTAGTTGTAATTCGTGTGCTTCAAAGTTGTCTTCCCCGTATCGCTGCTGCTACTCCCACTTAAGGAAATCGATCCATGCCTTGGGTTGCGTGTGGTGCCTTACCCTTGACCACACGTACCGTAGGTGCCAGCATTCGACGTCTGCGACGTGGTGGGTGACCTCTTGACCTGCCAGTCCCAGGATTTACAAGTGATTGGCTATATTATGCGGTGCGAGTATCACGCGCTTACTGAATAAATCGGTTTTCCGTAACGACCGGTGGATGCGTTGATAATCACCCCTATCATGCATTTCGATTACGTTCCCGGTATTTATTTATTTATTTATTTATTTATTTCGGCCAAACACACAACCATAAGTTATTTTTACAGTGTTTGTCGATAAAAAACAAGTTAACATTTTTAACATGTGTATAAAAATTAAAACTAACAATTTTTACTTAGACTATTACAATAAGGTGCTGAAGAGATGTATACGAGATAGATAAAGATTGGATAAATGAAAAAATATCAGGAAAAAAAGAAAATATAGTGAAAAAAGAGGAAGGGGAAGGTGTATGGGGTAAAGGATTATGATTGTGCTCAGTGACATTCGGCAAAGTACCGAAGCAATTCCGATCTAAAACGCAGCATTCCCTTAATAGCTTTTATGTTTGGGGGTAAGGTGTTCCAATTACGGATGGAGAAGACAAAGAATTGACGCTCAGTCACTAAGCAGGTAAATTTAGCAGGGACTAAGTTAAGCGAGCGCAAAGATTTGGAGTGCTCCAGTCGATCTTTGAGATATCGGGGCTCTTGGGCTATAATAATCTTCTGAAGTAACACCAAACATTTGTACTTTAAAAGATTGTCAAAGGACACAGATGAAATTTTCTTTGAAAACTCCGAAATGTGGTCATAACGTTTTTTATTGTAGATGTACCTGGCGATATTGTTATATCAAACATTAAGTTTGTTACGACACACACTATCACAATTCGAATACAGCTCACAACCGTACAATAACGTTGGTAGCAAGTATGTTTTGGCTAAAAGTAATCGAATTTTCTCAGGGGTGAAATGTTGGCTTGTCCATAGGTTTCGGAGCATGCCATATACTTTTCCAATAGCGCAGGAAATGTGGTTACTCCACGACAAGGTTCTATTAAAAATGACCCCCAAATTTTTGGCTGTGTCAGCAAATTTTATCACAGAATTGTTCAGCTTGATTTCTATGTGGTCGTCTAAATTAATAATTTTTTTGTATATGATTATGCACTGGGATTTATCGGGATTAAGGACTAAACCATTGTCGGAAGCCCACTTGCTTATAGATTCCAGGTCAGCGTTTAAGTTATTAACACACGCATTGATAGAGTCAAGTGGACAGTTAACATAAAGCTGCACATCATCTGCGTAGACATGGACGTTACTATGTTCGATAACATTAAAAAGATCATTGGCATACAGCACAAACAGCAATGGGCCAAGAATAGAACCTTGAGGAACACCTCTGGTTATAGGCAGCCAATCGGACATGTTGTTTCCAGCACAAACAGCTTGTACACGGTCACTTAGATAGGTTTTAACTAGGGTTGATGCCGGCGTAGAAAAATTAAACAAGTTTTTGAGCTTTAAAATAAGGATTTCATGGTTAACTGTATCAAATGCCTTGGAATGATCAAGTAACGTCAGAAAAGTAACATCGTTTTTGTCAATGTTGAGCCTAATGTCGTCAGAAACTTTTAAAAGCGCTGTAGTGCAGCTCATGTTGGGTCTAAACCCCGACTGAAATTTGTTCACCAAAGAGTTATTGTATATAAAGGAGTTTATTTGGTTATGCATGATTCGCTCGAGAACCTTAGAAAGGTATGGTAGTATTGCAATGGGCCGATAGTCACCATTAGCTTTTTTTAGTGGAATAATCTTGACTCTTTTCCAAGAGTCCGGAAAGACTGACGTGGTCAGGATAGTATTAAAAGCATGTGTTATATACTGTAAAATTTTTGGTAGCAAGCACTTGACAAACCTTGGGTTTATACCATCAAGACCAACCGCATTTGATTTGATGCTAAGTATGGACTGAACTACATCACAGTCGTCGACACGTTTGAAATGAAAACTGGTCGAAGCGCTACTTGTGTTTCTGCTGTAACTGTCACCACATGTGTTACTTACAGAAACGGGCGGATTTGCAAATTTTCTGTTTAGTTCATCAACGTCAGCAGACACAGAGACAGGTTGGGTTTTGTTAACAATCCCAATCTCACGAACTTTACGCCATTTCTGCTTAGAACCAACAGCCACACTAAACTGATGCTCATAGTATTACAACTTTCTGAGTTTGATCGCTTTTGTGGCATCGCGTCTGCAAGCTTTAAAGCTGTTATAATTGTCTTGACTTTTGATTCTCTTCCAGTTGCGGTACGCATTATTTCGTTTACTGATCAATTTTTTTATATAGTTATTCAACCAGGGGTGTTTTTTAACATTTTCTGATTTATGTACAAGTGGTACAAAGTGCTCGAAAAGTGAAATTATGTTTGTTTCAAGAAAATTAATTTGATCAGTGCTGGAAACTAAGTTGTACATATAGTTCCATTCAGTCTTCGCCACAGCCTCATCGAGATGTTCGTAATCTATATGAGCAAAGTCGCGAAAGGAGTATAATGTGTTAACACAGGTCAATTGAAAATCAAAAGTCAGGAAAATCAAATCGTGTTTAGAAAAACCTGCAGCAGACAGTTGGTTGTAAAGAAGTACTTTTTCAATGTCATTCACAAAGAAAATGTCAAGCAGAGTGCTACTGTTTTGTGTGAAGTGAGTGGGCATAGTAACGTTAGATGGATGTAAACCCAAGGTGTGCATATCAAGGGCAAAACTACTTTCGCGAAGTAAGTCACTGTTAAAATCCCCGACTATGACAATGTTGTTATAGTGAAGGGTCAAGCCTTCTATAAAGTCGACAAAAGGTGTGTATGCAATGCACCTATTTGGTCTATATACACAACCAACAAGAATCCTATCTATCTGGGATTGTATTTCAATAAAAATATATTCAATTGAGCTAGTAGTTTCTGAGGTACATTTTAAGGAACAAGAAAGACTATTTTTGACGTACACAGCAACACCACCACCAAGCGAAGTTCTGTCCAAACGAAATAGTTTATAGCCACTATACGCTCCGCCGGAGTAGAAAGTAGGTATCATGCGCTGCAATTGGATTGAAAGAAGAAGAGGAAGAACACTGGAACATAACAATGCAAAAACACACAAATTAGTGCTGTTCAAAGAAATTAAATAAAAGTAAAATTTTTATATTGTTATTATTTTTATTAAACGTAAGCAGAGAATGTCAATGATATAGAGAAGGTCCATGAACGAATTTCAGTGTGAATTGTCAAAACTCGTCAATTCACGGCTAGGGAATTCACCACCGGCTGGCTGGTTCTCTCTCTATGGCGCGATATACAACAGGTATATCATCAGAAACCTCCTAAGAGATTTTTGCGCCAAGCTTCTCTTCCAATTTGTGGTGTGCCGATTTGAGTTTTTTGCCGACTCCGAACGGCATCTACAAAGGAGACGAATTTTTGCTGAGAAGCCTGTCATGGCAGTAATACACTCGGAGAGTTTGCCAAACCACTGCCGAGGGGCGACCCCGTTTTTGAAAAACTTTTTTCAAATCACTTTTGATGTTACCTGTACCAGGGCTCGAACCATGGACCTTCGGTGTGGTAGGCCGGCAACACTACCTTCACACCACGGCGGCCGCTGGTTGGGCATGTTAATTTAACAGAACTTTATGTGATCAATGTTGATTAACATGAATTAATGTTGCTTAGCATGAATACATTTCTGTTGTATAAATTCGGCACTGTTCTGATGGCTTTCAGTTTATATTTCAAGAAAGCAATAATGCAGTTCAACTAAAAATTTTAATGCTAAATGTATAAATGGTATCCAATGTAATGAGAGTTGGTTATTATAATATGTATAAGTGAATGTCTGAAATGTAACACAATTTCGATAAATATAAAACATTTTAAAAAATATACATATAAATACATAATTAATAAAAACATCTGCCACAATAAATATGCTACAGTATAGAAACATTAATAAATGTATGGAAATGAATGTATACTTTGAAACGAAATAAAATAATTTTCAAAATCGGAAGCAAATAACTTTCCCAATTCAATTATCTGTTATCAAAAGCCCAAAGCATCCTTCGATGCACATCCATTCATCTATATGCATACATCACATATGCACATATATTCAAATGTACTACCAGCTGATGATCCAAATTAGATCAATGCACATGCACATCTGTTTGTATGACACACAAAATTACATACTTCACGCGCCGTCACAAAATTGCAAACACACATTACATACATGCTTTCATCATAAATTATTATTTTATTTATGTCTATACACATATTCACAAACCTACATCTGCACATGACATGCGCGCGACGAGCTAAATAGCACGATGTTTGATTCTTTTGCGCCGGTCAATATTCGCAATTGAAGCGGGCCTTATTTCTTCAGCACGGCCCGTCAAAACCCCAAATTCTCTTCCGAACACACGTAAAGTGAAAGAAAGCTTAATGTATCAAAAGAATATATTTTTAACACAATTTTGCCCAACTTCACATTATTTGGTTGCTCGCATAGTGGCAATACGAGCAGACAAATAAATTGTTATAGGGGCCGATTATAACAAAACAAAATCAAAGCCAAATCCCATCCCCAAATGGCAAATTCTGCCGAGCGATGGCTTCGATCGTCAGAAGTACTGCCTACCTCAAATTTCAGACACTATCAAAAGCAAGTTATGTAGTAGGGGGAAAAATTGTGTAGTATGAAAATAATCTAAATTATTACATAATTCTTGAATAAGGGCATGTACTTTGGTCATACGGTTCGGGATATTAAGTCACTACTTCTGATGCATGTTTTCATTATAAAAATTTCTAAAAGAAGTACATAATGTTGATTACGAGTGAAAAAATACTATTTTTCAAGGAGATGTGCAAGTGCGCATTTGTGCCTAAAAAGGGCAAAGTTAGCACTTATGTGGCACAAAGGCAACATTCCAGCAAAAAAACATGGCTGACCAAATTTTCGACCGAATTTCAGCAAGAACAAGAAGAAACTAAAGAGTCACTCCAAAGTGTGTTGCAAACGATATCCCTTATACTACAGCTTATGCAAATAAGCAAACCCCTTATGAATAAGGAAAACTTTTACAAAAACGTTTTCATAATTATTTTTTCACAAATGTTTGGACCTGTTGCTGAGCAATAGCTGTGCATTTTCATTTTATTTTTTCTATGACATAAATACTTCATTGGAGTAAACTAAAGTTTTTGTACCAACTTTTGTTCGCAAAGGCGCGCAATTGAAGGAGCGCTATGTATGGAATACCCCGTATGGATTCAAGTTGGATTTTATAAAATCTACAAAAATTGAATATTTCATATTTGTTAAAATGCTTTGTTGCAACATTTCATCATAGCTTCCTCGACAAAGTTTTACGTTTTTATGAATGAATGACTTTGTTGTTGGATTCTGAGGTTTGTGCGTAGAAATACAAGGTGGCGCAAAAGTAATCCTCCTATCAGAAAATGCTATAAATTTTGCGATTGGCCCCTAAAGTCAGTTCTGTTTTGACGTTTGTGTAGTAAACACATGCGAAATACACGTTAATAAACAACGTTACGCTACACTGCTCCAGAACGCGGAATATTGCTGACTATTTATTTGACCAATAATCAGTCGGTGAAAAACGGTTACTGCGCAAAAGTAATCCTCCTATCAGAAAATGCTATAAATTTTGCGATTGGCCCCTAAAGTAAGTTCTGTTTTGACATTTGTGTAGTAAACACATGCGAAATACGAGTACACGTTAATAAACAATGTTACGCTACACTGCTCCAGAACGCGGAATATTGCTGACTATTTATTTGACCAATAATCGGTCGGGGCCAAACGGTTACTGTCAATGGTGAGCGCTACAGAGCAATGATCAACGAGTTCTTTTTGCCACAACTTGATGAATTGGGATTGGAAAACATGTGGTTCCAACAAGACGGTGCAACAGCACACACTGCACGTGCCACAACCGATATGCTGAACATCGGAAGCTTACTTTTGCGCCACCTTGTATGTAGTTTTTGTTGTTGGATATAAGTTTTGGTCAGACATCATGTGTTTGTAGAGGGGTTAGCGCGGTGATGTGAGGAAATGCATGGAATGGATTTTGTTGTTGTAGGTCATTGATTCGTATGCAAGCAGACAAACATATATACATATGTATGTCGGTACGTTTGCATATTTGTGTTCATATTTATGTGTGTATATTTATGTTTACTTTTTGTAGGCTGTATATTTGGTATTTGGGTTGATGTAGCAGATTTATTTGTTTACGTTGGATATGGGACTGACTTTGTTGTTGTGTTGATAATTTTGTATGCATATAAGCGTGCGTAAATGCTCGTATGAATGTAAATATTTCTACGACCATTCATGATAAGTTTTGTAGTTTCTTTGGAAGGCAAAAATAGATTAGACATATCTACAAAAAATCTATTACCAATTGGAATATATCTTTTAGGTTTATTTAATGTAAATCCGCCAATAATTGGTTTGTGTTGCTATATTGCAACCTCGAAGGGCGGAATAAAAGTCTGCATTCATTTTTTAAATAATAATATCGATAAAAACAGCAAAGTTTGTGCAAAATGCTAACTGTCCGGACATTGAAACTTATTTTCACACTATCCTGACAGCAATATTTGTACTTGAAAAAACATGTCCGAAGACTGAAAACATAGGAGAAAATATGTTTTTCTGGTAATTCTATACGACAGTATGTAACTGCTAATATACGTCGAAAAATATCGCAAAAGGTATCGAACGACGGATTTTAACCTTCGTATCAACAATCCGAAAGCGGAAATTCGATATTTTATGTCATTTTCATGTGGTTGTTGTAATCACAGATTAGGGTGTACCGAAAAGTGCAGAAATGTGTTCTGCGCAGAAATATTGTGGACCGCGTAGCCGGTGTTGGACCGGCTAAGGGTTATTTTTTTTTAGCGCGGCCGAAGGCCCCCTACGCAGAAAGTAGTTGTGCACATAAATACCTTGGATTAAGCCCCCTATTTGGAATTGGATCACTTTTGGGTTTTTTGCGAATAACTTTTCACTGAAACAAAAAATTGAAAATCCACTTTCGGGTTGTTGATACCTCTCCCAATTACCAAATTTAGAAGTCCATGGACGATTTTTATACTTACCGTATCAGATATTTCCCAAACAAAAACTTAACACCATAATAATTTTATATGATAAATGTATCTACACATATATTTATTGCCAATTTGTTAATGTCACATGTACATAATTTTGAAATATAATTATAATAAAATATACATAATGAACCATAATTCCGCCGTCTGTAAAATGTAACCATCCCCTATGTTAGCACAAGAATTCTGTTGTTTGTTCTAGTTCCCTTTGTAAGCACAAGAATTCTGCTATTGTGCTGCTAAACAATAATGCCATGGTGAATTCCCTACCCGCGAATTGATGGTCTACTGCTTCACACCAAATTCGTTCATGGACCTTCTCTATATCATTGACATTCTCTGACGTAAGTATGGAATCCTTATCCGCGGCGATATTACTGGCTGAGGAGGAGAGCAGCGCATCTCAGAATGCTGGGGTGAGAATTGAAAGGAGAAGATTACGAGATATGTGCGATCCCTCCCAGATAAATGACGGGCACGTGATTGCACGTGAATATAGCACTTCCAGTCAATCCAAACCTGTAACAAAACGTTAGATTTTACAAATTCGTTTTCATTAAATAAAATTAAATAATTTACCTTTCTCCATGCATTAGAGTCTTTTGATGGTGGACCAAGTGCATTTAAATTAGATGCTACCTCTTCCCAAAAAGCCTGCACATCTTCCTTCGGACGCTGGTGGAAACTGTTGGCTATATCTGGCTAAAACTGGAAATATCGTGAGTTTTACGACTTTTAAATACCAGTTTTACTTACATTTTAAGAAAATTAAAAAAAAAATCACGCAAATTAATAAAATTTTGACAGCAAAATAAAAAAACGAAAAGTTCTGCGCCAACAAAATTGCAACTTAGAAAAATGGAGCTACGATCGAAGTGCATGATTGGCAGAATTGTTAATTTCAAAGTTGAACTGAACGGAAACGGAACGCATGATACCAAAGTTGCCAAACGGAGAAAATTTCAATCCAAGTCGAAATGCATGATAGGGGTGAATATTCCTCCTTATTGCCCTGTTGGTTTAGTTTCCCACACTCGATCGTCACGCCCTTTGCCCATGCGCCGATCACTGTGTCCCCAATGCCCTTCTCTGAGCGAATGAAGGTCGGTGTTGTATAGGGCGACGCCTCCTGGTCCCGGTGGGTATACCAATTCGGTCCGTATTGCCCGCGGTTCCATTGTCTCGTCATCCGAGGAGAGGTCAAGGGTCTGTATTGTTTGTGTTGGCCGTTTTGGGTAGCTGGTGGGTTCGGGTGTGCTGCGATTGCTCGAGACATCGTCACTCGACTCGGGTGAGCTGCTTGTAGTTGTATCACCATCGGTGCCGTTGGGTGGGCTGCTGTCGATGGGGTTGTCTCGCAGGGGTTTCTCTTCCGTTGCTTCATTGCCTCTATGGACGCCAGCTCCTTCCGCCATTATCCTTCCTACGGTGCAGGTCGGTAATGGCTTTGGGAGATCCCTTCCTACGGTGTAGGTTCGTACCGACTTTGGAGACGTACTGGTTTGTGTGGGCTCTGCCCAGGTTATTGTGCGTGCGGCGAATACGAGCGCCGAAGCTCGCGATGATTCGGTCTCTGAAGGCGCGGCGGAGGCCCTCGGCCGTAGCTCGTCTCATAGGGATTAACTCTATCCACTTCCTGAAGCGGTCGAAGAACACCAATAGCATGGTGTTACCGTGTGTGGAGCGTGGTAGGGGTCCAATGAAGTCGACACACACCGTGCGCGGGGGGTTCCTGTGCTACATGCGAGAGCATTTTTCCGGCTGGTTTCTGTTGTCCCTCCTTATACTTTTGGCAAGACTCGTATTGGCGTACGTAACGGCTGATGTCGCGGAACATACCTGGCCAATAGTATCTGTTGGCGATCCGTGCTACCGTCCGGCGAATGCCCATGTGCGCCGCACTTGGTGTGTCGTGGTTCTCCTGTAGCACCCGCTGTCGGAGCGGGGTTGGTACGCATAATTTCCACGGTACCGTATCTTCGTCGTGGGATCTGCAGGCGATGTGCCGGTAGAGTTGCCCGTC
The DNA here is from genome assembly GCA_949987695.1 of Merzomyia westermanni. Classification (NCBI taxonomy): domain Eukaryota; kingdom Metazoa; phylum Arthropoda; class Insecta; order Diptera; family Tephritidae; genus Merzomyia; species Merzomyia westermanni. The sequence continues at coordinate 112,384,663 of OX465289.1, forward strand.
TTGTAACGTATAACTGGCGTACTCTTCTGGGTTGGTGCGTACTTCGCTAACGCGTCGATGCCACCATTTGCATCGTGGATTCGTTGTAGTGGTTTGTGGTAGGGTCTCCAATGGTTGTCACAATAGTGCGCGCTCGTGCAATTCGACCTGAAGGGCTCTTGATGGAGTTCAGCAACTTCAGTGACATGTGGTCGGTTATTACGTTGAAACGATAGCCTTCCAAGTAAGGCCTCATTTTGCGAATTCTCCAGACAATGGCAAGGCACTCCTCAGTTGGCGAGTAATTGGCTTCTGCCGTGTTTAGCTTCCTACTAGCGTAGGCAATCACGCGTTCACTGCCCTCCAAGTCTTGCGTTAGTACCGCTCCCAGGCCGAAGATGCTTGCATCCGTCTGTAGGGTAAATTTCTTTGTAAAGTCTGGGCATGCGAGAATAGGGGCCGCAGTGAGTTTATGCTTGAGGGTTTCGAAGGCTTCTTGCTGTTCAGCTCCCCATCTCCAATGTTTTCCCTTATTAAGTAACGCAGTGAGCGGTTGACTTAGCGTGGCGAAGTCAGGTACGAAGCGGCGGTACCAGGATGCTATTCCCAAGTATTGACGTATCTCCTTGACGTTGGTGGGTGGCTTCAGCTCCTGGATGGCGGCAACACTCTCGGGGTCAGTGTGGATTCCCTTGTCGCTGACTACGTGGCCCAAGTACCGGAGTTCCTTTTTGAAAAAATCGCATTTTTCAGGGTTTATTCGTAGATTGGCGCGCTGTAGCCGTAGCAATACTCCTCGTAGGTTCTGCATGTGCTCCTCAACGTAGAGCCTATAACGATTATATCGTCCAGATAAGCGAAGGCATGTGGTTCCATCTCTGGGCCTATGACCTGGTCGAGCGCTCTTTGGAACGTTGCCGGTGCGGAGTGTAACCCAAAGGGCATAACCCGCCATTGGAATAGACCGCGCCCAGGTACCCTGAAAGCGGTGTATGGCCGACTGTTGGGTTCCAGGGGTATCTGCCAGTAGCCGTTCTTGAGATCTAGACGACTTATGCACTTTGCCCTCCGTAACTTGTCTATAATGTGCTGTATCCTTGCCGATAGTCTACGCATAACCGCTACTTACCGTTCTTCTTCCGGGCTATTACGATCGGTGCGCTGTGTGGGCTCGATGCACCCCTTCGCCAGGAGTTCGTCGATATCAGTATTTATGATGCCTTGCATTGCTGGATTGCGTGGAAAGTACGGCTGCTTTATGGGGCGGTCGTCCGTCACATTGATCCTATGCTGGGCCACGTTAGTCACCCTGATCATCGTCTCGAACTTTTTGAGTTCTTCAGCCAGGAACTCCCGTATGCGGTCTGCTTCGCCTTGATGTCTGCTATTGTGTATATCCCCGGCATTATGAACTTGTCTGGGGGGTGTCATGAAAGCCGTCGCGCAGTGGCTTTGGTGAACATTCCGGATTTGGTTGGAGATACTCCGTTGGCTGGGTGGTGTTATGTGGTTTGTGTTTTCGGGCAACATTTGCCGTGTCTCAGAATACTCGAAGGTTATTTTCGTTGCTGGAAACTGAGCGTGTTGACTTTATCAACCGGCCCAGGTTGTTGTTGGGGAGGCAGCTTGAGCAGGCCCCGTTCTCGGTGGTTTGTGTGATGAAGCTGCCCGGAGTTCGGTCTTCTCACCTCTAGTTTGGCTTCCCCCTGTTCCTCGTGAGCGGTTCTTTCCGGTCTTCTTGGGTGGACCAACGTTCGTCGTAACAAGTTCTTTTCTATCTTCCGAGGCTTGTGGTACGGTCGCACGTGGTGCGGCTGCGTTTTGTCCAAATGGGTCGGCCAAAACGATGCGGCTTCCTCCGCAGGATACTGTAACTCCCATGCCGCCTAGTGTGTCTAGGCCGATTATGATATCATCAATGGCACCGGGCATTACGTGTAGAATGGTGCGGTGTGATGACTTCCCGAGGCGTACTTCGGTCCTTATGGCGACGAAAATTTGACTGCTGGTACCGTCGGCCATTGGTATTTGGAGGGCTGCGGCTACTCTTTCTCCGCCTCCTGAGCTTACCATGCGCTCTGCTACAACGGTTGATACGAAACTTCGTGAGGCTCCGGTATCGATGATGGCCTCTGCCGGTTGCCAGCCAAGTTGGACTAGGGCGTAGAGGCGGCCACGATCCTGACGCATGGTTACTGGTACTTCGGCGCTGGGTTCTGTGGGTTCATCGCGCCTTGTCCTTGGTGACTCCCACTTTCGACGGCAGCACTCTATTGTTCGTACATCGGGCCGGCCGCACTCCCAACAGAATAACTTTCTCGGATTTCGCCACCTATCAGCGTAGTGACCTTCCTGGCCACTCCTTCTGCATCCGTTGTTAGGTGGTCTAGCTGGAGGGTGGCGCCGAGTGCCCGACTGGCTCGTTTTTTGGACTGTTGCTTTCTCGCCTGCTATGTGTCGCGTCATTTCGCGGCGTGGTACTTCCGACGTGCGTCGGTGTCCTTCGTGGATTCCCGAATAGTCTTCAGCGAGGGTGAGGAGTTCCGTTAAACTACTAAAATCTCGTCTGCGGATGTACAGTAGGTAGTGCGGATGGCTGTTGCGAAACATCCGTTCCAGCCATTGCTCGCTACTGTACCCGGCGTGCCGCATTAAATTTTGTATCGCCAATACGTAGTCCTTGTATTTTTCCCGTGCGTGCTGTATCCGCTGTCGTATATCGTCTTCTAGACGCTCGAAATATCTGGCCGGTAAGAAAAAGCGTAGGAAGTCTCGCTTGAAAGCCGCCCAGTTGCCCCAGTGCTCGTTTTTGTTGCGATACCACTGGAGGCCAGTTCTTCCAGCCGTTCTACGAATGCTAGGGGATCCCGTCCACCATCGTACTTTACTGACCACTTCCGTACTTGATCGATGACAGGTGCGATTACCAGGCCCGATACTTGATCGCCGTAGGCTATCGCGTAATTGTTGGGTACGGCATTTGCTAATGGTGGGTATATCAGTATCAATAATTATTGATATATATATATTTATTTCTAATAAAATAATCTCTTTATTTTTGAAAGAACAAAAATTGAATAATCATATTTTCATTTTGATAATAAACATTTAACAACAGTGAACCAAAAACAATTTTAAAAATTAATAAAGTAATATATAACGCAAGTATATAACCCTACATATACTCCCCCTCCAGTGAAACGATCAATTAATTTATGTTAAATGTTATTTTCTTTTTGTTTTTTGAAAGTGTTGATGAGTTAGTGTTAAGTACTGTATCTGTAATTATGTTTGCAGGTTGAAGTAAATCTTTTGAAATTGTTTTAATAGTATTTCCATGTTGATTTTGAATACTTTATCATGTTTAGAAATAACTTTAAACGGACCATCATAAGGTGATTGTAAACTCGACTTGTGAATAACTTTAACCAATACGTATTCACAAGAATCTAAATTTTTAGGAATGAAAGAATACTCAGTGTTGTGATGTCTGACCTTTGATCTAACATGTGAAAAATATATTCTTAATTTAGAAAGAATTTCAATCGTATTTACTTTATTACCATTATTATTGGAAACAACTAGTTCACCTGGTAATCTAAGGCCCGGTTTCACCAACTCGACTTAACTTAGTTAAGTAGCGATTTTCACTTTTTCAGTTTCACCACCTAACTTAGCTAAGTCACAACTTAGTCAACTTGCCAGCTGACTTATTCTCGACTAAGCAGTGTTGCTGTGGTTCAAAACCTAAATGTCAGTAATGTTGCTAATTTGTTTTGTGCAACGCCCCAGTCGGAAACTTCACCATGCTTGACTTTAACAGGGTAAGCGTAGATGCATGTGAACGCTTGTTTTCTAGCATGCAACCATTACGAAACTATCGTTTTCAATTAAGCGCTAATTTTAGTACCTTCCAACTAAAGAGAAATGGGTGTAAGATCAATACATTCCTTCTTGTATGGCCATACATGCCCTTTTCGCACTGGGGTATTGGGATGCTCAGAGTTGTCTGGTATGAAAAAATACTACTATGCATAAAACAGCTGATCGGGTTGTTGTGCTCAAAATTATTTAAGTCGCTCAGTTGGTGAAACCCAAAATTAAGTTAGTCTCGAATCTGTGCTAACTTAAGTCACGACTTAGTTTTAGTCTTAGTCGCGTTGGTGAAACCGGCCCTAAGTGTTTGTCCATATACTAATTCCGCAGAAGAACATTTTAAATCTTCCTTGAAAGATGTGCGTAAACCTAATAAAATCAATGGGAGAATTTCAGACCAGTGCATTGAATCATCTGAGGAAGTGATAGCTGTTTTCAATGTCCTATTAAATCTTTCTATCATTCCATTTGATTGAGGATGGTATGGAGTTGTATGCATTTTGTGAGATCCTAATAACTTAGTTAGCTCTGTGAATAATTTTGATGTGAACTGTGATCCTTGATCAACAGTTATGTTTAGTGGAACACCGAAACGAGGAATGTAATTATAGACAAAAGTTGTTGCTATAGTATTTGCTGAAATATCCCTAAGCGGATATGCTTCAGGCCAACGTGTATGCCTCTCAATGATAGTTAAAATGTAAGTATTTTCTTTTGATACAGGTAATGGACCAACGAGATCCATATGAATGTGTTCAAATCGTCCAAAAGGTATCTCTATTTTTTGTATAGGTGTTCTTGTATATTTGGAAATTTTTAATTTAAACAAGTAGCAGACCAATTATTTATTTCTTTGCGCATATTAGGCCAGAAGTATTTAGATTGAATCAATCGTCTAGTTGTGCGAACACTTGGATGTGATAAACAGTGAATTTTGTCAAAAATAAATTTTCTCATAGATTTAGGAACAAACGGCCTAAAAGGTTTTTGGGAAATATCACACCACATATTAAGATTAAGAACTGGAATACCAATTTCTTTTAAATTACTGTTTGAATTTTGATCAGATATTATGTTTTGCAGAGTTTGGTATTTTTGCTGTTCTTCATATAAGATCTGGAAATTTATGTCTTTAGCTAAAATTGTGTTAATATCCGGAATACGAGAAAGTGTATCAGCAACAATATTTTCTTTTCCTGAAATGTATTGAATGTCATTTGTAAATTGTGCTATGTATTCTAGATGTCGAATTTGTCGTGGTGATCTGTCTGTTTTTGAATTAAGAATTTGTGTTAAGGGTTTATGATCAGTGCAAATGGTGAATGTCCTACCTTCAAGAAAATGTTTAAAGTGTTTAATTGAATTATAAATCGCTAAAAGCTCTCTGTCAAAAGTTGAGTAATTCATTTCAGTAGGAGATAATTTACGTGAAAAATAAGCGAGTGGTTCTAAAACATTGTTACTAACTTGTTGTAAGACTGCACCAATTGATATATTTGAAGCATCTACAGCAAGAGATAATTTACCGTTTTTATCAAAATGAGTGAGTAAAGTTTTCTGTGCAAAAAGCTGTTTGACATTTTCAAAAGCATTAATAGTCTTCTCTGACCAACTAAGTTCTTTAAGTTTATGTTTAGTAGCAAATGTTAACATTTCATGCAGTGGACCAAGTTCTGCTGCTAGCATTTTAACATATCTATGGTAATAATTAACCATTCCTAAAAATTTTTGTAATTTATTTATAGAAATAGGTTTTTCGAAGTTGATTATTGTCTCAATTCTTTCTAAGGATGGCCTAATTCCTTCACTAGAAATTTCATAACTTAAAAATCTAAGTTATTCGTTCCAAAGATACATTTCGAAGGTTTAATATTTAAATTATATTCCGCTAACCTTTCAAAAACAGATTTTAAATGTTCAAAATGTTGATCTTCGTCATCACTAGCAACAAGTATATCATCAATATAGACAAAAACAAAATCAAACCCAGAAAATACCTCATTTATAAAACGTTGAAATGTTTGTGCGCTGTTTCGTAAACCAAAAGGCTTGCGTACCAACTCAAACATTCCAAATGGTGTAGTTATTACTGTTTTATGAATGTCTTCTTCGGCTCAATCATGTATATGGGGTAATGGATATCGATCAGGTATGGTAATGAAATTCAGTCTACGATAGTCTCCACATGGTCTCCAGTCATTTGTTTCTTTTTTTGGGACCAAATGTAAAGGAGATGCAGTATGAGAACTAGATGGTCTACATATACCTGTTTTGACCAAAAATTCGAATCCTGTTTTTGCAATTCTAAATTTAATTTGATATAGACGACGAGGTTTTGAGAACGGTAAAACTCCTTTAGTTTCAATTCTATGAACTGTTTGGTGTTGCACTGGTTTGATGTAATCTGGTTCACAAGTTATTGAGGGGAAATCTTTTAAGAGATTGGTAAATTTATTTTTTAGAAATTGGTATTTTGAGAGAAAATATATCACAAAATCCACTAGAGCCAGAAACTTTTAATTTTGTTTTTAAGTCAGTAATTTCTTTATTTCTAATATCAACTAGTAAACCAAATTTCTCTAAAAAGTTAGCGCCAATTATGGGAGTAGAAATATCTGCTAGTATGAAAGGAAATTCGAAATCGCGTCTTAAACCTAGATCAAGTTTTAAAAGTTTTGTACCAAAAGTTTTAATTGAAGAACCATTAGCTGCAGTTAAATTTAGATCAGAATTTCTTTTATGAGATTTGAATTTAGAAGAGGGAACTACAGAAACAATATCACCCGTGTCTATTAAAAAGTTTAATTTATTAAATTTGTCAAAAATAAATAGGCGACGAGAACGTTTAACGTCACTTTCGCTACTAGCCACTGTCATAACGTGACGTTTTAGTTTAAAGTCTTTGAATTTGTATTATAATTTGAGCTAAAATTACATGGTTTAATACATTTGTGTTGTGCTTACATTTTTGATGATACTAACAAATAATATTTTTATTTTGGTTATTGAAATTTCGGGAATTAGAAAAATTACGTGATGTAGATCGATTACGTTCTCTAGATCTAAATCGAATTTGAAGTTCATTTATATCTTCACTAATTTTATTTAAATTTTGAAACATGACAGTAGTTAATTCAGTCAAATTTTTAACACATTGTGTCAGGGCAATGTTTTCAGAACTATCTATTGCAGCAATTTTAGAAGATTGTTGATTATTAATTAAATTAAAAAATTTATCTGCTAAAGTAATAATTTCATCAGTAGTTTTATTTTTACAAGAGATTAAATGAATCTGTATTTCTTTTGGTAATTTACTAATAATCCATAATTTAAAAAGAAGTTCTTTACTATTTATAGAATAAGAACTAATTAGAGAGGTCATTTGTCGAAATAATTCTGATGGAGAACGATCACCAAGTTCTGTTTTAGAAATAAGTTCTAATCTTTTTTCTTCGGAAAGAGAAAATCTATCAATTAATGCTTTTTTAATAGTTTCATATTTATTTATCACAGGAGGTGGATTAATTATATCTATAATTTTTGAAATGGTTTCTCGTTGAAGTGCAATTAAAATATTCTGATATTTTATGTTGTCATTTTGAATGTTGTTTATTTGGAATTGTCCTTCAACAAGAATAAACCAAGTTTCAGGGGATTGTTCCCAAAAATAAGGCAAATTATCTGATTTTGAAAAATTTAAATTATCTGTAAACATTGTGTTATTATCTGGAGGCCTATTATCAGTATGAATATTTTGTGTGAGGTTCAAATTTGGAATTGAGTTGTTGTTTTCATTTTGGGTCTCTGTTGATGTGAAGTGTCTTGGAATTGAGTTGTTGTTTTCGTTTTGAGTTTCTGTTGCTGTGAAACTTCCTGTATGAATAGGTGATCGAATCATTTTAGTTAACTGGAGCAAGAGTGTACACAGTAATAAAAATTTTAATATTTATATTAACAAAAATAAATATTAAATATTAAATTAACAATTTAATAAGAAAATGAATTAAAATATGTTAAAATAGATTATAATTTGGAAAAGTTTATTATAAAATACAATTAATGGCTTTTGATTTTAATAATTTCATTAATTATTCGTAATAAAATAATTAGGTTTATGTTTTTGTATTTATATAAATTGAACGAAAGATTCAAGAAACGAACTCTTATTGAATGAAGAAACAAAAACTAGGATGTTGTTTAAAGTAATATTTAGTTTAAAATTAATTATTTTATTTAAAATTTGATAAATATTTAAAAATATACGTATATTTAATTAGATACTTGTAATTTAGTATTAATATATAACATGAACCAAACAGCTCACCGAAGAATTGCGTTGATTGTAGATGGTAAATAAATTAACGATTAATGATGTCAGTCCTAATTTTTAATAGCTTTGATTACAGATGTTTAATAATTGTTGTGGATTGTAGTGAAGTTGATTTAAGTGACTTTCAATTTATCTAATGTAATTGTACAGGTTTCTCCGGTGATCTTTGTATAAAATTTGCAATCTAATTAGAATCGTAGCTGCAGTGTTGATAATATCAATTGAAAATTTACTTTCCTCTTTTAGCTGCTAATTTCACAACCAATTTTGTAACTGACAAACGTACGAGTATATATGTACTAACCATTGATTTTATACATTTTTAATTAAGAGCTTGCACTATACCACAAAGAGATTAGTTGAATGACCATGAAATTGCATAAATTAATACTATTATGCACACAAAATGCAGGTGAATAACACATTTTTATATATTATGTTGCAAACTATAAATTATTAGCGTGGATTGCTGATGATAACAATTTTGTTGAATTCACTGGATCGGAAGATTATATTGCAGATATAAAACTTGTTGATTGTAGGAAAAAAAAGGCTGGTACTATCAGAAGTTATAATATGGAAGGCTCTCAGGATCGCCAATATATATCAGTATAAATAATTATTGATATATATATATTTATTTCTAATAAAATAATCTCTTTATTTGTGAAAGAACAAAAATTGAATAATCATATTTTCATTTTGATAATAAACATTTAACAACAGTGAACCAAAAACAATTTTAAAAATTAATAAAGTAATATATAACGCAAGTATATAACCCTACAGTGGGTACTGATGTGGGGGATGCATGTTCCGCCTTGGGATCGTCAAGAAACTCCTCTCTGGTGGTCCTTGAGGTGCGTTACCGGCTCCCTCACCGAGGTTCGGTGGGATCGGTGTCTTCGGCTCATCTTCATCGTCTCACGTGTCCTCTGTGGTTTTTTATGTGGTCTCCATTAACAGAAATTTTGCGTGTATCTCCGTGTCGGTGGGAGCCTTGGAAGCAAATGCCGCTATGCGCTTGCGGATCTCACGGGCGGTGCCTGTATGCTCGATACCCAGCTCTTGCGTGATGGATACCAGTTGCTCTTTGGAGACGCTATCCAGCCACGTTGTATCAAGTGGCTCACTCATTCTGTAAATTTTTATCAGGAATTTTCCGTCTGATTAGTTGGTTGTACGACTTGCAGGGTCCCTGCTCGGGCGCCAATTGTAACGAAGCTCTTCCCGACCCCTATGCTTCTTATCTAATGCTGGGGTATACTCGCCGTGTCCAGGCTCCTTGTACAATAAATTTATATTTTGGGGCCCTTTTGCAAGTCGCATTCTCACGTTTATTAAATACTGCTAAATTTAACTACAACTATAATTCATAAATTTCAAATAATTCAATAACTTCTGCTTTCGATACCGGTATTATTGGCCTGGTGCCTACATGTCTGGCGTGATAACGGGTCTCTTGGCTCGGTAACGGCTCGCCGTGTCCCATTATTCCTCTTGTTAGCGTGGCTCCGTACTGCTGGCGTCGGCGTACGTCTGCTGGCGTTGTGCTACGTTACCTGCGGTGATGTTACTCTGTGGGCGTTTCGTTGCTGGCGCTTGATCGCGCGTGTTTGTGACGACGTCGATCTATTAGCGTTGAGTTCATCGGATGGTGCTCTGCCGCGTGTGTGGTTACGTGATTAGGCTTCTCCGCTAGTACTCAATCGCACGTATTATGTCTCGGCGTACTGGTAACAGGTTGTGTGAGGCCTGTTGGTGCGTTTATAAGGCGACGTTGACTGGCTGCGCTCGCTACGTCGGGGCGCGGCCTTAAGTTTATAATGGGCGGGCTAAGTCCAGCACACCTCAAGTACAACTTAGTCCGCGTCTACTCTGGATTGTCGTTTCTAATATTGGTAAAGCTCATTTACTAACTATCACTACCCAGCGTAGATCCGATCCTTGCCGTGACTCCGTACTGGTCCACGCTTTGCAGTTGCGGTGGTAATCTTGCAGCTCCACTTGGTTAGCGTTATCGTGCTTTGCTGTTGGCGTTGACGGTCTTGCGGTTTAATTGCGTTCCGCCATCTCTGATACTGTTTCGGCTTTGTGGCTGTGTCGACGTCGCGCTATCGTACCCACTGCTATACTGTCGCAACTGTACTCGCGTTCACTCTTCACTCGCGCTGAAAATGTGCGTATCCACGGCTGCCTACGGCAGAACAGGTTATCGCGGCCTTAAGTGTATAATGGGCGGGGTAAATCCAGCACACCTCAAGTACAACTCAGTCCGCGTCTACTCTGGATTGTCATTTCTAATATTGGTAAAGCTCATTTACTAACTATCACTACCCAGCTTAGATCCGATCCTTGCCGTGACTCCGTACTGGTCCACGCTTTGCAGTTGCGGTGGTAATCTTGCAGCTCCACTTGGTTAGCGTTATCGTGCTTTGCTGTTGGCGTTGACGGTCTTGCGGTTTAAATGCGTTCCGCTATATCTGCTACTGCTTCGGTTTTGTGGCTGTGTCGACGTCGCGCTGTCGTACGCACTGCTATGCTGTCGCAACTGTACTCGCATTCACTCTTCACTCGCGCTGAAAATGTGCGTATCCACGGCTGACCGCCGCAGAACAGGTTATCGCGGCCTTAAGTGTATAATGGGCGGGGTAAATCCAGCACACCTCAAGTACAACTCAAACGATGATGAATAATATTGGTAAGCGCCCATTTATTAGCTATCACCCTTCAGCGTAGATCTTGTCACTACCGCAGCTCCGTGCTGACTGACTCTTATCTTCTTGTGCTGCTTCTTATATACATCTCTCATCGTATAGTTGCTTGTGCGTGTGACTACATGTTGGGACGGTGTTGCTACGATTTGTTGTGTTACATGTGGGTTTGTGTTGTAGCTGGTTGTTGTGGTTCGCTGGTGTCGTGCTCTAGCGACTTGTTGTGTAGTTTCGTGTTGGAGTTGGCTTCGTTGTATCGGTCGTGTGTCGATACAAGCTGTGGTTGCTGTTGGGTTTTGCTTGTATGCCTAGCTGTTTGATGTTCATGTTGTTTATTTTGTGTGCTAGCTGCGTCAATACGACCACAAGCACGAAGCGTCCTTATCGATATACGGCGAAAGTTGGCGCAGAGAAATTACTATCATATTGTCGTACAACTGCAATAAGATAGAAGATATCTCATGTAATATGTGATATGTATGAATTTAGTACTTAAATCTAGGCTTTAAGCTGTAATAAATAATTAAATAAATAACTTAAAAAGAGTTGGCGCAGTAGCTCTTCCGCCCGACTTCCTTACTATCTTTTATTTGTAGCTCCAGAAATACAAAAACGCTCATTTTGTAAGAGGCGGCATAGCTGCATTAATTTCAGCTAGTATTGGATGAAATAGAAAACCCAAGCTGTCGTTCGAACTTATCTGTTGCATGTAGAAAAACGATTAAAATCTATCAATTGGCTACTCACAATGACCATGGCGTATTAGGTCGCAACTCCTCTTCATGTTCATTTTGATGAATGTGGGTCAGTCACACTCCTTGAGGCATAAGAATGGAGGACCATGAACCCAGCGGGCTGCTGGTCCAAAGTCAACCTTAACATTGAAGCGCGTAGCTTCGTCGGCGACGTTTTCTGCCGTGATCACCTATCTTCAGTTGGAAGCATTTGTGGAAGCCAATATTTCAGCCACTCGGTGCTGTACGAATGGCTAGTAGCGTCGGTGTTCACTGTAAATCCAAAAAAAAAAACAATAATTTGGCACGACGGAGTGCTCTTCCCGAGCTGTCTGCTCAGACCGCGGCAATGTAAGCGATTTTAATGGCGCGCACTTTTACTTCGCGCAGATTATACTGACATGCACTTCATTCGGTTTGTGGTTGTTCTCCAGTATGCGACAGTGGCAAAGGCAGCCTCGCTGGCATCAACAAAAATGGGAGGCTGTAGATTTTTCGGCCTATTATGACTAATGTAGGATCTTGGAATTGCGTATCCAGTGGCGGATGAAAGCTGCATTCGCCATCTTTCCCAGATTGGAGATGCTATCGGGTAGTGGCTCGTCCCAACGAGTATTTGGCTTCCATGCCTCTCTCATAAGCAGCTTGGCACCAATGATGAACTGGCAGGGGAATCCCAGTTTGTCGAGTATCGATATCACCATCCCGAGAAGCTCCCGTTTGGTGTTACGTTACGTGTTACCATATCAGGATCGACTGTGTTGAATTACAAATTAAACTTAAATTTGTCCGTTGATGGCTGCCAGTACAGTCCAAGCACCTTCTCGGTGGCCAGGCCCTCTTTACTTGATATCGGTTTTCTATCCACTGAACCACCCAATCCAGTGACTACCTCTGTCGAGTTGAACGCGAATTTACAGAGCTCAAACCCGTCGTCCAAGTGTATGGATCGAACTATATATATTCACGATGAAGATGACTTCCTCATATGTGTCGAAACTATCTACCAGATCATCGACATAATGGTATTCAGTGATTGGTTTTACAGCACGGCGGGGGGCGTTTTTATATGCTCGAGTGCGTTTAGTGTTTGGACGTAGTGTGCTGCGCATGGCGAGCAAGCAGCACCAAAGGTCATGACGCGCATCTCATACACGTTGGGCTCTCTTCCTGGTTATGTATTCAAAGTTTTTAATAATACAGTCAGTTGGGCATCAAGAAAGCAAGCGACAGTGAGTTTGTTGTAAACTGAGGCAGAATACATCGCACTGGCTCATGGCATTTGTGAACTGAAATGGTTAAGAAGTTTGCTTGGTGAAATTGGTCACAAAGCAAGCACATCATCTACAATATTTGAAGATAACCAATCATGCATTAGGGTAGCTTAAGAATCACGCGAACACAAACGAATGAAACACATCGACATCATTATTTTTAAGATACACTTGAATTTTTGAATTACATGTTATAGTAGAAATTAAGAGGTGGTGTTGGAACATATAATTTCTTATAACATGCAATGTAAACGATTACTTATGTTTATCGTAAATTTATCGATACATTTGTATCTTCTCACACACCACGTTTTTAACCTTATCTTTCTCCTTTTTCGTACTGAACTTGTTACACGCCATCGGTTGATAAACTATTTATATTGATTAAACGTGTACTCTTTTATTGATCTGCTATCAGTAAGTAGTTGCAGAACCGCTACAATTAGGCCCGTTATTTTGAAGTGCCACTTTTAATATGTCATTCTGAATGTCACGTTCTTTCACCGCTCTTTACAGCAATATGATTCGCTTTTTCACAGCCAGAAAATCACTTTAGTGTCGATATGTGGTACCCGGCGCTAACTATTTTGGTGCTCCAACGCCCGTGGTAACAGGAGCCTTTTTAATGGTCCCAGTAGCAGTGGGAGTGACATTGCTATCTTCTTTTGCGGTAGGAGCGCTAGCGCTGGTATTCCTGGCAGGAATATCCCTCATTCCACCCACAGTACTAGCATCTGGAACATTAGTTGTTGCGGTGGTTACTGGTAGCATCCTGGCTGTGGCTGTGATAGTCGTGGCGGTGGTAATGGACTCAGAAATAGTGGTTGGTGTAGGGGTACTTCTTTCACCCGACACTGCATTGGCAGATACGCTGCAATCGTTATCTGTATTAGATCTAGTGCCTCCGCGTGTCATTTTCAGGCAAATACGCAACGGAAATTCTATGGTCACTCTGGCGAGGTAAGGCTGGTTTACTTTTACTTAGGGTAAAATAAATTAGAAAGATCGAGATGTAAAGCCACCACACAGGAACGTGAGGAAAGAAACAGTGAAAACGTCTACCGCCGCTCTTAAAAACGTAATGGGAAGAATACTTTCAGTATGGCTCCGGGGAGATTTACTTATCATCTTTGGGCCATTATTTCCGGTTCGTTCCTATTTATGTCATTTATACCGTTCTTACTAATAGGTTGCTGCATAACGCTGTACTGTAGCCCGATTCACTAACTTTTTTAATCACATTTGCTTTAACACATAATTTTAACAGCTTTGCTATTCACCAACTTTTATCACCTCTTTTGTCACTAAGTACGATAAAATTGCTAATTTATCACGTTATCCGTTGGTGTGGTTAAAACATTGGTTAACAAATTTAAAAAAAACGTAAGCTTATTTAAAAAAAAATATTTAGTTAAAAAAAACAGAATAAACAAATAAATAAAAATTTCTGTTGATTTTTTATGCCAAAATTTTTTGTTGATTTACGGCCTGTACATTTTCAAGTATTCATGAAACGAGCTCAAGGCCAAGAATAATAATTTTTCACTTTTTAATTTTTTTATAAAAATTATTAAAAAAAAAATAAAAAACAAACAGAAAATAGTTTTCATAAAAAAATTAAAAAGTGAAAAATTAATATTCTTGGCCTTGAGCTCGTTTCATGAATACTTGAAATAGTACAGACCGTAAATCAACAAAACATGTTGGTATGAAAAAGCAGTAACAAAATCGAGATCACAGATCTGTCAAAAAATCCATCATAATCACACTACTAATTGCCAGATGGCGGGGGTTGTTCATGCATATGGTAAAAGAAGAATAGAATTAGGAGTTTAGATGACATAAAAACCAGCGTATTGTTAGCTTAATGGTTAGCAATGCGTGCCAAAATTTCTCTCTGAAAAATTTGTCCTACTCTATTCAATTAAAACAACTTTTAATAATTAATTAAATTATTATTAAAAAAAAAAAACAATATTAATTTTCATAAAAAATTAATACTTAAAAACTTCTTCGAGATCCTGGGAGCGAACCTACGATGTACGTGTTGTAATCCAGACGCCTTATAACCTGCGGTACTGCGACATTAGCGTCCGCCCTGGTAAACGCTGTCCTTCAGATTTACGCAATTTTGCCGTCAATTTCGAATGAGATGCCACATGTCATTTTAAGCACTTAGCTGCATGGTTTGGCGGAACGGTTTTTAAGCGTTGGCTGAAAAGCCACGGAATTAAATTTCGATTTTTCAGCCAAACGCGCCGGTTGCAATAAAAATGATAAGAAGTGAAAAGACTATAAAAGAAAAACTGAAACTAAAATTAAAAACGGTAAATAAAGTGTGAAAGTAAAAACAGTTGAACAAAAAAGAGTTTTTTTCTATTCTGTGCATATGCACAGGCTCGTAGTACGTAGTGCGTGCACCTGTCACAAAAATGGGTGACGCATTAGGCGCGATTCGTACCCTTTGCACAATAAGTGCATTATGTATAGACATGTTATTTATAAAATCTAGGGTACGTCCACGTGCAGAACAGTTTTTTTTTTTCATTGATAAAGTTTTTTCTATCTTCAAGCCTTAAATATAGTTGCTGTAAAATGTTAGTGGGCGACTTAATAAGTTTCTTCAAATGTTGCACATATTTCTCAAACCTATATTTATATATATATATATATATATATATTTTGTTTTAAGGACGAAATTCTTTTGCGCATTGTGTATGCTGGTATTTAAACGAAAAAAATCTTTCAGAAATCTTTCCGAGCATAATAGAAACTGTCTATATGCTGTAGACTTCCAATTTTTAATATCATTAAAATTTCTGCAAAACTCTTCCCAATTAGACGGCACCTACACCCAACATTCCCAGGTTTTTTTACCCGACCAAGGGCTGTTATTTCGATGTTACCCTGTACAATTGGTCACCTTTCCCCTTAATATTGTCATCCTCCGACCAGCTACTTGCAGAAGGGCTGCCCAAAACTCACTTGCTACGGGCGAGTGTTGAACCTTACCCGGGACTAAGGGAATGGATATGCTGCGTTTGCTGGAGGAATATTGACGTTAAACGTTCACACTCGGCCCAGTGTTTCGAATGTAAAAGATGGCTGCATAAAACAAGGTGCTCCGGGCTAAATCCCTCCACACACAGCCCCCAGTTTCTTCAAAACTTTTGTGGCCCCTTGCTGTTCACGTCCTAGGGCGTCCGGTGGCCAAAGTCGATCCAGTATCGTACCACCACAAGTTCCAGATACAGTCTCCACGGCAAACAGCACTAATACTGCCCAGCAAGTAGTGTGTAACTCCCGCTGCCGCCTACGCCCACCGTCGGTAACACCTCACACAGCAGCTCACAGCTACTTTCTGCGTAGCACCTCTCTCTTAGATGTGAGCAAAGCTGAGCGACAGTCCACCCCCTTCCTACTCACAACCTCCCCTTCTTCTTCCAGCACTAGCACAAATGTAAGTCAAAGCCACCAGCTCGTGGTCGCTTACACCATGTGCACTGTTTGTTGGTTGAGATTATATACACCTGCGACATCAGTCAAATGCAACTCTTGCCTTGGCCTATGTCATCTGCCTGTTCTCAACAGGGTAACAGGAATTTATGGACTGATACGTTGCGCCATGATGTCGAGCTACGCAACTTACAACGTCGAGTGATTCGCCTCCTTCCGGTGGTCCGGGTCCCTCGTCTTCTAGATTTCGATGTAGTGCGCGATCCAGCCTGCTTCCACCTAAACATACGCACGAGTCCTTGACTCCCAGTGTGACTATTTCTCCCCTTCCCACTTTCGTGTCCTACAGTCGAATTCCAATGGCCTAACCGGCAATTTTAGTGAAATAGTGAACTTCATTAGGCGGCAAAATATCAAGATTGCTGCTATTCAGGCGACAAAGCTCGGCGCCAGATCATATCTTCGGACCTGTGACAGCTACAACATCCATCGGCGTGACCGTGCGAGAGGACTTGGGGGCGGACTTGCCTTCATTACTCATCAATCTGTGCAATACCGTCTATTTGAGCTTGATAAAACCTAAGAACGTCAAGGTATGGTTGCCCGGTCAGGCGATGTCGATCTCAAAATAGTTAACATTTATATACTT
Organism: Merzomyia westermanni; assembly: GCA_949987695.1. NCBI lineage: Eukaryota > Metazoa > Arthropoda > Insecta > Diptera > Tephritidae > Merzomyia > Merzomyia westermanni. The sequence goes on from OX465289.1 coordinate 112,401,675, forward strand.
CCTGACACCTGCTGTCCGAGTGAATACCTGACATTCGTGCGTTACGCACAGGCGATAATCGTGTAATCCTCGGAGACTTTAACGCAGACGATGAGCTCTGGCACTCGATCCTAAAGGTCGGGGGTAGGGGACAGGAACTGGCTGAACAAATAGATGATTTGACGTTCTGTACTGTGCACGGGGAAGCCCCCGAAGGAAATTAGACCAGCGCCCTTTTCCACGCAGGTTCGGGAGGCCATCCGGGGGTCTAAAGGCTCCAAATCGATCGGCTCCGATGGTATATCCATGCTGAGGTTAAAACATCTCGGCGAAGAGGGTGTAAGATACCTCACCACTGTCTTCAATCTGTCCATGACCACCTTTGTCATTCCAGAAAAATGGAGAGTGGCAAAGGTGATGACACTACTAAAGCCTACTACTACTAAAAACGAGAGGTAGTCTTATCAACCGACATCGCTCCTCTCGCCAGTAGTGAAGGCCTTGGAGACAGTCTTGCTCTCTTACTATACCGCCAACTTGAGACTCGCCTAACATCAGCATGGAGGATGGGGCCGTGTGCGGAAGTCCACGCAAGTGGGGAAAGTTTCTGATCGCCATTCACCTGGGAATGGCCAGAGCGATTCTTTTGCATGCGGTTCAAGCAGCTCACTACTTCCGGGCCCAAGTATCCTCTTCGGTAACTACCGAACACCCGTTTGGTGGTGAGCTAAACGTGAGAAGGCGACAACCTGGTAAGGCCACTCCGACTGCAAGCGGGCATCTGTCTTGGATCAAGCGGCTCGCTATACAAACGTGTAATAGAATTCAACCTCCCGTGAAACGGGTTGCGCGTTGGGTTTTGGGCCCACCACATAAAACAACGTTCCAATGAAATTCAACAACAAAGCCTCGGATATGAGAACCCCTTTTTTAGATGACAACACCCGCAAACGAAATAAGGATTATGAGATAAGGGCACGTACCTGGAATGTCCGGTCCCTTAATGGGGAAGGTGGCGCTGCCCGGCTGGATGAGGTCCTGAGGAAAGCAAAAGCTGACATCACCGCCATACAAGAGATGCGATGGACGGGGCGAGGAAACACGACCAAAAAACCTTGCAACATCTACTGGAGTGGGCATGAAGACAAGCGCAGATTCCGCGTGGGATTTGTGGTGGGAGAGAGACTCCGTCACCGAGTACTATCGTTCACACCCGTGAACGAGCGTCTCGCCGCAATCCGCATAGAAGTACGATTTTTCGCCATATCGTTCAGCTGCGCTCATGTACCGACGGAAGAGAGGGACGACGTAGAAAAGAATGCATTCTGCGAGCGCTTGGAAGAAGCCTAAGAGCGCTGCCCCCGTCATGATATCAAAGTCGTGCTTGGCGACTTTAACGCCCGGGTGGGTAAGGTGGGTGAATTTGGCCCCACTGTTGGGAAGTTCAGCCTCCACGATCAGACTTCGCCAAATGTATTCAGGCTGATCGACTTCGCCAGTGCCCGAAACATTGTCATATCCAGCACTAGGTTTATAAACAAGAAGATCCATCAGGCTACATGACTGTCCCCCGATCGAAAAACACGCAACCAGATCGACCACGTTGTGATAGATGGACGGCATGCTTCCAGCGTTTTAGATGTTCGCACAATACGAGGACCTAACATAGACTCTGCTCACTACCTAGTAGCAGCCAAGATTCGTACCCGCCTCTGTACGACAAAACAGGCGCAACAAAAAACGCAGGGAAACCTGGACTTCGAAAAGCTGCAATCGCAACGGACTGCCAATTATTTCGCAGATCGCCTCTCACACCTGCTCTCCGAGAGCACAATTCAACCTAGTGGAATGCATGAGCAGTGGGATCATATCTCTGGAGTAATTGGATTCCGGCGAACACGAAGAAACAACTGGTATGATGATGAAAAGTGCCGCGCTGCAACGAAAAGAAAGGACGAAGCCTACAAGGCAACGCTGAGATCGAATGCAACGAGGAGTGTGTGTGAACACTACCTCGAGTTGCAGAGGAAAGCGAGGCGGCTTTTCCGGGCGAAAAAAGAAAGGCAGAAAAGCGTGAAATAAAGGAGCTTGAGATGCTGGCCAACGGGAATAATGCCCGAAAATTCTATCAAAAAATTCGCCGAAAGACAGAAGGTTTTAAACCCGGGGCAAATTCCTGTAAGAATGAGAACGGCGACCTGGTGGCAGATGTTCAGAGAGCACTCAGAATATGGAGGGATCGCTTCTGCCCTTTTAAATGGAGAAAATGAGCAAGAAATCAGAGAAGATGCCGAACCCGAGCCCACAAACGAAGATGATGGAATTGACGTTCCACAACCCGACTATAATGAGGTGCGAATAGCAATATCCCAATTGAAAAACAATAAATCAGCTGGCGCTGATGGTTTGCCTGCTGAGCTATTCAAACACTGAGGCGAGGATCTGGTAAGGCGCATGCATCAGCTTCTATGCAGACTATGGTTGGATGAATGCATGTCTGAAGATTGCAATCTAAGTGTTCTCTGCCCAATCCACAAGAAGGGCGATCCTGCGCCAACAATGGCGGAATCAGCCTTTTGAATATCGCATATAAGGTGAACAGACTGATTGGACCTTATCAGTGTGGCTTCAGACCTATTAAATCTACCATCGACCAGTTTTTTACAATACGCCAAATCTTGGACAAAACCCGTGAGAAAAGAATCGACACACATCATCTCTTTGTTGATTTTAAAGCCGCTTTCGATAGCACGAAAAGGAGCAGCCTATATGCCGCTATGTCTGAATTTGGTTTCCCCGTAAAACTTATACGGCTATGCAAAATGACCTTGAGCAAGACCGCCAGCTCGGTCAGAATTGGGAAGTACCTCTCCGAGCCGTTCGAAACTAACCGAGGTTTCAGACAGGGTGACCCCCTATCGTGCGATTTCTTTAATTTAATGCTGGAGAAAATAATACAAGCTGCAGAACTTAACCGCGCTGGAACAATATTTTATAAAAGCGTGCAACTGTTGGCATATGCTGACGATATTGATATCATTGGCCTTAACAACCACGCCGTAACTTCTGCTTACTCCAAATTAGAAAAAGAAGCGGAGAAAATGGGATTGGTGGTGAACGAGGGCAAAACGAAGTACCTTCTGTCATCATGCAAAGAGCCAGCGCATTCGCGCCTTGGCAACCAAGCCACTGTTGGAAGCAATAATTTCGAAATAGTAAAGGACTTCGTTTACCTGGGAACCAGCATTAACACCAACAATAATGTTAGCCTAGAAATCCGACGAAGAATTACTCTTGCAAACAAATGCCACTTCGGACTGAGTAGGCAATTGAAGAGTAAAGTCCTCTCTCGACGAACGAAAATAACACTCTACAAGTCACTCATCGCACCCGTCCTGCTATATGGTGCAGAAGCGTGGACACTAACAACATCTGATGAGGCGGCTCTGGGAGTTTTCGAGAGAAAGGTTCTTCGAAAGATTTGTTGACTTCTAGTTCAGACATAGTTCAGCGAATTAAAACACAGCGGCATCGCTGGCAAGGCCACGTAGTGCGAATGAGCGAAGATGCTCCCGCCCAGAAGGTATTCTTATCGGCACCCGCCGGTGGAAGCAGAGGAGGAGGGAGACCCCCACTCCGATGGAAGGACCAAGTGGAGACCGATTTGCGGTCCCGCGGTGTTTCTAATTGCCGCCAGTTGGCGCAACGAAGAAACGACTGGCGAGCTATGTTGGACGGTCAAAATCACCCGGGCGGTAAGATGACCATTTAAAGAAGAAGAACATCAGCATGTATTCCGTAAAATGCTTAGCACGACCACCGCGTTTAACGGCATCACCACTCAGATAGGTGTCGGTCTCAACCAACATCGCCGAAATGACAGGACTATACTGGTTGCTCTTGACCTGTCGATACGGTCAACCATGCGCAACTCATTAACGACCTGGAAGACTCATCTCTTCCTCCCGGTCTAAAGCGTTGGACCGGCAATTATCTGCGTGGTCGGCAGTCATCGGTTGAATTCAGAGGCGAACGATCGAAACCGCGCATAATCAAACAAGGGGTGCCACAGGGTGGTGTCCCATCCCCGCTTTTCTTTAATTACTACATATCGAGGCTCCCCTCACCACCGAAAGGTGTCCGGATGGTCTCCTACGGCGATGACACAACGATCGTGGCGCCGGCCCCTCCGTAAAAAAGCTGTGCTCAAGAATAAGCTCTTACCTCCAATCCTTGTCCAACAATGCAAAATCCAGACAGCAGAGTATGTTTTACCGACAGTACATTTTTCTACCGTTTTCCTTGTCTGAATAGGTAAATTTCTAACCGGCGTGTAATGTTTTGTTTAATTTGCCCCGAAAAAATAATCAACGACAACCATTTTTGTTATGTTAAACCAAAAGTCAACAAATTATTTTTGAATTTGAAAATACAAAGTTTTGAAATAAAAAAATACATAAAGAAGGAAAGACATTTTTGAAAAGAATTTACTCAATGCTTCCATGCATTGCATGGATTCCATGAATCAGGTCTCCGTTTTATGCGGTAAGTAAGTTGTTTATCTCTAAATATAATAAAATTGTAAAAGGTCGATGTCTGTACATTGCAGATATTTAAGAAAAATCGATAGGAGATCAGTTTTAAGCCAATAGAAGCCAAATCAACAGTGTTCAGAAATTTCGTCTGTCTGTCTGCCTGTCTGTATGTTTAGTCGCGCATCACCCAAAAACTGCTGAATGGAATTGAATGGAACTTTTATTGAACGATAGGTGATGATGATTGCTCCAATACAAATAAGCGACGTAATTAAATCCCATATCGTACCTGGTATGGGATATAATGATTAAAATCGGAACTCAGTCTATTATTAGTTCTAAGACGCAGCGAAGTGGGCCGGGTTTACTAGTATTTAATTAACTTATAAATACTAACTTATTCTTTCTGTACATTTGTATTTAGGTATTTCATCCTAGTGGGAAAATGGGAAATGCATTACCTTTTTCGTGCATGAAAATACATACGAAAATTGTTGTAAGAAAAGATCTATCCAAAAGCAATCGAAGGTGTAATGTGTCGCTCTATTTTTTAATTGTAGTACTAAATTTTAAATTTTTTTCACAATGTATTACGTTTTGTTTATAGAAGGAGCCTTCTCGCAACAGAGCTCAAAGACGCGGTAAAGCCCCTAATACTCCTCAAAGTTGCCCGAGGTTAGATGTGCCTTCAAAATATGTATAGACAGTGCTGTGTACCTCCTGGTGCAAAGGCACGATGTCGCCTCCTGGACTAAGAGGCGGCACCTCTTAGTTTGTATTTTAAATATTCCTGTATAAAAAGTAGCGCAGGTCATGTATCTTTTCTCTCATAGAGAGTAATGCATCTTTTCATTTATATAAAGTAATATAAGATGTAATGTATACTTTGTCTATGACATCGCTGTAGAAAAATTCATGCAGGTTTTCATGTATAGTCTATAGGGGATATACATACATTACTTTATGCATTCCTAAACATTACCTTTTCTCACTGGGATTGTTCCCGTATGTGTCGCATCAACTAGATTTTTAATTAGGACTCTGTTACCGAAGTACCTTATCCTTTTCAAACCGTTACTTAATATCGTTTTTTTAATTTATCCATTCGCTTGAACTGCGTGATTGCAAATCAGTGATTTCAGTTGATGTTACAATGGCCCAGGGGCTAAAACAAAACGCAAAAAGCCCGAAACCACTGTTATGAGCATATTTTCTAGACTGCCAATTAATAAAAAGGTTGATCCTCCTTTTTTGGTTATATCATCATACGCCGAGAAAAAACCTCCGACAATGTTTTCCTGCTTTGCCATTTACAAAGGAATATAAGCTGTTAGCAAAGAAATTAACAACATTGAGGAACTTAGTGATGGTAGGTTTTTGCTACGTGTTAAAAACCAGAACATCGTCGACCGATTCTTGGCTTCCAAGTTTCTTCCTGGTATCGCTTAAATTCAATTGCGTTAAAGATACTATCCATGCACCTTACCTCAGCCACCTTTCTGAAGATGAATCGTCGACGGTTCCCTTAATTTACTGGTGCTATTAAACTAACTTAATAAATACAATCTACCAGAAAAAATTTAAGTCGCTTGGAGAATTGTTTCCGTCAGCCCCTATTTCCCCGACCAAATGCGTTGTAAGCAACACCATATTCGTGGACACACTACTAAGTACTGTCGCAACTGTCCCGGCTGCGTCACCTCTGATTCTCTTCCTTGCCCAGGTTCTGAGTGTGATAATATTATGTGTGCCAATTGCCTTTCTGATAACCCCTCTTATTCTACCCAATATCAACAAAGTAAAAAATCGTGAAATTAAAATCAAAGAAATGCAGTATGCGGGAAGCCGTACAGAAATACAAAGAAATACTACCATCTACTTCTAACCCTAATTGTTTTGCCAATAACTTCCACCAATAATAATATAAAGCTAACTACATCACAAGCTGGATATTCAACCACAACAGCACCTCCACAGCCTAACTTCTCCATCCCTGTCCCTCCATCTATAATGGAAATTTCTCCACTTCTGACCCTCCCCTATATCCTGACCCAATTCATCTGAACCCCTAAATCCAACCTCTTAAAGTTCATATTTCTTTTATTTTTTAGGATTATGTCTCTTATTTAATGGAATGTGTTAACCTTGAAATATTAGTTAAAAACCATAATCCCTCATTTATTCTATTAAATGAAACCCAGATTTCTTGCAATTTGACTTGTCGCGTACGTCGGTCATTTCTACAAACATTTCGACATTACTTCCAGTAAATAGGGTAATGCTATTCTTGTCAAGAGGTATCTGCCTGATTCACCCTATGTTCCCCAATCCACTATCTCTTATATCGCAGTTGAGATTGAAACCCCCATGAAATTCACAATGGTTTGTGTTCACTCCCCCTAATCAATTCATCACCTCAAAAGATTTAAACAACCTTATCCCTTCCTCTCCCCATCCTTTTATTATTGCTGATGACTTTAACGTTTCGAGCTACCTTTTGAGGTCGTTCTCCGATAAAATCAAAGGTCGTACTATTTAAGGCGGTATACTTGCTTCCAACTGCTTTGTCCTAAACAATGGATCTCCTACCCACTTTTCCACCAATTCTATCTTTACCTACATTGATATCACCCTTTGTTCCTCATCACTGTCTCTAAGGCGTCCTAACACGACCTTCATGGTAGTCCAAACCCAACCATTAGTATTCCTCTTGAACCCACGATTTGCCTTTAAAACTGACCCAGCTGATTATGTGAAATTTGTTGAATCGTGTGAATTTCTCTCCCCCTCTATTTCATCCAAGACAAATCAAGAAACATCTAACTTGCATGAAACTATACGTTCCTCAGCTAATCTATCCATTCCCCTTACTGCTTCCAAACGCATCAAGGCAGTCCCTGTTTGGTGGATATGTGAATTGTCGTCATAAGGGATTAAAACAACTAGCATGGCGTCAATTGAAGAGCCAGCCCATCCTATAAATCTTATCCATTACAAAAAAACTAAAATTACTGAACTTCGCTACAAGATTTTACCAGCAGTATTTCCCCTTCCGGTTTGCCCTCCCGCTCCCATATAGCCTCTCAATCTCCCATGGCAATCTACGATATCCTCAAGATTCAGCCGTAGAACTTGTCAGCCATTTTTCTTCAGTTTTTTCGGACACTAGTTTCCCAACCCGGTTTTCCTCTGCTAAACTTTCCTTCCTTTTTTTTACGCTTTACGCAAAGCAGCAGCAAAAAAAAAAATGTTAAAGAAATTTTCGAAATAAAACACAGTTGGAAATGTATGCATACGACCTCATTATTTCTTGAATGAATTGGAGCCTTATATGCATGCCCGTATAAATGGTTCTACATACAATAATGGCAATCCTCATATTTTTCAGGCCGCTAGCAACAACGCACTACCACTAGACAACTCGATTTTATGCCATAAGCTTTTAGATTTTCAAAGGACACGTGGAGAAAATTTGTAAAATTAGTCTATTTTCTGAAACCAACCTATTTAACATTTTGTATAGTATTACATTTCTCACTAATATTTTTTTCCTTCTCATAATTTCGATAAAAAGGCAACGCACAATGTAAAGGACACTTTTTCAGGCAGCAAGATGGCTGCAATTGTCAAAATATGTCACTAGAGAGCCAATCCTCCAGTGATTGAATCATGGGTTTTATCTATGGTATCTTTTTTTTCGTTGCACTAGTTAACTTACCATTTTATTCTAGTTTATTTCACTTTTCTCTGTGTACAGCCAGGTAATTTATTTTGTTCCTTTTTCTTATACTTTCAGTTTTTATTATTTGCCCTTAAATTCACACTTTTTCTTTTGCAGTTAATGCTCAATTTTATTTTATATATTTTTTCGCACAAAAAAAAAAACTCGCCAACTATGCGCGCACGTCTTTCCACTTTTAGTTCATCACACTTTTTAAAATGTTAAGCGAATGCCGCTATGCATGGAAAAGTTCCGTTATGTATTCTGACGTGACAAGATTGTTGCCAGGTGGGGCACTCTGGTGGGTGCCATCAGGGCTCGGACTTTCAAAACTTTTTTATTCCTCCCAAAGTATAGTGTGGATTTCAAAAAAAAGTAAATATGCCATGGAAACGGAGGTTAAAGCTATGGGTTTGCTTTTTCATCTCAAATTAAATTAGCATTGAACTTTAGAATTTACTTATAAAAATATGATAATTGCTACTTTTAGGTTATTTCTCACGAGACAGAATGAATTTAGTAAGGCAGAGAATGTCAATCATATCGAGAAGGTCCATGATCGAATTTGGTGTAAAGCTGTAGACCATCAATTCGCGGGCAGGGAATCCACCATGGCATTTTTGTTCAACAGCACAATAGCATAATTTTTGTACTTACATAGGGAACCAGCACAAACAACAGAATTCTTGCGCTAACATAGGGGATAGCTACATTTTACAGACGGCAGCAGAAGGCAGAATCATCGTTCAATAAGGTCATCGTGAGGTTTTCAGTAGAGCGCTTTGAAATTGGAAATTGTAGTGTAAACGTATGGAATTGAGATATAGTTTTTTGTCCATAAAATCCGCAGTTCTTGGCAAAAGCCGTGAAAATTTGTGTGATAAGGGATTTGTGTACAGAGAACACAATGGTGGTACTATCTCGTTTTCGACCAAACTTGAGTTTGGTAGTTTGTGCTTATTGCCACGGATGTATATTTTATATTTGGGAAATATCTTATACGGTAAGTATAAAAATCGTCCGAGCACTTCCAAATTTATATAGGAATGCTTTTACCATTACATGCGTATAAATGTATAGAATATTTCATAACTGACAAAGACACACCTCGATCATACCAATTATTTAAAAGGATTGGTGAAGGCAAAAAATTACAAGGACTCAAGTGACTTGAGACTTGTAAATCCTGACGACCGGGTTTTCGAAGTGTTTCGAATGCAAATGAAGTGGTATACACTGTTTTTTTCTACTCACGCACATAGGGTCAATGTTAAAGATTTCTTGCTCTCCGTAACTCGGAGCAAAACCGAAGAAGCCTTCCCTGAATGGCTCTTAAAAGATGATCCCTACTTTAATCATAGCGTTACGTTATTGGATTTCTTAATAACAGTCCTTATTTTCAAAAACCCCAGGTGGATGTTGCGAGAAACCCTGGCTAATCGAAGGGAGCTGACAAAGCAAAGTAATTTGAAGAAAAATGAAAAAAAAGATTTGGGCATTGCAGGTCAGGGTCCTTCCAAATGAGGGTTATGGTAAGTAAAAAATTAAGTTTGCCGCTACGGCGAAATATTAACAAAATATGATTTTTTTTATTTTTCAAGCTTTTTTTATTTTCTCTTACAGTTTTTTCTTTTTCTTACAGCTTACGAAATTATTTACCTTTTATTATGTATTTAGCTATTAATATTTTCTTTCCAGCAGTAATTTTGTACGTGAGCCTAGCTCTTTTTTTAAACATTGCAAGATTTCAATCAAAATGGATTAAGCCACAATTTCGCAATTATGTTCAAAATATTTTATATTACATTGGACATTACGAATATTTACCAACATAATTCCAATTTTTTGTTCTTCTATTTTCAGTTGTTCTTTTGTTTAAGGTTTTTTATAAATGCATGTATGTATATTAGAGCGGGTAAAATTTTTTTTCCATCAGGAGTATAGCAAAAACGTAATCTACACATGATTCTAAAAAAAATTGCTGAAGACACCACAGCTTTAAGTCCGATTTCGAGTCCCCCACTTTTGCAAAATAGATATTTTGCCATATGAATGTAGGGTTTGGCAAAAAAATCTTTATAGCTTCTGATAGAATTATAGGAAAAATACCATATTGGGCTTACTTTAAAGGTATTTTACGTACATTTCAAAATCTGTATTAATATGTGTTTTTGAATTTTAGTAGAGATATCAAGCTTAAATTATGAGAAATTAGCCTAACTATTAACTACTATATTATCATTTTTAACAAATTTCTTATGGAACATTTTTTTTTTGTTCTTTACAGCTAAAATAAGTTCAGAACATTTCCAACTTTCATTCAGACAGCAAAATTTTTGTATTAAAATTTAAAATGGATGAACCAAATCCTTCTACATCATCTGAATCCACTTTATCACATATACTTGAACACGATATTATTGCATTTGGTTCATCAAGTGAATTAAATAATCTGAATTTACCGTCTAGTCGTGACATTTTAAGATTCTTTTTTTTTTTTAAGTGATCATGCTAAAATTCAAAGTAAAATGTTTTCGCATAAAAATTTAACTCCTCATACAATTGATAAATTGGTTGAAATTTGGAATAAATTAAATATTCAACTAATTGATAGACGTAGTATTCTATGAAAACTAAATCTTTAATTTGAAAAATATCACGAAAGCATTAAACACAGAAAAAAAGTTCAGGAATTCACAGCATACGTACAATCAACAAATGAATTATTTTACATTGCAAAATGTAACTGCGAGTTAAAAACAACAGAATGCTCATGTGGTTTAATACCAAACCATTTAAAAGAATTTATGATGAACCAACATAATGATAGAAAATTCACAATACCTGAATATATGGATAACATTGTAGAAGAAACACCTACAACAACACCAACAATGTCAATAGTTAGTGATGATCCAACATACGAACCACTTGGAACAGATATGGAAACAGGTGAAACACAAATTGCAAATGAAGCAGTTGCAGAAGTATCTGTTACAAGGAAACGAGGACTTTATACTCAACGATACGATGCTATTAATTTTGCTATGATGTGTGACAGATTCGGTGTTTCAGATAGAGTTGCTTCATGTTTAGCAACAGCCCTTTTCGAAGATATAAATTTTGGAGATGTTCGTGGTGAACTTGTCATAATGGATAAATCCAAAGTGGCAAGAGAAAAAATTAAAGCTAGAGATGAAGTGCTTCGTAAACGATACATAGATTCCAAAATAACTCCATTTTCTTTCGATGGCAGAAAAAATGATTCATTAACTAGAGAGAAAATTAATGAGAAATTTCATACAAATATGGTAAAAGAACCCCATTTAGTTGTTCTAAAAGAGCCTTATGCTGAATTACTTGGATATGTTAATTTGGGTGAAGAAGAAAATGGAAAGCACAAATTAAAAAAATTAAATGAATTCTGCAATAGCAAAAAACTGTCAATAGATCAATTAATTGGCATATGCAGCGATGGAGAACCAGCTAATACTGGAATAGAAAATGGTGTTATAAAACTTTTTGAAAATCATTTTAATAGACCACTGCACTGATTTATATGTTTGCTTCATTTCAATGAATTACCATTTGGTCATTTATTCAGAGCATTAGATAAACAGTTACGAGTGGACCAAGAGCAGCAAGCGGAAATATATTCAAAGACATTCCAGACTGTGAAAAATTTCAGGTATGCATTTGTTAAAGTTATTTTATAATATTTTTTCAATCAAATTAAAATAGGAAAATTATAAAGGGTGTTTTTTTTAGGGGTATAGAACTTTGAATTGAAATAAAACACAAGAAAATCGTTTTAAGGTCCATCAATTTGGCTTTATTGGAAGGATAATTTTATTCCATTAATGTTTAAATATGATTTCGGGCATGTGGCCGCCGCGCCTGGCTCGAATAAAGCCAATTCTACAGGTCCAATTTTCAACCACTTTTTCGAGCATATGGGGCCGTATGTCGGCAATAACGCCACGAATGTTGGCTTCCAATTCCCCTAACGTTTCTGGTTTGTTGGTGTAGACGAGCGACTTCACATATCCCCAAAGAAAATAATCCAATGGTGTCAAATCACACGACCTTGGTGGCCAATTGACAGGTCCATTCCGCGAAATTATGCGCTCATCGAATGTTTCCTTCAATAAATCGATTGTGACGTGCGCTGTGTGGCATGTAGCGCCGTCTTGTTGGAACCACAACTCATCCACATTCATGCCATCCAATTCGGGAACAAAATAGTCGGTTATCATGGCTCTATACCGGTCTCCATTAACGGTAGCTGCCTCTCCAGTATTATTGCGGAAGAAGTATGGCCCAATGACTCCACCAGCCCATAGAGCACACCAAACAGTCAGTTTTTGTGGATGTAATGGCGTTTCAAGGGTCTCATGTGGATTCTCTTCACTCCAAATGCGGCAATTTTGCTTGTTGACGTAGCCATTCAACCAAAAATGAGCCTCATGACTGAACAAAATTTTGCGATGAAAATCAGCATCGAAATCAATCTCATTTTCGGCCCATACACCAAAATCACGACGCATTGCATGGTCTCGCGGCTTTAATTCTTGCACAAGCTGGATCTTGTAGGGTCGCAAGCCAAGATCTTTGCGCAAAATCTTCCATAAAGTTGATGGACAAAGCTCCAATTGCTGTGCACGGTGGCGAATCGATTCATTCGGGTCCTCTTCAACACTGTGCTCTACAGCGGCAATTGTTTCTTCGTTGCGCACTGTTCGACGTCTCTGCGGATGCGTATTATCACATAGAGTAAACGTAGTGCGAAAACGATCCATGGTTACCCGAATTAATTGCTCTGATGGACGATTATGTCGACCATAAAATGGACGGAGCTCACGGTAAACTTCGCGAACTGAACCATTATTTTCGAAATAAATTTGCACGATTTGCAAGCGTTGTTCTTTTGTCAACCTGTTCATGATGAAATGGCAAACCAAACTGAACATAAATGACATTAGAGTTGCCAGATTTGACCACAAAATGCCAGTTTTATCTCTATTCGAAAAACAAACCTGTAAAAAAAACACCCTGTACTAATTTTAATTGATCTAAAAAATTTACTTTTCAGGTTTTAAGTGATTTTGAACCAATAGCATTGGAAAATATGCCTGGTATGTGGTGATGAACATGAACGAGAATTATCTACAGATGTTAAATATTTATATCAAATGGCCGAAGCAATTTCAAATGGTGCTGTTTCAGCAAGCAGGATATTACCTCTATATATAACAACTAATACACCATCGGAAAATTTAAAAACTCTAGCAGTTTATATTATTAGAATTTATGTGCCAATGTATTTCAATGTAAAGTACTATAATTCTGTTGTATACGGCAGTGTACTTTTATCAAAGTTTATTCGTTGGAAACGATACCTACCACGTAATTTACTTAATATTGTAGATTGTGTAATCCAAAATAATTCATATTACGCTCATCCAGAAAAAATTTTATTAACAATGTTATTTGATGATAGAAAAGCTACATGGGATAGAGCTATCAAAAAAATGTTATACTATCTAGAAAAAATACTCGATCCAACTAAACTCAGAGTTTACAAAAAATATAATATCAATTTTAATGCTTCAGATTATACTGATATGATTGATCTGAATGACTATAATTTACTATCTGAACAGAAATATGCCATACGATCACTTGGTACAATTGTGAGCCAACACTAGATGATCCTAATATTCCAATGCATATACAAGGAACAGAAAGATATGTACAGTTGTTAACACCTGTTTCCAAACGTGTTATAGAAAAAAAACTTTTTCTACTAAAACGAATTCGAAAAAAGAAAAACTGTTTGAATGAAAGTTCTTGGAAATGTTCTGAACTTATTTTAGCTGTAAAGAAAAAAATGTCCATTAGAAATTTGTTAAAAATGATAATATAGTCGTTAAAAGTTCATTTTAGGCTAATTTCTCATAATTTAAGCCTGATATCTCTGCTAAATTTCAAAAACACTATAGATATTAATACAGATTCTGAAATGTACGTAAAATACCTTTAAAGTAAGCCCAATATGATTTTTTTCTATAAATCTATCAGAAGCTATGAAGATTTTTTGGCCAAACCCTACATTCATATGGCAAAATATCTATTTTACAAAAGTGGGGGACTCGAAATCGGACTTAGAGCTATGGTCTCTTCAGCAATTTTTCTTAGAATCATCTGTAGATTACGTTTTTGCTATACTCCTGATGAAAAAAATCCATCCATACAATTTGACCCGCTCTAATGTGTATGTATATGTACCTGTTAACTTAATAAACATAAAAATTATATGTATAAATTAAATCCTGTTTCTTTATATGAGGTAAGTCAACTACATATATATTGTTCCACAATTAATTCCAATAAATTCTCTATCTCGACATCCATGCATATGTAATGCCGGCACACTTCAATGCAACATCAAGAAATTTGATCAGCCGAATTTATCATGAATGGCCGTAGAAATATGTACATACCCACGAACATTTACTATATGCACAAATATATCCAACGTAAACAAATAAATATGTTTTATCGACCCAAACACTGGATATGCAGCCTACACAAAAGTAAACATAAATATGTATGCATGAAAATACCCTGCAAAAAATGCAATTAATCTAATGCTATACTTCTGATCACTTGGTATGGCCTGAAGTGTTCGCATTTGTTTGAGCATGTCCTATGGAGAGACCAATTGTACCTATTTTTACCCGCACGGGTACGAAAGGACTAATCCACTTTCTACCCAAACGGGTACTTTTAACTCTTATAAGTATGCTACATAAACTAAAATTGACTTTCACCCCTATGAGTATACAACTGAAGACCAAGAATTCCGGATCTCTTGAGAGATTAGTCACATTATTTTTTGCAGGGTATGTCCAAAGCTACCTACATAGATATATGTATGTCTGCTTGTCTACGAATCAATGACCTACCACAACAAAGTCAAAAAATCCATACCATGCCTTTCCTCACATCAGCGCTTACCCCTATACTTGCATATGCGGTCTGACAAAAACTTGTATCCAACAACAAAAACTATTTCTACACACAAACCTCAGAAACCAACAAAATTATTTATTCATGTACATGCCCTTGTGCATTTGTTTATTATGATTTTGGTCAAAGTGTGTTTAGTTTAGTGTCCCTGACCAAGATCAGGATATGGTTATGGCGTCACCACAATATACAAATGTACATGCGCTTGTGCATTTATTTATTATGGTTGTGGCCAAAGCGGTTATTAAAAAATAGGGAATACATAATTGATAAGAATGTTATTAGTTTGTCCATAAGTTTAGATAAAAACTTGTAGGGAAAGCACTGCCGGAATAATCGTTTGTATGGAACCATGCGTGTTATTGGTTCAGAAAAATTATATACTACAAATTGGACCAAATGCCTAAATCGACTCAGGTCATCGCACGGATAAATTCGTTATACTTATTGTTGTTCTATCTCTTTATTTTCTCTTAGTTACAAACATCGGACCAAATTTCATGTTCATGATAGGCAGTGCTGGGCAAATTATAATTGTTAAAACAATTAATAATTAAAACATTAACAATTAGTTGTTAATTGCAACTTCTACCATTAACAATTCTTAATCTTATTATTAAAAGTTACAATTAACTTAATCTAATGAATTGATTTAATTGCAGTTAATTTTTTACATCAATTATTAAGTCAATTAAGAATTTAATTATTTAACGCCCAACACTGATGATAGGTATACAAAATTAATAAAAATCTTCTGTGCGGCCAGTTGCCACTAATGATTTTTTTTGTGTATATTCAAGTGGGCTCGAGAATTTTGTAGATTTACTTGTAGAGGTGGGTGTGGCATTTAGAGGGGAATTTTCGTACTGTATGTCGATAAAAGTATTTATGTTAGAATATTGAAAATGATTGAGAAGATTAATAAGACCAATCTCTAACAGCTCAAGGAAAAAAGGAAGGTAGAGATAAGTTGAGTCACACCTTTTGTTATTAGGTTAAGTTACAATAGGTATAAGCACGTTAGGCGTAAATTAAAATAATATGATTAGTTTTGATATAATGTATACATATATATTCAAGTAGTTTTCAAGAATTTGCAGATTTATAAGGTATATATAACTTAAAAAATAAAGTGTAGATGTTAACTTCTTTTGCCAACTTTTTGTCATTACTTTGCATGTATAGTTCACTGTTTCTTTAATCTATTTACTAATTTTTCTAACTTCCAGTCTGAATGCTGGTTTTTATATTTTTACTTTGAGTGATTAATTAATTATTTATTCATATTTTACAGGTTCGTATTCGTATTTGACAGGTTCCTATTCTTTGGGAAACGCGAAGCCCGCGAATATATGTATTTAAAAATATGTCTTTTATAATATGTGTAGTATTAATTTATTGTAAATTTTGTAAACACGTATGTTTAGTAAGAAAAAAATCCGTGGAATTTTTTTAAAGTTGTAAGATAAGTTTTTCTTGCACATGTAACATAAAATTAAATAGTTGTTTAGCATCAAATGAAATGTTATTTAATAACCTTTATTTTGATGTTAATTGCGTTAAAATCGCAAAATAAGTTATTGTCAATTTTGGCAATTTTGTAAACGCATACGTGTAGTAAGAAAAAAAATCCATGGAATTTTTTTAAAGAAAGATAAGTTTTTCTGTCAGATGTAACTTAAAATTAAATAGTTGTTTAGCATCAAAAGAAAGGTTATTAAATTACCTTTCATTTTATGCTAACTGAGTTAAAATCGCTAAATAATTTATAGTAAATATTTGTTCGGCACGATAGCCGAATAAGTAAGCCGGTTCCAACTCACCAATGAAATTCCAATGAAAATCAGAAATAAAAAGAACGATGATTAAAAAGTTGAATAGAAGAAAAGTAGGTTTCTTTATTGAATAGAAAAGCTGTATATATGCCAGTAGGGGTATATGTACAGATGGTAGCAAATAATCCAAAGCGGAGGGTTATGAGGAATTTACCTTGTAAAATCGATTAAAGCTGGAATTGTTGTTGTAGCTAAATTGCGAGCGCACAAACGGGGGTAGCCTGTGATGGATATGGACGTCGAACAAAGACTGGTTTTCCATCACAGACCGCCTCGAGTCGCAAGTCAATTTCGAAGAGTGGCGCACCGGTATTCTTCCCATAGCGACTCAGCTTTGTAGCTGGCGTTGATGTGGCAAGCCTACGAGGGTTCCCCAATATTGAAGGCGGTTTGGCTTCAACATTGCCGCCGGCCTTGAAATATGTAGGAATTGCAACCATTCGAAATGGACGCGCGCATCAGTGTTACTTAGTAAACAATAAGAAATTCATTTATATATACATCTGTATAGCGCTTAAAACTAGAATGCGTGCACAAATGTTAATTGTTGAGCTTTGGTTTCATTTTAAATATATTTCATTTTATATTTGCAATACTTCAAAAATTCATAATTCTTAATTTGCGTATGACCTAGGAAGGGGTCGTGGTACTTTAGAGGTAAGTACATCTGTAGTAGGAACGGTTACCCAGTAGGGGGTGTGGTGCATTAAAGAGCACACGGGCCCGAAAGGACCCAACCGAACATAGAATTTTGAGCTGTAGGAAAGCCCGGATATGAAATAGTTTCAGATCTCATCAGTTTATGTTGTACATCACCTCCGATTATTACGGCCACGGCGGAGGAGGTGTAAAAGCCGGGGTCGGCCAACTTCAAATTTTCAAATTTATCTCGCGTAGCTTGACTGAGATGACGAGCGGGCGTTTTCAAACCGATCTCTGTCACAACCCGGGCTGCAAACGCGAAACGAACATGGGGATCTCCGAAGGCACTGACCTGAATCTCGTACATGTCCATGTTCGCAACGGGCACGGTCTGAAGGCTTAGGCGTTTCACCAAGGACCCGTCGATCTTACTCGTTTGCGAACAAGGATCAAGTAGCGCTCTGGCAAGGACCTTTCGGGATCCAGCATGTATGTAGAGCGCAACAGTCGGCAACACGGTGACGGTTCCGGAGAGTTGAGTTAAGAGAGGCGGCAGCTGATGACGAGGAGTCAACCGGGCGTGCGAATGGAGCAACGTATGATGCTTATGATGGCAATATTCACACGTCCCCTGACTTCGGCAGTTCCTGGTTTGGTGTGAGTGCGCCAAGCAGCGCGAGCAATATCGATGTAAGACAACAAGACGTAACCGGCGTTCATGATTCGAATCAAGAAATTGCCTACAATAACGGAGCGGATGCGAGCGACGGCAGACGCGGCAATTAAATTTATGTGGCTTGTGTTCCCGTGTGGGACGACGGCTTCTTGTTGGCGATGGTGAGGAGGCTGGTGATGTCCGAGACATACGTGACGAGGCAACGGGCGAACGTGTGACTTGGACTAACTCCATAACGCGCATCTGTAGGTGTGATAAGACAGAAGCGATACAAAAAATTAAAAAGGTGATTAATTTGGCAAAGCGACGAGCTTTACGATGGGGCGCGTGATCATTCCCTTTTGGGTGCGAATATCCGCTACGCGAACCCGTTTATCTGTGCCCTGATATATATGTGTAACCCTGTCCAAGCGCCAATCCTGAGACGGAAGATTTTCATGGCGCACGACGACCAAGTCGTCGACGGCGATATTCCTTTGGGGAAATTTCCATTTGTAGCGGCGATGTGACTCTTTTAGATATTCTTCTTTCCATCGAAGGGCATGTTGTTGACTGAGAGCCTTAAGCTTTTGCCAGCGATAAATAACCGAGGTAGGATTCGCGTCGATAATGGGCTCTGGGGGAGAGAGAAGGGGTCCACCAGTGAGAAAGTGACCTGGCGTAAGGGCTGCACAGTCGGATGCTTCGAATTCGGAGATATTGGCCTAGAGTTAAGACATGCCTCGATTCGACAAAGCAAGGTTTGAAATTCCTCGAAGGTGAACTTCTGCGAAGCGGCAACCCGTCGAAAATGAAACTTAAAACTTTTTACTCCCGCTTCCCATAAGCCTCCCATGTGTGGGGCGCCCGCTGGAATGAAATACCATGATACTTCCTGATGACTATAGGTGGTGCATACCGACTCTTTGGACGCGTTGAGGAAAGTTTGAAATTCCTTCTTCAATGCGGCCGATGCACCTACGAAATTTGTACCGTTGTCAGAAAATATGGCTTTGGGACAACTTCTTCGCGAAACAAACCGTGCGAATGCCCCGAGGAATGTCTCGGTCGAGAGGTCACTGGTGGCTTCGAGATGAATAGCTTTCGTAGAAAAGCAAACGAAGATGCACACGTATCCCTTTGTTATTTTACAAGATCTACCGGAAAAGCTTTTGATGTCAAATGGACCGGCAAAGTCCACACCTGTATTTTCGAAGGGTCTGGAGAGAATCGTTCGCTCCTCCGGAAGAGCAGCCATCATTTGACTTTGTTCCTGTTTTTTATGCACGACGCATGGTTTACAATTATTAATGATGGTTCTTATAAGATTTTTTGCTTTGGGGATCCAATACTGCTGGCGAAGCAGCCTCAGCACCAGTTGATTTCCTCCATGAAGCGAAATATCATGGATGAATCGAACTAACAACTTTGCGAGGGCGCAACTAAATGGCAATAGAATGGGGTGTTTCTCGTTATACGACAAGATGAGCGAATTCCCCAGTCGACCATTGACTCGCATTACGCCCTGATTATCAAGAAATGGGTTTAAGGTAAGAATTTTACTTTTCGGCGAGATGGGTGATTTCAAGGTTAAACTTTGCTGTTCCTGATCGAAGTGTTTCATTTGCGCGAGAATTATAAGCCTGGTGCGAATTTTAGCTATTTCTTCTCCTGAAACAGCTAACGATTGGTACGAGTGAAAGCTGCGGGTGTGTTTGTTAGTTCTGTTGAAAAATCGAAATACGTAGGCCAGAACGCGCAATGCTCGTGGTAATGACGAAAATCTCTCCAAGGGATCCACGTCGCTGGCCAGCAGCGTTATATGGGGTTTTAAATTCCGCACTTCCAAAGAGACCTCTTGTGTTTCGTCCTCTAGAGATGGCCACTGCTCCTCCTCTTTCCGTAACCATGCTGGGCCGTACCACCACAACTCGTTCGACCTTAAATCCTGGGGGTATGCTCCTCTGCTTCCGAGATCCGCCGGGTTGTATTTTGACTCGACGTGACTCCAATGTCTGGCACCAACTGTTTCCTGGATTTTTGCCACTCGATTAGCGACAAAGGTGGTCCAAGAAGTGGGGCGCTTTCTAAGCCACGCTAACACAATGGTAGAATCAGTCCAGCAGAATATCTTTTCGATTTTAAAGGGGAGTTCGTTTTGAAGCGACCTGAGCATATCAACTACCAAGACTGCACCGCACAATTCTAAACGAGGGAGCGAGATAGTTTTTACTGGTGCAACCTTGGTTTTTGCCAGCAAGAGGTGGGATGATACTAGACCTATGTTTTCTACCCGCAAATATATTACCCCCGCGTATGCCTTTTCCGACGCGTCACAAAAGGCATGAATTTGAAATGGTGCCTCGGAAGAAAAGTTTACCCATCGTGGAATCTGTATATTTTCAATAAACTTATAATTTTCTACGAAGGCTTTCCATCTGAACAGGGTTTGTGCTGTAATAGGTTGGTCCCAAAGAGTGCCATCCGCCCAAATTTGTTGCATCACTATTTTGGCTATGACTACTACAGGCGCAAGCCATCCGGCGGGGTCAAAAAGCTTTGCTATGGACGATAAGACTTCCCGTTTTGTGTAGCTATCCTTCGAAGTAAGGGTCTGGACGCTAAAGAAAAAGTGATCGGACTTAGCGTTCCATCGAATACCTAATGCTTTTGTGGTGCTGGTTTCATGGAAAGTTAAAAACTCCCTATTTAAAAGGTGTTCGTGAGAAATATCCTTAAGGATTTCCTTCGCATTTGAGGACAATTTCCTCAATGCGAACCCTGCACTACCGAGTGTCTCTATCAGCTGATCTCGCGCTTGCAAAGCTGTGGAACTGTCGTGAAATCCCGCTAGTACGTCGTCTACATACATCGAATTTCTCAAGATCTGAGCCGCTAATGGATGAGAATCTTTATTGTCTTGAGCTAGCTGAAGAAGCGTTCTAATTGCTAAGTATGGCGCGTAATTAACTCCGAAAGTAACGGTCTTTAGCTGTGTAATATATGTATTTATTGCTTAAAAGTTGAACTTACAAATTTGGCGGCTGAGCACAGAAGAAAGAGAGAATATGTAAAACATGTGCATACGCAAACGTCCGTGCTTAGAACATGTGGATTGTAAATCAGCTGATTAGCTTTTGTGTATTGTATTATGGGTGTCGGTCAATTGAGATGCCACACTAGAATATACTTATGCATGTTGGTACGTTTTACGTACACAGTGTTACACTTTCCCCTCTTTAGTGTTCGTATTACATAACTAAGTACAAATCTTTAATTCAACGTTGTACTTCATTCTTATAAAATAAAATATATGTTTAATTTACATTTTGTTTCTGGCTCTTAAATTGCATTTTTTTGTTTCGGTTTCATTAGCCTTTCTATTTTCATTAGATTTTTCCTGAATGTCTTTGCTACCTAAGGCCTCATTTCCCGAGTCTTTGGCCATGTTTTCTTCGATTTCTTGTTCCGATTGTATTCCCGGATCTTCAGGTATCGAATTAGACTTTTCAGGAGAAATCTTAAGTGTATAATCGTCTAACAAACTAGAATCATAACTTGGATTTTCATTTTCTTTATACTTTATCATTTGATTTATATGCCTTTTCCAAGGCTTACTTACATTACAAACTTTTACAAGATATGTTTGCTTTCCAAGTCGTTTAATTATTGAACCTTTAGACCATGAAACCTTGCCCGGAACCAAATTTTTTTGTTACAACCATTTCTCCTATTTTGAGTTCGATATTTTTGGCGCCGGAGTAAAATTTCTTTTGGTCGGCCTGACTTTCTAAAACTTTCTTTTCCACCCATGCTTTAGATGTCTCTTCTACTTGTCGTTTAGGATTTATGAGATCCAACCGCGTTTTCAGCTGTCTACCAAACATAAGCTGAGCAGGAGAGACACCTGTGCTTGTATGATTCGTATTTCGATAGTCGAGCAGGAATCTTAAAACAATATTCCGAAACTGTGAAACATCCGATGTGTACAAACTCTTCTTTAAAGCGTTTTTCATTGTCTTTACTACATTCTCTGCTTGTCCGTTTGTAGCGGGATGCCCCACTGGGCTTGTGATATGAGTGATTGAATTTTGGCTAACGAAGTTTTTGAATTCTTTCGACATAAACGCGGTACCATTATCTGAAACGATTTCTTGCGGTAACCCGAATCTAGCAAACAGCTCTTTCAATGCCAAAATCGGTGCACTACTTGTTGTATTATTTCCCATGTCCAAACACTCAGCCCACTTACTGTAACTATCAACTACTACCAAACACCACCGTTTACAAAAAGGTCCAAAAAAGTCAATGTGTATGCGATACCATGGCTGTTTTGGCCATTTCCACGAAATAAGTTCTTTCTTTCTTGGATTAGCGCGGTTCATTAAACAGGGTTCACAAGCGCTAACCAGCCTTTCCAAATCTTTACTTTGATTTGGCCACCAGCAGCTTTCTCTCGCCATGGATTTTATTTTACAAATTCCCATGTGCGTGTCATGCAGAAAATTAGCTACCCTGGCTCTGAGTGTTTCCGGAATTACGATTCTGTAACCCCAAAAAACGCACCCGTTTTCTTCTGATAACTCCAACCTACGTACAAAAAATGGTTTTAACAAGGAATCCGTAATTTTATCTGGCCACTTCGTTTGGATGAATTTACTCACTTTCTGCAACAACTCATCTCCTAAAGATTCCTTCTTGATCAGTTCTGCATTTACTGGAGAAGAGTTGACTTCATTAAAGAAATTCAGAGCTACGTTATCAAGGAGATCACTAGATTCTTTTATTATACCCGAAGGATTTCTAGAAAAATAATCCGCTACATTTTCATTCGATCTGATGTGCTTGATCTCAAAATCGTATCCTGACAAGGTTATCGTTATGCGTTGTAAACGGTTAGCTGCATAAACTGGAATCCCCTTCTTTGGGTTAAAAATGTAATGCAATGGCTTATTATGCGTTACCAGCTTAAAATGCCTACCGTACAGATAATTATGAAATTTCTTAACCCCAAACAAAATTGCTATGGCTTCCCTGTCTAATTGTGAGTAGCGCATTTCCGCAGCGGACAATTTCCGTGAAGCGAATTCAATGGGTACCTCATACCCTTCTGCAGTTACCTGCGACAAAATTGCGCCAAGTCCTACAGGACTTGCATCGACGGTTAACTTCGTTTCGTAACCTGGGTTGAAATGCGCTAGACATTTATCTGCTTTCAATGCCGCTTTTAAGCGGTCAACCGATTTTTTACATTCCTCTGTAAAGCTAAATGTTTCATCTGCCTTCAGCAATTTATACAAAGGCGCACACATATTTGTGATATTAGGAATGAACTTCCTGTAAAAATTCACAACACCCAAAACAGCCTGCAACTCTTTGACATTGTTTGGATACTGCATCTTAGCGATTTCTTTTACCTTGTCCGGATTCGTATGCAGGCCGTGTTTGTCGATTACATGCCCAAGGTATGTTATTTCTTTGGCAAAAAATTCACATTTGTTCAATGCTAACTTGAACCCCGACTTTTCTAATACTTGCAGTACTTTTTCAACTCGTTCAATATGAGTTTTCCTATTTGGAGCTGTAATTAGAATATCATCCAAAAACCCTACCGTTCCCTCTAAATTCATTAGCAAACTCTCCATTATCTTTTGGAATATAGCTGGTGCCGAAGCTAACCCGTAAATCAACCTAGTGTATTGGAATAAGCCTTTTGGTGTAGAGATCGTTGTAAGCCTTTTTGATACCTCGTCTAAAGGGATTTGTTGATAAGCCATTGTTAAATCAAGCTTGCTGAATTCCTCACCACCGTGAAGTTTTGCAAAAATATCCTCTATACGAGGCAGGGGGTACTTATCTACCATCAACTGTGGGTTTAGCGTAACTTTAAAATCGCCACAAATTCTAACGTCGCCAGTTTTCTTCAACACCGGCACTATTGGAGTACCCCACTCCGCATACGAAACTGGCTCTAAAACTCCTAGATCTATCAATTTGTTAACTTCATTTTCCACCTTGCTCTTAATTGCAAGAGGAACGACTCGTGGCTTAAAAAATTTCGGCGTATAATTTTCTTTAAGTTTCAATGTTGCCTTGCCTTTATTAAAACAGCCTAAGCTGCCGTCAAAAAGATTACGAAATTTGTTAAATATTTGCTCCCTAGCCCCAACATCGACTTTGGCATAGTTCAACTCTGCAATATTCAACTTAAATGTTCGCACGAAATTTCTACCTAGCAAAGGCGGGCCCCCGTTATCTATTACCACGAATGTTACCAAGTGACTACACCCATTATACGCAACCATCATATCACAAACACCAACGGGATTAATTGCTAAGCCATTATACGTTTTCAAAACTATATTACACGGTTTTAAACTACGTAATGAAAAGTAAGTTTTAAATGTAGCGCAAGATAATACGCTGTACTCTGATCCCGTATCCAATTCCAGGTCTAAAGGTGCATTGCCTACCTGTACTCTAACCTTAATAGGGCCATCTGAAACGCTTCTCATCGAAAATAAAGGTACATCAGAATTATCGACATAGTTAAATTTTTCATTCTTTTTCTCACTAGGGCACATGTTCTTTAAATGACCTTTGTTATTACATTTATGACACTTATAATTCTTAAATTTGCAATCACGACTTAAATGGTTTGCATACCCACATACTGCACACGTCTGCTTCTGTTGCTGTTGCTTGTGTTGTTTTTGCTTAGCCGCCCCCACTCTTTTGTTGCTTTTGTTGCCTTTTATGTAATTTAAGCTATCTTCGGGCTCACGTTTCACCTCGGGCGTTGCATTTTGCTTCCGAATGTATTCTGCTGCATTAGCAATTTCCACCACACGTTGCATATTGCATTTCGCTATATCTTCGAGAAAAATCTTGTCCCTTGCTGGCCCCTTTTCCAGGCCCATGACAAATTTGTCGCGCATAGCTGTGTCCAAGAAATTCCCGAATTTGCAATGAATTGCCAAAGCTCTTACCCGTACAGCCCACTTATTAACGCTCTCCGTGACTTCTTTGCTGGCACTGTAAAATTTTTGCCGTTCTGCAAAGCCTGTTGATGGAGGCTTAAAATACTCGCTTAGAACTTCTACGCACTTTGCAAACGACGTAGATTCATCTTCTGGCTTTAGCGGGTTAAGTAAATTCTGCAGCAAAATGTAAGACTTTTCGGACAGCGCGGTTAACAAAATCGCCTTCTTTCTTACTGCTTCGGAAATATTATTTCCAGTGAAAAACTGTTGCAATTGTGTATTGAACACTTCCCAGTTATTTTCATTATATTTAAAATGTGGTACGGTGCCAATTATTTGTGTCATTATAATATTTTCCGTCGTCGCCATTGTAATATATGTATTTATTGCTTAAAAGTTGAACTTACAAATTTGGCGGCTGAGCACAGAAGAAAGAGAGAATATGTAAAACATGTGCATACGCAAACGTCAGTGCTTAGAACATGTGGATTGTAAATCAGCTGATTAGCTTTTGTGTATTGTATTATGGGTGTCGGTCAATTGAGATGCCACACTAGAATATACTTATGCATGTTGGTACGTTTTACGTACACAGTGTTACAAGCTGAAAATCTGCAATACTACTATGCGGGTCCTTTCTAAAGAGAATTCTCTGATAAGGCCTATGATTCGGGTGCACTAAAATTTGCCTATACATCTTTTGGATTTCACTGTTGAATACATATTTATACATTCTCCATCGAATAAGAAGTAGGGTCAAATCAGCTTGAAGCGTCGGGCCGACATGTAATATGTCATTTAAGCACACTCCATTCGAAGAGTTGCTCGAAGCGTTAAAAACTACCCTCAATTTGGTTGTCGTACTTTCGGGTTTAAGGACTGCATGATGAGGCAGGTAAAAGTGATGGGGAGCATGCTCGGCGATTGGTGGTTCTATCTTCTCCATGTGGCCTAAATCTAAGTACTCGTGTACTACATTATCGTAATCCTCCTTTAAGGAAGGATTTTTAATTAATCTCGCCTCGTTTCGAATGAATTGCCGTAGACCAATCGGTCGCGAAGACCCTAGCTTAATATCCGCCGGATAAAAGCTCTTGAATGGTAGGGATACCACGTATCTACCCTCTTCGTTCCAAGTGGTGGTCTTTACATATAGCTCCTCGCAGAATGCGTCCTCTTCTGTTTGAAGGTTTTTTCTAGGGATATCTTCTAGTTCCCAGAATTTTCGTAGCTGCCTATCTAACGCGATGTCTTCTCCCATTGAGATTGTTGTGGCAAAACAAGAGACGTGTGCAGTGGAAGACGCCCCCGTGACGATCCACCCGAATACGGTCTCTTGTGACAAAAAGTTGTGGTTGCTGCTACGTTTGACCCCCTCTAACATAACCTTAGGGTATAAATCTCCTCCAATGAGAAGGTCGATTGGTGCACTTTGCAAGAATTTCGAATCTGCTAAAGGAACCTTGGGTAAAATGTCTAGAATCGACTCATCAAGCGATGTTGATGTTAAGTTACCTGTAATTTTTGGTAAGACGAACGCTGTTGTTTCTATAAAGAGGTTGGGGTCCCGAGGTGAACCTAACACGAACGAACAGATCTTCGACGAGTTGTTTGAAACTTTTTGGTTCAAACCCGATATCACCGCGTTTGCCTTCGAATAAGGAAGCTTTAAAAGTTTTCTAAGTCTTTCAGAAACAAACGATGCTTCTGACGCTGAATCTATTAAAGCGCGCGCGATATACGTTGAGCCTAGGTGGCAGATGTGAACCAAAGCGGTTCCGAGTAGGGCTGAGGATAAAGCAGACGAATTTCTGTGGTCCCCTACTGGCCCTGAAGGATTTGTCGACGAGGTGGACTGTATGTTTGCGTGGAAAGTCTGCGAGGCATTTCCACTAGCAGTTTCTTTCGAAGCTTCGTTATTCGTAGTTGGCTTATGAAGTAGCACATTATGCCTACTTTTGCACTTTGTGCACGAGTATTGGCTTTTACAGTCTTTCATTCCATGTCCCTTCGAGAGACAGTTAATGCAGCAGTTATTTTTCTTTACAATACCGAACCTTTCATTAATGAGCAAGGACAAAAATTTAACACAAAGACGTAGGGGGTGCTGCTGCTTAGGACACATTATGCATTGCGGCGCGGCTACCTTTGTGGCTAAAGAAACCTTCTTTTGATTCGCAGAGATGTGCGAGGGTACCGTTTTTTGTTGTTGAAATGGTGTGGCGGATGAACTGGCCCCTTGCACGTCCACTATTGATTCCAGAGTCCTGAATCGTTGTGTAAGAAACTTGTCCATCTGGTCCCACTCCGGAATCTCCGTTTTGTTGAACAAACTCTGCTCCCATAAGCTGAGTGTTGCCTCCGGTAATTTGCTGGAACCTAAAAAAACTAAGATTGGATCCCAATTCCCCACGTCGACGTTGTACATTGCTAAGGCTGTGAGACAACCGTTAATGTTCCGCTGCAATTCCTTCAGTGCTGATGCGCTTTCGGTCCGAATGATCGGAAGTGAAAACAGCACTTTTAGTTGGCTATTTACTAAAACCCGCTTGTTTTCGTAGTTGTTTTTTAAATTCGACCATGCCGAGTCGAAACCCTGATTTGTTAGTGGTGATTTACTCACAATGTCCCTCGCTTCACCGCTCGTTTTCTTTAAAAGATGGCATAATTTTTCTACATTGCTCAGTCTATTATTACTTATATATATGGCGGTGAAAAGATCGCGAAAGGACGGCCATGACACATAATCCCCACTAAATACTTCAGTGTCGCATGGCGGAAGTTTCAAATTATTCGAACAGGCGGATTCTTGGGCGGGGTTACCGACGGAGGGTGTGATAGGGGGACTGAATTTTTCAATATATTGGGTAATTCGAGTGACACACGCTAAATAATCTTTTCTAATAGTGCACTGTTTCGCTGTAACCGCTTCTACTTCCTTATCATCTTTCAAGAATTCTAAGCATTTTTCATAGGCTTCTTTGGTTTTCGCCCAAGCTTCAGCTAGTTCCTCTCTTAAAGCCTCTAAGTAAATTTTTGGCTGTCCGCTTAAAGCCGTGTCATCATATTGTGCATTGAATCCTACAACTTGATCGGAACATCTTGTGAAATAATTAAGCGTCATCATTATGAACGAGGTAGTAAGCGCAATTTATGAAGCGAAACGAAACGGTAGGGAATGATACGCGCCCCAATTATTAATGACAATAACGAATTAAATATCGAATGTATAAATATCGCCCTAATTATCAACGAAAATACCAAAATAAATATCGAATATATAGTGGTTAGTTTTTAGGTAATGAGTTCTCACAGGGTCAGCGTGAAATTTTCCTACTGGGTCACTTATCAAAATGCACCTTATGTGTGTGTGTAAATATAAGATCGCTAGCGCCTCAGTATAAAAATTGAGACTCACTGTTGGTGACTGCAGCGAGTGCTAAGACGAAGGTTCGCACAAAAGGGGAAGAAAAATAAAATACGAGCGCTAGTAAGGTATAATAAATATGTATGCAAAAATTGCTAATGTTTATGTGGGTGTTTACTGCCACTTACAACGACCGAGTTGATTTTGCAAAAAACCGCGAGTAATGTAAGTTGGTTTGATGAAGGTAATTGGCGCCGTGTTTTTGTACAAAAAAAACAAAGTTGTGTGTTCGAAGAACGTAAATAAACGACAAAAGCACCAAGCGCGTGGACTTTGAAAAGTTTAAAAACCACAAAACTTCTCGAGAAGTTATTATTGCATATTTTTTAATTAATTGAAGTGCCGTGACAAATATTTCCTGTAGGGCGCAATAATTTCCGATTGAAATAATTGATCGAAATGTGAATTCTCAATTTCACGAATTCAATAACCGACGGGAATATTAGAGTGAGCGACTGGAAATTTACACAAGTATGCGTGTATACCGAATTTTCAAATTAAATTAACGCAAGATTATTTACTTGAAACGAACCGCGTAGGTATTCAAAGGCAAAGC
This sequence comes from Merzomyia westermanni, assembly GCA_949987695.1. Taxonomy (NCBI): domain Eukaryota; kingdom Metazoa; phylum Arthropoda; class Insecta; order Diptera; family Tephritidae; genus Merzomyia; species Merzomyia westermanni. The sequence goes on from OX465289.1 coordinate 112,431,040, forward strand.
GGAAAAAACTGAAACACCACCACGTAAATTTTCACTTACACTCACTACACTTTCACTCTTAGCTCAACAATTAAATAAATTAATTATTTGTGCACGCACCTGTGATTTATTGATGTTTGATGTTGTCGAATTTTGTTGTTTGTGTATATTTCTTGAATGTGACTTCGTTCTCCGTGCTATGTATTTGTCTTCGTGATGATATTTTATTTCCTTTTATGTTCTCCTTTAATTGTGTTTGAAGGCTCGAGGACCAAATGTTCGGCACGATAGCCGAATAAGTAAGCCGGTTCCAACTCACCAACGAAATTCCAATGAAAATCAGAAATAAAACGAACGATGATTAAAAAGTTGAATAGAAGAAAAGTAGGTTTCTTTATTGAATAGAAAAGCTGTATATATGCCAGTAGGGGTATATGTACAGATGGTAGCAAATAATCCAAAGCGGAGGGTTATGAGGAATTTACCTTGTAAAATCGATTAAAGCTGGAATTGTTGTTGTAGCTAAACTGCGAGCGCACGAACAGGGGTAGCCTGTGATGGATATGGACGTCGAACAAAGACTGGTTTTCCATCACAGACCGCCTCGAGTCGCAAGTCAATTTCGAAGAGTGGCGCACCGGTATTCTTCCCATAGCGACTCAGCTTTGTAGCTGGCGTTGATGTGGCAAGCCTACGAGGGTTCCCCAATATTGAAGGCGGTTTGGCTTCAACAATATTTTAAATTTTGTAAACATTTATATGTGAACAGAACGAATGTCATGTATTTTGTAAATTAAAACAATTTTATATTGTATTTATTCAAATGAGGATATATATTTTGATTAAAACAAATTTAAAAACCGAAATTGTGTTGAAATTATTTGGATATTTTTTTCTCAATTTAGGAGATTTTTTTGGCTTTTTGCCTCTTTTTTTGGGTATTTTTTGGGCATACCATGTTTTAGATCTGGCAACCCTGTGAAAATTGCAACCCTTTGTTTTGGGATATTTCTTAGAACGGCGTAGATATATTTTTTCTTACGGCGTTTATGAATGAGTGCGAGGGTGATGCAAGATCACACGTACACGAAACGTCCATAGGGAAAGTGGGTAATATCTTCACGCCACTCATACAAAACTATCCACTTTTTTATCTTCATTTATGGATAGCGCGACCTATGTTTTATCCACTTTTTTATCTGCGTATGGCTGGTAGGGCTAATAACTTGCGTTTGATAGTGTCTGAAAGCTGTGGTAGGGAGTACTTCTGACGATCGATGCCACCGACGACTTGGAATGCAAGTTCGTGTAAACGACAAAATCTGTGTATTTTGGCAATTTTCAAGAAAAATTGCATTTGTAAATTTGTATCATTTGTACTGTGATGATTCATACATACATATGTATATGTTCTGCTGTGGCTCTGCCAACGGCCGTATGACAATATATGTACAAATGTGTGTATACCAGTGATTACGCGAATATTCGCATTCGCAAAATTTCTGCGAATGTTTTGAGAAAAAATGTAATTTGAAGATAATACCAGGCTAATAAGACTAAAATACATTTATTTCCAATGTTTTTTAATGCATGAAAAAGTTACTCAACTAATAATATATGGCCAAACTAAAAATATATTATTCAACGATAAACTATAAGTATATCTAATCTAAACCAACAAACAAAACATTGTAGACGCCTCAACAAAAATACTTCTCTCTTAGAAAATAACAATAAGTTAATAATTAAACTTCAGCCACTGAAATATAACAATAAATCGTAGGACAGCTTCGAAGAAAACCCCGTGACTGACCCGAGGCTTTGACAGAATCTGCTCCCGTTCTCAATCAGGGTTGCAATAATCGCAATCACGTATTGGCTTCGTCGATATGATCCAATGAATCTGTGATTTGTGTTATTTAGATGATAGAGGAATGCAGATGCGAATTTAAATTTATAACACAAACAAATACGTGCAGACTAAAAAAATGGATGCTTTTTCCCCAATGTTTTTTAATGTTTATTGCAACATGAATTATCATGGGCTGGCTTTAAGTTTCGAATGCTCAATTTTAATAAATGTGAATATTGTCTTTTGGTGCGTAAAAGGAAATTACTTTGGGACTGTCGCTTAAAAACCAAAACTTATAGTTACTTTTGGTAGTTTTTTGGAAAGGTGGGTAATTATTTTGCTACCGCTATTGTTATAGTTTGATTAAAAATTTCTTAATTTTGCAATATTCCAATACTGCAAATAAAGTTGCATAACCAAAACAAAGATAACTATAGTCATTAGCTGTGTTCGGTGACAAAAAAGGCAAAAAAGTGTTAGCAAAGTGAGAATGACGTAAAACTCTCTCGAAACGCCGAACAGGAGTTAGTAAAAACTTGCAGCAAAACATCTGTTGCCATTTTTATTGATTAATAGCTAAATTTTTTTAATTTTTGTTGTTATTCTTCCATGGTGTTGCTTTCCTGTGTCACCGAACACTTTCCAGTAAAAATTTGATCTTCAGAGCTACTGCTCTTATTTTATGTCTATCACACAGTCTCGGATCAAAATAGCTGGGACTGAGAAATCCTAGTCACAAGACACACTGTTTATAAAAAAACTAACTCTAATTTCAACAGAGCGATGTGAAGATACACATTTTTTATACCACTTTGGCGGCACTCTTCGGAAAATTAGCGAGCTAGAACTGCTTTATTTTCAATAACTTGTGAATTTTATGGGTCTATATTATTTTATTTAAATTTGTTTGTTTTAATAATGAATGCAAACCACCCTGTGTTGGTTTGTTTTGTGGTGCTTCGGAGTAAGTTGCGCTACTTGTAGACATACGAGGTGTGTTCAAAACGTATCGCGAATTTTGAATTTTCGCTGGTTACGTATATTCGAATTTCGAATTTTTTGTGGCGTTATGTTGGTACTCATGTCTCTCACTTATGCCGACAAGCTCGGCCATTTTGAATGTTCAGTTAATTGTTGACAGCTGCTTTGCTTGCACGTGTTTTGGATCGTCTTCGATTTTTACCTATTCAAAAAAATGGATCAAAGAACCTGTATCAAATTTTGTGTGAAAAACGAAATTAAGTGCGCGGATGCATTCCGAATGTTGACTGTGGCATACGGAGAAGCTACCTTGGACCGAAATGTTCTCAGAGGGCCGAGAAGATGTGCAAAGAAGAACAAAAATTGGCTTTTGCACCACGATAACGCCCCTGCTCACGCATCGTTGCTTGTGCGCGACTTTTTGGCCAAAAACAACACACTAATGATGCCGCAGCCACCGTATTCCCCAGATCTGGCCCCCTGTGACTTTTTCTTGTTCCCTAAACTGAATAGGCCCATGAAAGGACGACGTTACGCTTCTCTTGACGAGATAAAGACGGCATCGAAGGAGGAGCTGAACAAGATACAAAAAAATGATTTTTTGAAGTGCTTCCAAGATTGGAAAAACCGTTGGCACAAGTGTATAATATCTCATGGGGATTACTTTGAAGGGGACAAAATAGATATTCATGAATAAATAAAAAATTTTTGAAAAAACACAAAATTCTCGGCCAGAAAACCGAGATGATTTATATTTATAAAAACTCATCGTAGACAACTTCGTAGACGTTGTTGCTTTTGAAAGGCTTATATTTTGTATTGTAATTGTTGTTGTGCTGACTTGCTCTTCTCAGTTCTTTTTCGTTACAGCTGTTTGCGTGGTTTGTTGAATATCAAATACAGTGTGTTTAAAACTATTCGCTTAGGGTTGTTTTTCTTTTATCTGCTAAATTTACTTATAATTTTCTTATAAATTTATATAAGTATTTATACGAAAATGTCGTGCATGATAGAAAACTGCCAAATAAAAATCGAGTCCGAACGCTTTGTAGCATCCTGGCTATGTGATGGACTTGCCCACGCAAAGTGCACTGGATTAACCGGTAGAAAAGCTGACCTGCTTAGTGACGGAAAAGACCTGCACTGGTCTTGCTCCAAATGTCGATCGTCGGAAGTGATCTCTGTAAAATTTTTAAGCACATCCGAAACGGGTTTTCTGAAATCAGCAAAGATTTGCATTGCTGACCGAGAAATTTAAAAAATATGAATATATTTTCAAAACCTTCCAATGTCTTGATGATTCACCTCATTTGGAATGTCGCGATAATCGTGAAAGTAAGCGCATACGTACGGATGATCTGCCTACTGCCTCAACGGTGACGAATTTACCTCAAGCCCTCGAACTTATCGATTTGGCTTCTCCAATTCCTAGTACTGTTGTTCGGGCAACGCCCAAGAATGCCCCCCTAAAGACATCCACTAGGAAAAACCAATTGATAGGAAGCTGATTGTGGTCCCCCGCAAAAAATATATTTTTGTGTCCAGGTTCCATCCAGGCACTACCGAGGATGATTTGATGTACCATATTTCTTCCAAGCTTAAAGATCACAGCTTGACTGTTAGAAAATTTAATTTCACATATAAGAGAGGTATGTCTTCGTTTAGAATTGATGTCTCTGAAAAGATTTCGATACTCTTTTGGACAGCTCTTTTTGGCGTCCCGAGGCTCTTGTACGGAAGTTTAAAGTCAGACGAAATAGGAATATTCAAAAAGTCGCGAACATTTCTCGTATCAGCGCTGAGTCAAAAAACTGAGCACTAAGTCCGTAAGGCAACAAGGCAACGCTGAGATCGAATGCAGCGAGGAGTGTGTGTGAACACTACCGCGAGTTGAAGAGGGAAGCGAGGCGACTTTTCCGGGCGAAAAAAGAGAGGCAGAAAAGCGTGAAATAAAGGAGCTTGAGATGCTGGCCAACGGGAATAATGCCCGAAAATTCTATCCAAAAATTCGGCGAATGACAGAAGGTTTTAAACCCGGGGCAAACTCCTGTAAGAATGAGAACGGCGACTTGGTGGCCGATGTTCAGAGAGCACTCAGAATATGGAGGGATCATTTCTCTGCCCTTTTAAATGGGGAAACTGAGCAAGAAACCAGAGAAGATGCCGAACCCGAGCCCACAATCGAAGATGATGGAATTGACGTTCCACAACCCGACTATAATGAGGTGCGAATAGCAATATCCCGATTGAAAAACAATAAAGCAGCTGGCGCTGATGGTTTGCCTGCTGAACTATTCAAACACGGAGGCGAGGAGCTGGTAAGGCGCATGCATCAGCTTCTATGCAGAATATGGTCGGATGAATGCATACCTGAAGATTGGAATCTAAGTGTTCTCTGCCCAATCCACAAGAAGGGCGATCCTGCAAACTGCGCCAACTATCGCGGAATCAGCCTTTTGAATATCGCATATAAGGTCCTATCAAGCGTATTGTGCGTAAGACTGAAGCCTGATGTGAACAGACTGACTGGACCTTATCAGTGTGGCTTCAGACCTGGTAAATCTACCATCGACCAAATTTTTACAGTACGCCAAATCTTGGAAAAAACCCGTGAGAAAAGAATCGACACACATCATCTCTTTGTTGATTTTAAAGCCGCTTTCGATAGCACGAAAAGGAGCAGCCTATATGCCGCTATGTCTGAATTTGGTTTCCCCGCAAAACTTATACGGCTATGCAAAATGACCTTGAGCAAGACCGCCAGCTCGGTCAGAATTGGGAAGTACCTCTCCGAGCCGTTCGAAACTAAACGAGGTTTCAGACAGGGTGACCCCCTATCGTGCGATTTCTTTAATTTAATGCTGGAGAAAATAATACAAGCTGCAGAACTTAACCGCGCTGGAACAATATTTTATAAAAGCGTGCAACTGTTGGCATATGCTGACGATATTGATATCATTGACCTTAACAACCACGCCGTAACTTCTGCTTACTCCAAATTAGAAAAAGAAGCGGAGAAAATGGGATTGGTGGTGAACGAGGGTAAACGAAGTACCTTCTGTCATCATGCAAAGAGCCAGCGCATTCGCGCCTTGGCAACCAAGCCACTGTTGGAAGCAATAATTTCGAAATAGTAAAGGACTTCGTTTACCTGGGAACCAGCATTAACACCAACAATAATGTTAGCCTAGAAATCCGACGAAGAATTACTCTTGCAAACAAATGCCACTTCGGACTGAGTAGGCAATTGAAGAGTAAAGTCCTCTCTCGACGAACGAAAATAACACTGTACAAGTCAGTCATCGCACCCGTCCTGCTATATGGTGCAGAAGCGTGGACACTAACAACATCTGATGAGGCGGCTCTGGGAGTATTCGAGAGAAAGGTTCTTCGAAAGATTTGTAGACCTCTACGCGTTGGCGACGGCGAGTACCGAAGAAGATTTAATGATGAGCTGTATGAACTTTACGCAGACGCCGACATAGTTCAGCGAATTAAAACACAGCGGCTTCGCTGGCTAGGCCACGTAGTGCGAATGAGCGACGATGCTCCAGCCCAGAAGGTATTCTTATCAGCACCCGCCGGTGGAAGCAGAGGAAGAGGGAGACCACCACCCCGATGGAAGGACCAAGTGGAGACCGATTTGCGATCCCGCGGTGTTTCCAATTGGCGCCAGTTGGCGCAACGAAGAAACGACTGGCGAGCTATGTTGGACGGTCAAAATCGCCCAGGCGGTTAGATGACCATTTAAAGAAGAAGAAGTCCGTATATATTTTTTATCAAAATGTCAGAGGTGAAAACACAAAATTAACTGATCTCTATCTGAAATATTTTCATTGGAACTATAACGTAATTCCTTTTACCGAAACTTGGCTAAAACCTCATGTTTTCAATTCTGAGTTTTTATGTAACGACTATCAAGTATATAGAAATGGCCGCTTGAACAGAGTCGGAGATGAAGTTCTACTTGCCGTTCATTCCTCCATTCAGCTACAGAACGTCTATATGTACTTATCTGTTAGCTACATCCCTCCAGCATCAGATTTTTCCGTATACATGCAACATCTCTCTCTGATCAAAACTGTTAATTTATTGCATAAAGCTTCTGGACTCAATGATTATTTTGGGTGATTTTAACCTACCTCATATATCGTGGGACATATCTGATGGAAAAATTATTCCAAATCTTTCCAAACTGGGCTACAATGACTTTTTAGATGGAATTTTCGATCTCTGCCTTGTTCAAATAAATGTTACCGTTAACAAGTTTGGGAAAGTCATAGATTTAGTGTATGTTAATGATATAAATACATTTTCTGTAAATCGTTGTGATCCGTTGGTTTTACCAGAAGACCTTTACCACCCTTCTATGGAAATAGTCTACGAAACCATAGTACACACTCAAGTAGTTGCTTTGATTTTAACTTCCAAAGTCAACTACAAGAAATTAAATAAAGAACTGTCTAAATTAACTTCGCATGAATTTAGTAGTGATATCGATCTAAACGTCTCACATTTCAATCAAACTATTTACAGCCTATTTGAGAGGTTTTTCCTAAACGTAAATTAACTTATGACCATCCTACGCAAGCTTGGTTTACTAAAGAGCTTAAGGCTCTGAAAAATAGGAAAACGCGATCATTTAATTTATATAAGAAATCTGGATTAAACAAACAATACTTAGTGCATTCCATTCTGCGTCAGAAGTACATTGATTTAAATAAAAAGTGTTATGAAGCTTATATCGCTAAAACAAAAAAAGAAATTCTTCTCAATCCAAAGTCATTTTATGGTTTCGTAAATTCTAAACGTAAATTAGCGGGGTTTCGCTCAGCCATAAAATATCAAGACATTATATCTAGCGATAATCAAGATATCGCAAATTTCTTTGCTCAATTTTTCACTTCTAACTATTTTGCCGTCACCAACTCAAAATTTCAAAATTATTTTTATAAGCTACATGGGAAAAATTTAATTAATTCACCTATTATATGCGCCAAAGATGTTCTAACTTACCTTAAAACCTTAAAATAATCTTTTAAATATGGTCCTGATAGGATTCCTACATGTTTCTTGAAAAAGTGTGCGAACCATATTTACCAGCCCCTTACCAATTTGTTCAATCTATCACTAAAGTGTGGTGTTTTTCCAATAGCGTGGAAAGAATAGTTTCTTCTACCGCTGCATAAAAGCGGGAGTAGGTTTTCTATAGAGAACTATCGTGGCATAGCAAAGCTATCTTCCATCCCAAAATTATTTGAAGCTATTGTTACAAATCAACTTACGGGTCCGATCTCTACTTTGATTGCTGACTCCCAACACGGCTTCAGTAAAGGAAAGTCCACAGTTATGAATTTACCAGTCATGTCTCAAATGGCTTTAGAAAAAATCTGCACACCAAAGTTATTTATACGGATTTCATCAAAGCTTTTGACAAAGTATGCCACTGATTACTTATTCATAAACTCGATCAGTTGGGCTTCCAGCCGGGTCTCAATCGCTGGATCTCTTCTTGCAGGACACAAAGAGTAGTCTTTAAAAATTTAGTATCCGTTGTCATTTATGTATCTTCAGGAGTTCCTCAAGGAAGCCATCTTGGCCCGATTCTGTTCTTGTTGTTTACAAATGCTTTTTCTAAAATAATAAAATTTTCGAAAATTTTAATGTATGCTGACGACGTAAAGCTTTTCATGACATTCGGGTCATATGAAGACAGAAATAAGCTACAATCAGATCTAGATACACTAGTTACTTGGTGCGATTTAAATTTTATGCCACTTAACCTTAAAAAATTTAAATACATGCGGTTTTCGAGTGGAACTCCTCAGCCGGCTTCCTATACAATTAAAAATTATAGTGAACCTGGGGATTACTATGGACTACAAGCTCAGTTTCAATCGCCATATTAATGCAACAGTCAATAAGGCTAGAGATGTTCTGGCATTCGTTAAACGATGGTCTAAAGAATTAAGTGATCCTTATGTAACTAAAGCTCTTTTCACTACACTAGTCAGACCGATACTTGAATACGGTTCTATAATTTGGAACCCGCGTTACCAGGTCCAAGTAGATCGCCTAGAATCAGTTCAAAAACAGCTTTTACTATTTGCCTTAAGACATTTTGGATCCATTGTATAATCTGCCACCCTATACGAATCGTTTAAAACTCATTAATATTCACAGACTTTCTAGTCGGCGGGAAATGCTTGGAATTGTTTTCATGATTAAATTAATAAATGGTTCACTCTCAAGCCCGTTTCCTCTGAGCGAAGTGAACTTCAATGTACCCTCTCGTCCATCAGGGCATTTTAAACCACTTGTCGTGAAACAGTGCCGAACCAAATTTTGAGTTAAATGAGCCTTTCCGCTGCTTATGTCAAGATTATAACTCTCATTCTGGTATATTTGATATTTCGGACTCGCTTTTCAGCATAAAAAATCAATTCTTTCTATTTTAAATACATAGCAACTGATTGTTTCTTATTCTTTGATTTTTATATTAATTTACAATAAATTTCGTCGGTGAATTATTTATTAATGTGGAATCTATCCTATATCTATTTTACTTACTTGGTGAGGTTTTCTCTGTAGTTGAGCAGGTTTAGATCTCGACGATTAACAAACCAAAGCCTTTCAACGACTCGGCACGAACAAACAATCCGCGCGTTATGCGGGTGCGCCCCTCGCGCCGGTCGGGCGGGATATGGTGGGTAATCCGCTTGGGAATTATTATTATTAATAGGCGCATTTTCTTCTAAGCGAGTGTGAACTAAACGCCCAACTCGGCAAAAATTCCCCTGTGTGTATTTAACAACACTGGACACATTTCAACTGTCAAAATCACCTGTTGTTTGTTATTGACATTTTCTTTGTTTAACATCGCGCGAAAATTAAAACATTTTCTTAATTTTGCAACCTTTTTTGGTTTGAGCTTATCCAGTTTTTCCCGCAACAAAATCTGCGAAAAAGATAAAGAAATACTGCTGGCATCGTAAAAGGCAATCGGTAAGCAGGTTCTGAGCTACGCATAGCCTATATGGCCGCCGGGAACTGACAAAGGAGTTTACCTACTCCGTGTGGATGGTTTCGAGGGTCTGCGGTGCATCTTTACATCAAATAGCTAAAATTTACGATGCCGGATTTCATCATAGTGCTTATGGAGATGTTTCCTTGTATTCGAGGAGGTCGATTTTCTTCGATCCAGTGCCTGTTTGGTTCCGCGGCTTGTAACAGTTGTACAAGAATTGCCTGGTTAGCATTTTATTATGCTCTTTAACACCAACCATTTTTGCCGCATTGTGGAGATGGCGTTGGGGTGACATAAGGGGACATTCCGCGGCAATTTCTAGTGCGGTTTTCTGACAGACCTGCAACTTCCTCCAACTTGTGTTCGATAGTCAGGATGATCATACTGGCAGCTCAGAACCGGATGGCCAATTGCCTTGTACGTTGGCAACAACATTTCTTTACCTTTTCCCAAACTGCTGTCAGCCAGTGACATGAGAATTTTGTTGCGGCTTTGGTATCAAAAGCCACCTCAAGATTTTGGGTTATGAGGCAGTCGGAAGCTTGATGCCGCCGACGTAGACGATCATTTGCGCCGTCCCAGTAGTAAATAAGGTAACCGAGGATTTAGCCTGTGACAGTGTCAGATTTGGTCCAGCGAAGAAACCGGGCAAGGAGAAATAATTCTTGAACACGGAAGAGCCCGTTGCCGAAATCGCGTAGCCTTCAGCTTAATACACAATAGAGACACTCTTTGGTAGAAAGGGAAGCCTCTATATGTAATAATTAAACAGTAGCAGGGATAGCACACCCCCTGTGGCACCCCCTGTTTAATTATAAGTGGTTATAATCGTTCGCTCCTGAACTCCACCGATGCTTGCCAATAACTCAGGTAATTGGCGGTCCAACGGTTTAGACAGGGGCGAACCCCTGCGGGTTAGGGGTATAGAATATGCCCGTGGTAGGCATACCTGTTGTAGCAGAAACCTCGCGGCTTCAATAGGGTTGGACCAAAGTGACATTTCTCTTAGAAAAGTAGGCTCAGTTGATCAGATGTATAGATGGCATATCAAGGTTCAGTCTAGATAGGTAAGAGTTTAACTTGTTACAGTATCCAGAACGAAGTTGGGACAGCATGACCCTAGTCTCCATAGGCAGTTCGCATTCCTCTTCTGCAACAGGTGGTTCTATCGTGCCGGAATGACTGGGGTTGTTTTGTTTGACCAAGGGCTGTTATTTAGATGTTGCCCTGTCTAACTTGCACCTACTTATCTTGTTAGTTAGTTAGTGGGGCAGTACCTCGTCCTGCCTACTCGGCGCATCCATTCAAAAAAATGGGACGTGACCGACCAAACAGAGCTATTCTGGTGTTTAAAAACTTTTGATCTATCAAAATCTTTTTATAAGACAGGTGCCACTAGCACGATCCGGTGGTTAGTGGTGTTTTGATTCAAACCACTATTAAGTTTCGTGTTTATGGCGATCGAAGCGGTGGTGTCGCTATTTAATCTACGGAAGCCATGTTGATGGTTGTCCACGTGTAAGTTTGCAGTGTAGTGACAATAGATTCGTTTCTAGCGTCTTCGCAACCGGCATATTTTCCGGCTTTAGGAGGGAGCCAGCACTCGCCCGTATCCATATCTCTGGAATGACAATGGTGGTGAGCGAGATATTGATAAGAGGTTCTTTTTGTTGTTTTTAGCGACAAAACCACTCCCCGAGGTTTTGTGGATTGTTGTTGGAAGTGACATTCCTTTGCCGGATATCAACTGGGTACGCTCCGGTACTCCCTTGCGGTACTGCCCGATTGTCGTTGTAGCGATTTGGTATGACCAGTGGAAGCTTCTAGATCATGTCACCCCTCCTTCCGTAAGGAATTAGAAGATGGATAATGATAGGCGAGAGGCATCATATCCGTTAATCAACCATGGAGTTGCACGTCATTACCTTTGTGCATATTAGTCTCCTCTTATGACCGGTATGCGTACCTCGGACGTATTCTAATCTCCTAACCCGCAGAGGGGATTGATACGAGCTACTAAGTAGCTATGTCAAGCTCGTGGCCAAGTTTTCATTGCAACATCGTCAAGGCAGATGCATTTTGACTTCACCCTTGTTTATTTTGGTAGCGACAAAAACAATGCCTGAGGATTTTTGGGAGTGTAGTCTATGTTGACTGTTCTTTGCCGGATATGGACACGGTATGCTCCGGTAGCAGCACCTCGCGCCACTTACCCGACAGGGGACACAGCCAAAGCAATATTTGTGTTTAACCGATGCCAAAGGCACGTAGTGAAATAAATGAGAAGCTGGTGGTTCTAAGCTGATGGCTGAAAGAAGGGGTCATTGCTCGGATCTGACCTGTTACGAAGGGAATAGACTTCTATTGAACGCCGTGCCAATGGAGCAACGCTGCTGGTCGGGAAGACTGTGCTACTTTTGTAGTAAGGCGTCAATGGGGGTGAACAACAGGGGACCACGAATGTACTAAAAAAAGTACGGGGTCTGTGGATGGCAAGGTTAAGCACTGAACACCCGCATTTGTGTAGCCATCTGTTACACAGACGAATTGAGAAGAGTACGATAGTTTAACATAACATAGAACCGCCTGCCGTGAGAATGATGGTACCTGCTCGATGGGCAGACTCTGCCAACCCCAGCTTCACTCTGGTCCAACCCTTTTGAGATGGCCAGGCTCCTAGGATAACCATTAGTACCATCTTTTCCAGAAGAACCGTCTTAGGTATTTGGTAACTGCTAAAACGAGTCCAAAAACATCGTGAGATTTATACACGTTTTGACCTCTATATCAATCATCTAAAAGCAAAAAAACAAAAAATTACCCAGCTCCGATTACCAATGGGGGCGTGATCCATGGTATTTATGTGTGGAACACCTTTCTACGTAGGAGACCTTCGGCAGCGCTTCAAACAAATTACTCTTAGCCGGTCCAACACCGGCTACGTGATCCACAGTATTTCTGCGCAGAACATACTTTTGCACTTTTTGGACTATCCTATATCTTTTCAACTTGAATTGCTTTCGGATTATTAATACCGAGGTAGAAACGCATCTTTTGATATCCCATCTTTTCAACTGCTTGACTGAACAGACTCATTTAACAGCAAATTCTTTATGGATAACGATTCTGGGCCAGGCATGATGATCAAGATGTTGCAACAACAGCACATTGAATGGGAACGCCCCACTACAGGTAGAATTTATATTTCATCGCCGATTGATGAGACCAGACGACGTGTGAAAATAAAAATTCACTTATTACCATGACCACCACAGCGGATAAAAATTCTATTAAAAATATGGGAAATCCATCTATAGAAAATTTGCACACTACACATTTTGGGGTGGGCGGGTTTTGGTCGAGCTTTAAAAAAACCTTTGGCAATTCCAACATCGGCTACTCTATCCACAGAACTTTTGTCCAGTACACTACTCAAAAGCATTTTTGAAGTTAAGAATGAAAAATATTCAACATGCGATCCCACACCGGCCACGGTATCCAAAGCATTTTTGCACAGTATACAATTCTGGGGCTTTGTGAAATACAGTTTTCCTGTTGTATGCATATCACGGTAATTGTTTTCTTTAGGAGACAACTATTAAAACACGTCCAAAAATTTCGGGAGCTGTATGAAAAGACGCATTTTGACCTCGGTAACAATAATCCGAAAACGGAAATTCGACTTTATATTTCTGTCGAGAGACATTTGCAATTAAAGTTGAAAATTTTCTGTAATTTTCATGTGGTTGTTGTAGGCACAGATAGAAGGTGTTCCGAAAAGTGTAAAAGTGTTCTGCGCTTAGCCGGTGTTGGACCGACTGAGCTTTATTTGTTTGAAGCGCGGCCGAAGGCGGCCTACGCAGAAAGATGTTCTTGAATCACGCCCTCTATTTTTTTTTTTCAAATAACTTTTCACTGATACAAAAAATCCGCTTTCGGATTGTTGATACCGAGATCAAAACGCGTTGTTTGATACCCCTCCCGACATTTTTGCACGTGATTTAGCAGTTGTCTCCTAAAGAAAGCAATTACCGCTTAAAAGACTATTTATTCACTAGAGTACTCAGCTTTGTGCTCTTATAAATGCTTGTACCGGCATATTTTCAAGTTAATTTTGCCGTTTTCTGCACAATCATCTTAAAAATGGTTAGGAAGTCTAAAGACACAAGGTTGGACCAACGAAATTGTTTTTTATTTACTTTTTCTCTGTTTATTTTCTTAGCGCAGTTTGAGTGAAGTTGGCTGCATTAAATTAATCTGTCAAAATATTTCCCTGGTATATTTCATGATCCAATTATACAGGTCGTATCATTAGCAAGGCGAATTAAAACTTTTTTTATTTGAAAAAATTTGCTTAATGTCAAACTCATGGCGAATTCATTTGGGCTGGATTTGTTTACATTTTTGTGTTTACATTTTCTTTAGCAAGTTCTGTAATTGTGCATAAAAGTGTTTTCGCGTTTATTTAATAATATCAAAAGTGTGATTTGATAAAAAGTGTTTATTGGGATTGTGTTTTTGCGTTAAAACGACATGGGAAAGTGCGCGATTTGTTTGAAACAAATTTTAAGAGGAACTGGCCCGTTTTTCCGAGTCCCTGATGACGAATTCAAACGTTTGTTGTGGGAAAGCAACTGCCGCATGAAGCTACGAAAAAAAGACTTCATTTGCGCAGATCACTTTGCGCGTAGTGATATTATTTGTGGTGGAAAAATTGCAAGATTACTGCCAATAGCATTACCGTGTCTTCGTTCGGCGACTATGAGCACTCAAGAAGCGCTTCCAGATGAACAAACTGTGACTTGCTCAATCACACATCCAGCTCGGACGTATCGATAGATTTCAAGATATCGCACGAACACCTTTCTGTGAAAGGAGCAGGTATTGGGACTTAAGTGGGATAGAATTTATAGTTTAAGCTCGTTGTAGCTTTTTCCAGGTTATACCCAGAAAGAAAAGACATTTAAGTGACTTGCAAAATGCTAAACTAAATGTATATACATAACTACTATGTTTCGACCATGAATACCTTCCATTGAAATTAATTGGTGATATGTATTTACAATTTCAGCGCGTCAAAAAGTGAAAACAGCAGCTCAGTTGTTTTCAAATACGGTAGGCAATGCTATTCGTCGATGTTATACGGTAGGTTTTGAGCTATATGCAGCACAACGATTGGTTCGACATTTTGAATTCGAACATTCTTACCTTCAGCTATCCGGGAAAGGTATCCTTTGTTATTCAAAATGTGTTTTTTTTTTGTCTTAAACTTATTTTTAAATGTTAAGGAACCTTTCGGAAGGAATCTTTCCCATCAAATGGATGTGCTGAATCGCATGAACGATTTCATGTCGCAGATCATAATCCCAAAAAAGAAAGTAATACAAATATTTCAGAAGAGAATTTTAATAACGAACAGGGCGGTGGTAGGCTTATGCAATTCCCTTTCAGAAAACTCAAAAGTGGAATATTTACTCACATACCGGCTTAATCAAGATGTCCTTGAAAATTTCTTTGGTGCTATTCCTAGCAAAGGTGGTTTAAATGATCACCCGACACCAAACGAATTTCAGTATCACCTTCGAAAGTATATTTTATCTAAAATTGATCATATAATATGATATACGTGTGTTCCTATATGCTCTTTTTCAGCACGAAATACGGAATCCTTGCGGGAGACCGGGAACGTATCGCAGGATTCGACAGAATGGCTGGTACCGCAAAAATCATTAACTCCGTTGAAGTCTTTAGACACCAAAAAGTACCTCGAACGAATGCCCAACTGGATCCGTTAACAAAGAAAATGACGGTCATGGTGATGTCAGTATGGATGAGCAAAGCGAAGTGCTAGAGGTTGTTGACGCCATGTCGTCTTTCCATCCAGACGATGGCGGTATTTTGCAAGAGGACGCTTTGTCATATATATCTGGATATATGATAAAGAAGCAAAATCGCGAGATCCCATCTGCACTTCTTATGCCATTGATGGTTCTCGTCTCGCGAGTCGCGGAAGTTAAAGACTTGGGTGTAGTTTTTGACTCTAAATATTCGTGCACGACTCACTTAAACTCTACAATTGCAAAGGCATATTCTGCTTTAGCTTTTATCCGCCGTTTTAGGTCTGACTTTACGGACCCCTATACTCTTAAAATATTGTTCACCTCACTTGTTCGTTCCAAATTAGAATATGCCTGCTTCATTTGGCGACCCTATCATGAGTGTCATATCAAGAGGCTCGAAGGCGTGCAAAAAAGCTTTGTCCGGTTTGCACTGCGTTCTTTGAACTTTTCCGATCCGATTCCTTCCTACGAAGCCAGATGTGCACTCATCAACCTTCAGACTCTTGAATGTAGAAGAACCTTGTTCTCAATGACTTTTGTCTTCGACATTATTAATGGTTCAATCGATGCGCCAGCTCTCCTTGAGAGTATTCTGTTCCATGTTCCTAACAGACCGCTTAGAAATAGTAACATCTTTTACACGGGGTTTACTCGGACCCTCTATGCTTCTAACGCTCCCATCTTTAGAAGATTAACGGAATTTAATATTCGCTCAAATTCCTTAGAAATCGACTTTTCTGTATCTAAGTCTATTTTTAAATCTATAATTTCTCATTCATAATTATAATTAATTAGTTTGTATTACTCTACGTAGTCTGTAAGTTTTCTATACACTAGACTACTGTTGTAATTTGTAATTTTTGACAATATATTATTATTTATAATAGAAAAGGTTTACTTTAATGTTAGTTAAATGTAGTAATAAATTTATATCATATATGTAATACTTCTCCCTACCAACCATACGCAGATAAAAAGTGGATAAAACATAGGTCGCGCTATCCACAAATGAAGATAAAAAAATGGATATTTTTGTATGGGCGGCGTGCAGATATTATCCACTTTCCCCATGTACAAGTAATCCTCCTATCAGAAAATGCTATAAATTTTGCGATTGGCCCCTAAAGTCAGTTCTGTTTTGACATTTGTGTAGTAAACACATGCGAAAAACACGTTAATAAACCATGTTACGCTACACTGCTCCAGAACGCGGAATATTGCTGACTATTTATTTGACCAATAATCGGTCGGTGAAAAACGGTTACTGCGCAAAAGTAATCCTCCTATCAAAAAATGCTATAAATTTTGCGATTGGCCCCTAAAGTCAGTTCTGTTTTGACACTTGTGTAGTAAACACATGCGAAATACACGTTAATAAACAATGTTACGCTACGCTGCTCCAGAACGCGGAATATTGCTGACTATTTATTTGACCAATAATCGGTCGGGGCCAAACGGTTACTGTAAATGGTGAGCGCTACAGAGCAATGGTCAACGAGTTCTTTTTGCCGCAACTTGATGAATTGGGATTGGAAAACATGTGGTTCCAACAAGACGGTGCAACAGCACACACTGCACGTGCCACAACCGATATGCTGAACATCGGAAGCTTACTTTTGCGCCACCTTGTACATTTTGTGTACGTGTGACCTTGCATCACCCTCGCACACATTCATAAACGCCGTAAGAAAAAATATATCTACGCCGTTCTAAGTAAGAAAATTTCCCAAAACAAAGGGTTGCAATTTTCACAGGGTTGCCAGATCTGAAACATGGTATGCCCAAAAAATACCCAAAAAAAGGCAAAAAGCCCAAAAAATCGTCTAAATTGAGAAATAAATATCCAAATAATTCAACACAACTTCGGTTTTTAAATTTGTTTTAATCAAAATATATATCCTCATTTGAATAAATACAATATAAAATTGTTTTAATTTACAAAATACATGCCATTCGTTCTGATGACATATAGGTGCTTACAAAATTGAAGATATTTACAGTAAATTATTTAGCGATTTCAACGCAGTAATTTAATAACCTTTCTTTTGATGCCAAACAACTATTTGATTTTAAGTTATATTTACAGAAAAAATTTATCTTTCTTACACTTTAAAAAAAGTCCATGGATTTTTTTCTTACTACACATATATGTTTACAAAATTCACAAAATTTACAATCAATTATTTTGCGATTTTAACGCAATTAGCATCAAATGAAAGGTAATTTAATAGCCTTTCTTTTGATGCTAAACAACTATTTGATTTTAAGTTATATTTACAGAAAAAATTTATCTTTCTTACACTTTAAAAAAAGTCCATGGATTTTTTTCTTACTACACATATATGTTTACAAAATTCACAAAATTTACAATCAATTATTTTGCGATTTTAACGCAATTAGCATCAAATGAAAGGTAATTTAATAGCCTTTCTTTTGATGCTAAACAACTATTTGATTTTAAGTTATATTTACAGAAAAAATGTATCTTTCTTACACTTAAAAAAAGTCCATGGATTTTTTTCTACTACACATATGTGTTTACAAAATTCACAAAATTTACAATCAATTAATACTACACATATTATTAATATTTACAAAAGACATATTTTTAAATACATATATTCGCAGGCTTCGCGTTTCCCAAAGAATGGATACCTGTAAAATACGAGTAAATAATTAATTAATCACTCAAAGTAAAAATTTGAAAAGCAGCACCTTACACTCTCTCAGTAATACGCCTTGGGCCAGTACCTCACTACGTTCGGGCATCTGAAATTAAAATCGTGTTTCATTACATATATTTGAACTTATGTTTACTCGGGGTGCTGGGCGTTAAATAATTAAATTTTTAATTGACTTATTAATTAATTAAGAAATTAGCTGCAATTAAATCAATTCCTTAGATTAAGTTAATTGTAACTTTTAACAAATTAGATTCAAAATTGTTAATTTTAGAAGTTGCAACTAACAATTAATTGTTAATTTTTTAATTATAAATTGTTTTAACAATTACAATTTGCCCAACACTCCCTACAAACAAACGATTGTTCCGGCAATATGGGATTTGGCTAGATATCATTTACTTAACAAGGTAAAAACAAATTGCTTAAGTTTGCATCATCGTACATAAGGACTGAACACTTAAAACCGTGAAGCATATTCATGAAAGGTATAAAGCCTTCGACACAGCCGAAGACAGCGCTTTCTTTACAAGTTTTGGTAATTGTTTCCTTTAACAGCCCTATGCTGCGCGTTACCGGTAAAATTGCCATCGGCAAACAATTTTCCCTAAAACACGTTACCAACTAAAGTACCCGCGATTCTGAGCAGATGGTAACGCTCTAATGGCAAAAAAACTCACCAGTGTGTATGGTGAATTGAAAAGCAACCCTGCTATTCACCTGCCATATGTTTTTTGTTTATCAAAAAGAAGAAGACCGAAAAATGGAAATGAACAAGTAAGTAAATTTGGTAAATATTTTATGAAATTTATTAAAAATTGTTTATTTTGTTTACAGAAAATATGCACGCACCACCCCAGCGCAGTTGCGGTTGTATGTGGCATTTTGTAAGGACCATCCCGAGCTCCTGCAGGGGAAAAACTGCCCCACATTGCCACATTTGATAGAAAAATTGTGGGAGGAGATATCCGCAAACCTAAATGCGATGGTGGGGCCATCACGGACACCGGATGCTTGGCGTGAGGTAAGGGAATTGAACAAAAATTTAGTTTCTATATAGTTAGGAGTTTTGTGTTATTGTGTGTGCAAAAATATGTACTCCGGTCGAACAAACACCGGCTACGGCATGATTGTGTGTGTTTACCAAACAATTAGTGGGCTAATTCCAAAGCGCAACTGTTAGCTCCACTAATCAGTTATCAGCTGAGTGATAGAAAATGTGCTAATGGAACGATACGTGGAGCCAACTCTCAACAACCAATCGACAGATACACTGAGTGAATGGAGTTCAAAATTTTTATGCTCACTAAAGTGGCAACTGTTTGTGGAACTCAACTACTCAGCTGTGCGTTCTAAGAAGCTATCACTGATATGCTGAGCTACCAATTGTGCTTTGGAATGCTTATGAATATACATACTTATATAAAATAGGATGTATCTATGCATACATGTATGCAGCTTATGGACTCGGAAACTACTGTGCCGATTTTGTTGAAATTTTCAGAAGAGCTTAGTAGGGTTTCTGTTATTTTCCGGAAAGTTCTACTGGACCTTTTTTGTAAAGCGTTAAATTTTGTATACGAATAACTTCTTCAAATTGTTTCAAGGCGAAAAATTCAATAAAAAAGTATAACATCTGCCGGGTCTGATAGTTGTATTATATTATTGTTACAATCAGGGTTAGAACTGAATATGCAAATTTATAATTTCAGAGTTTTCGAAACCGGGGAAAGCAACTGCGTGCCCGGGCCCGAAAATTGACTGCGGGGAGGAGGCAGACAGGTGGCGGGCAAAACACTGCGGCAGAGCTGACGGAGTTCGAGCAGCAAGCGTTAGAGGTGTTTGGGCTTGCTGCTGTAGAGGGCCACTCAACCTCGCGGCTCGGCTTCCAGGTAAGTAAAATGGTAATAAACATGTGTAATACAACAATACTCGCTAGTGGTGTGTATTTAAGAATGTAAATATATTTACATATACCTAAAACATACAAGCGATATTGTAGTATTACATGTTGTAGTATTATTATATTATAATAGACATGTTGAACGATAATACTCTTTTATTTACATAATAGAACGCCAACAATGCCGAAAATGTTCCGCCGAGAAATTCCACGCCAGCGCAGATCATATCACCGGTTCCAGACGACCCGAAAGAGTTTGCCTACTTTTGCTTAGTGGTAAGTGAATCGCCCAGCCAAACTCCCTCACGTCCTTCTACTCCCAATCCCGCCCCGAATTCTGAAGTGCCGAGTGATTCGCCAAGGCAGATTTTGTTGCCACCGGCACGCAACAAGAGGAGGGGTGTTCGCGATGAAATTTTGCAATTCTTGCAAGAGGACATGAGGGACAGACGGCATGAGCATTCAAGATTTGCTCAAGCCCTTGAAAATTTGGCAAATGGGTTGTCGTCAATGGCTGCGGCGGTTCACGAGATGGTGGCACTGCAAAGGCAAAACCAGGGCTAAACTCGTATGAGGTTGTTGTTGTTGTTGTTGATGTCATCCAATTGATGTGTCCAATTTAAAAAAAGAAATGAAATTGATTAATCAAAAATAGTTTTCCTTTATTATCTGAATCTCCAGCCAAAGCAAAAATACTTTTGATTTGTGATTTGAGTATCCAGCCAAATCAAAAATACTTTTGATTTGAGTATCCATCCAAAAATTATTTTTGATTTGTAGTGAGATTCAAATCTCAAATGAAAAGTATCCTTGATGTGGATGGAGATGCAGATAACAAACAAAAAGTATCTTTGGTTTGTAAGAGGAATGAAATCATTAATCAATTTCATTTCTTTTTTTAAATTGGACACATCAATTGGATGACATCATACCAAAATTAAAATATAAATACATTTTTTTTAGTATTAAGTAAGACTGAATTTTTTTTTTTTTAGTATTAAGTAAAATTAGGACTGAATTTTTTTTGTTTTTTTTTAGTATTAAGAAATAAATATAAGACTGAATTTTTTTTTTAGTATTAAGTAGAAATAATTATTAGACTGAATTTATTTAATTTTTTGGTTTTATATAATGGAGTTTTATTTTTTTTGGTTTAGGACGAATTTATTTTAATTTTTAATGTATCAATATGGTGGAGTCATTTTTGCTTATTGAAGAAATTTGAAATGTGATAAAGTTATTTATTTGTTAACTGTTAAAAAAGTAAATTCAAACTTTAAAAAACTAAAAAAATTTTAAGAAATTAGTGGTGCTATAATTATAACAACCAGTATACTGCTGTACCTGAATTCAATCGAGTTAAGCTAATATTAACGATTACCTAATAATTTTTGTTAAACTTAAGTCGTTATCATTGTACTCATTCTGCGGCCGCCGTGGTGTGAAGGTAGTGTTGCCGGCCTACCACACCGAAGGTCCATGGTTCGAGCCCTGGTACAGGTAACATCAAAAGTGATTTGAAAAAAGTTTTTCAAAACGGGGTCGCCCCTCGGCAGTGGTTTGGCAAACTCTCCGAGTGTATTTCTGCCATGACAGGCTTCTCAGCAAAAAATTCGTCTCCTTTGTAGATGCCGTTCGGGGTCGGCAAAAAACTGTAGGTCCCACCAATTTGTAGGGAAAATTCAAATCGGCACACCACAAATTGGAAGAGAAGCTTGGCGCAAAAATCTCTTAGGAGGTTTATGATGATATACCTGTTGTATATAGCGCCATAGAGAGAGAGTATGTACATATATTATAAAATATATACCCACCAACTAGAAACTTGCAATAATAAAGTTTTCAAAATTTTAACTTTTGTGTAAATTTTTATTCCTTCTCAGTATTTGTTTGTGTTTTGTTTTATATTATTTTGTTTTTCTACTCGAAGAAAGGTAGTCAGGGTATATGGTTTATTAATTGCTAGCGAATCCGTTCGCCTTGGCGGCGAAGATGGGTGTTGGTGGTATCTTCGGATGCAGTGGTTTCTTCTTCTATCGCCACTTCTTCAATTTCCACTTCATCGCTTGGAAAATTTTTTCTTACAATATTATGAAGAATAAAGCATGCGTTTACAATTATTGTTACTGCTTCGGGACTATAATTCAGAGTACGATGTTTTGCCAAGCATCGAAAACGTGACTTAACAACCCCAAAGCCTCTTTCAATAACATTCCTAGCCTTACAATGTATTTTATTGAACTTTTGTTCCCGAGGATTAGTGGGCTGAGCTAAGGGTGTAATAAGCCAAGGCTCTAGTGGGTAGCCCTGATCACCTAACAGTAAACTTCCTCTCTGCTCGCTCATAAACGCACGCACGTTTGATGTTGTCCATATGCCTGAGTCGTGGCATGACCCAGGAAAAGTTGCATCAATCGCTAAAAACTTTAAGTTGTCGTCACAAACCGCTTCCACATTGACACTGTAGTATCCCTTGCTATTCATGTAGAGGCTACACGGTCTGTTGGGAGAGTTTCTTGGTGGACAAATCAGCGCTACATGTGTGCAATCGATTGCACCGATAACACCCTTCAATCCAAACTTTGCGTAAAACCTAAACAAGTATAAACAAAAAATATTAGCCCATGTACTGTCTATAACTGTCCACGTTCAACTTTACCTTGCTTTTATAGCCAACTGCTCTTCGTTTGTGGTAGGAAAACTCACTTCAGATGCTTTTTCCTTCACAATCAAATTTGTTATATATTTGATAGCTCGTGACGCAGAAGATTGGCTGAGCGCAGCATATATATTGTTAGCAACACATTTCTGATATGATCCATGAGCCAAAAATGTCAGACAACAAAAAAAACGTACTCCAAAGGCCAGAGAAGTAGGTTGGTCATCCTTTGGCCACAACTCTTCTATGAGCATTTTACAGGCTTCTTTCGGCAAACGAAAATGTTGCTTGAAAATATTGGAAGGAAGTTGCAACGGATCATGACTGTCCCGTTCAAGTTGTGTCTCCGCTCCAAAATTTCATCATTTTCATCTTCTTCAGCCAGCAGCAATAGTATTAACGCGGACATTTTTACTATATTAAAGGAATTACTGGCGTTAGAAACGTTATACACAGTTTTTATTGTGATTTATTAATACTATATACCTGTTTATTTGTTTGATTTTCACTTTGTTTATTTTGTTCAATTGCACTTTCGCTTTTTTATTTTTCAAAGTAAACATCAGCTGTTTTATATTGATGTTACCACATGTTACCACCTATTTTGGTGGTAACGGTGTTACCAGAAAACTTTTGCCCTCAGAATACCAAAAAGGAGTAAAAGTTGGCGAGTGAATTTGTTTGCCGGTAATAATAAAGTTATTACCACAGTAGAATTGACCTGTAAGTGACAACTGCTAAAACACGCCCAAAAATGTTGGGAGGGGTATCAAAAGACGCGTTTTGACCTCGGTAACAATAATACGGAAGCGGATTTTTGAGTTTTTGTTTCGGTGAAGAGATATTTGCAATCAAAGTTGAACATTTTCTGTCATTTTCATGTGGTTGTTGTAATCACAGATTAGGGTGTACCGAAAAGTGCAAAAAGTGTGTTCTGCGCAGAAATACTGTGGACCGGCTAAGGGTTATTTTTTTGAAGCGAGGCCGATTGTTACCGAGGTCAAAACGCGTCTTTTGATACCTCTCCCGATATTTTTGGACGTGTTTTAGCAGTTGTCTCCTAAAGGAAACAATTACCATATTCTTATCAATTATTTGTTCCCTATTTTTTAATGACCGCCTTGGCCACAACTATAATCAACAAATGCACAAGCGCATGTACATTTGCATATTGTGGTGACACCATAAATATATCCTGATCTTGGTCAGGTACACTAAACTAAACTCACTTTGGCCACAACCATAGCAAACAAATGTACTCGTACAAGCGCTTGTACAATTGCATATTATGGTGACACCATAATTTACCCCTGATCTTGGTCAGGTACACTGAACTAAACACACTTTGGCCATAACTAAATATAATCAACAAATGTACATGCGCATGTACATTTGTATATTGTGGTGACACCATAAATATATCCTGATCACTTTGACAACAGCCATAGCAAACAAATGTATTTAAACCACCCCAAACTCTTTATTGTGTATTTTGGGCACTAACCTTTCAACTGCAATTCAAATCAAAGTTTCGACCTGCGAAAACATAGAATGTATTAGAAGTATTAATACTATCATTAAAAGGCTTGAAATTATAGTACTTACCTTTTTTTTCAATGAAATTTTAATTGTTGACCAAAAACATAAAAAAAATTAATTTTTATTTTGACAGAAAATTCAATTTATGGAAACAGCTGAATAATTTCCCCTTGTTATGATTTTGGTTTTCAATTATTAAAATCCTACTTTTTCATTCGCACTCATAGGAGTAGCAATAGCGCAAAAAGAGAACGATTTTTGTTTGGGAAATATATTCCATAAATATGCGTTGGTGTTGGTATGGAGGTGAAAAAAATAGAGATGGTTTTGGAATTCGATAGGAAATTGACAAAAAGTGGATAGCCATGGTTGGTAGGGCTATATTGCTAGCATGCTATGCCCGCAGTGCGTTTTGAAATCCAAATCAAAGGGAGACAGCGAAACTTAATTTTTGAGATTGTATTGTATACGTGTATTTTTGTTAGCTATGAAATATACTGAAAAGTCAAATCGATACAGGAGCGGTTCAAGCTTATATAAATATATTCAAGAATTTTATGAAAACCCCCTATCTTTTTTTGAACGAAATTTAGCACTTTAGACCACTCGCTTTAGGTCGGTTTGACGATATTGAAGAAAATAGTAGTAATTTGGCGCAATATACCTCGGAGAAAATTAATTTATCCAATTGGGGCTTGGTTGTATTTTATGTTTCTAATTCTTTTCTAAAAATAAAATGTTGGTCCCACATATTTTAACTCCGAACGGTTGCTGCTAAGCCAGATGGAATTTCGATAGAATCTCTCCATGGTAAAAAAAACATTAGAAGAGTGGCGACCCAGCTAGGAAAAGCCGTAGTCCTGCAATTGCACCAAGAAAAAAAAATTGTTGAATAATGGCAATAGAAATTTGTATCACACAATCTACCACAAGAATCAGTGGCAATAAAAAATAATATCGGAGTGGATGAAGCATGGAATAATTTTAAGTTTATACAAACTTACTACAAGATTATTAAAATTATGAATTTTTGCACATATCATTTTCGTGACGAAAAGTAGGTTCAGGCAAAAAATTGTATAAATCCGCCCACCGCCACGCCCACTTCCCATAGGAACCACACATTGGAAATGAATGAAAAACCAAAATACACTATTAAATTAGTTTTTTATTAGACAGAATTTTTGCAAATTGACTTAACTCTCATCAAATTCAATATTGAATAATGGGTTTTTAAGCAATTTTAATATATCTGGAGTAATGGCTCAATCCTAGGCTTTGGGATATTTCCTTAAGATAGAAATGTATGGATCAGACGAAATTAGAAGTCTTTTTAATAAGTCGTTGTTTGTTTGGGTTCGAGAATTTTTTCGCGTGAACTGCAATCTGTAGCGTTTATTGTCCTTATTTCTCGATTCTTAGGCTTCTTCAGATAATTGGCCAATAGGAAGTATGCAATGATCAATTACAACCTTGCCATGACAGAGCTGGCATATAATACCATGAATAAAGCTTTAAATATAGTTGCATAGTTTCAGACGCCTCTGCATCAATGGAATATCCCGACGCTAAGCATTCAAGTATCACATGAAATCGTTGCAAAAGCTCCAAATTAGTTCCGGTTATTTCTGCTGACTTTTTTTGATACAATTGAAGTATTGTTCATTTCTGTTGGTTTTGTCCCACACAAATAACATACTTGGGACGAATTATAGTTGGAAAGGGCTGTGCATACTTTTCCATCAATCATGCATAAAATTACTTTTGGGTGAACATATATACTAGGTCGGTGGACATCATCAACAGGCACGTTCACTTTTGTTGGGCGGAGTTCTGCTATTTCCTCCTTGATATATTTTACCTCCATTTTTATTAAGTCAGTGGTCTCTTTAGCAAACATTATTTTAATAGGACGGCAATGTCGAGAAGAGTTCGGAGCAGGATTTTGGTACAGTATCAGCTTCTCTCCTTTAAAATTATTCACATAATTTGAGTTGGAACAAGGGATATGCTAAATAAGTTTTCATCGCTATTACGCTCGTCTGACCAATTTTGTTTATAAGGGCTCTGATTTGCACCATCGCATCCCCATTTAAATAAAATTTGCAATTCATTGCCAGTACATGAGTCTAGGTTCGCTTTTAAACCATCATTAATAGAAGCACATAACCTTATTATCGTGTGATCTATCAACGACTGTAAATTCATTTCAGCGAACGATTCCGTCACTGTTATGTTTTCAGGGTAGCAGAACTGTTTTGCAGCCCAAACACGCTCATATGAGGGAAATAAATTAGGGCATATATGCTTGGTATATTGCTTAAGCAACCGATATTTGTTTGCGGATAAATTTAAATCCAAAATCATAGCTAACGCCTCATCAGGCGAAAGAGCTTCAATCTTATTGCTCGATGTTCTTAACTTTTTAATAGTACATATTTCCTCTTTCTGGAGATGCGAAAGCAAGCTCTTTTACTATTCCTGCTGAGCTTCTCTTCCCGGAAGAGCGCATTTGCATTTCTGCTGCTAAAAGTAATTGACTACTGTCAATGTTTTCAGTAATTTTTGTAGCTTTTCTTTCTTTACTTCTTTGACTGCAATCATCGAAGCTAATTGCAGGTCGACCTCTGAGCTGGCTTTCCTTCACAGCAATATTTGTAAATGAAGAAAAGTCGATTGTACTTGCAAGCCATTTATCATTATCATGCAAAAAGCGAGGTTTTACTCTATACGCTTTTGCCCATTTTCCTTAAAATTTTGAACATAAACGCCAAGAAAAATGTTTAAGTTTAACAAAATCGATAGTTGTTGTTAATCCGCTGCTAAAATTCATAGTAATAAAGTTACATATTTTATCACATCTATCTTCTTTAAGGTTAGATAACCATACATCAAACAAAATTCTATGCGATATTTTAGAGGCGCTCATACTAAAACTTAATTTTCTCACAAAAGTGCAAGTACGAGTATGTGCTGAATTTTATTTCTTGTTTTTAAAAATAAATATATGTTTGTTATATATATGTTCCTTGTTGTGGTGGGTGTTGGTGGAGTCAAAAGATCAGGACCGCTGAAAATTGACTTTTATTAGGAATCACTTCTAAAAACATGCCCTGAGTTTTTCATCTGTAAACAGTTACCTTCACTCAAAACACAAAAATATAAAAAGCTTAAGTTATCTCCACCGAAAAAATTTTGATAATATATTTATTGCTTTGATAATTATAGACTTTTAAAAGTTGCACTAGTTGCGTTCGCACTAATTGTGTTTTTGTTTGTTTATTGTCCCTACCATTCGCAATACCGCTAGAGTGTATAAACAAAAAACTTGTCGCGTATATGGTATTGCTGGCATATATTGACATTCTTCTTTATAATAGAGTAGCCAGATTTAAAAAAAAAGGAATATTAAAAAACCGTTTTTGTCGTCTCAAATTTGAAGATCGAACACTGTGCGGTGGCGCGACGTATATCAGCAATATTGCTGTTAATAAACACTTTATTTATTATTACCGATATTCACTTGAGAACTGCTTATTTTAATGATTTTAATTAAAGAATCACACTCACCAATAAGCGCATACACTTTTAATAATTAGTTAACTTATAATTATATTTGTATACGAATTTTACCACATGTGCAAACTTTTTATTTACAATTTTAAATGTCTAGAATTTGACATTACAGCCATAGGCGAATTCAGATTTTGACCAGGGCGAATAATAATTTTGACAGTATGCTCATAAATTTACACAAACAAAATGCATGGAAATTCACCTTTGCGACCACCTTTAAATTAATGCGCCCTGGTATATTTCAAGAGCCCATTCACATTGGAGCGGTTTTTTCACAGTCCAACACTACGTTTCAAGTCGCGTATTGAATAGCCGACTTTATTAGCGAGTGCTTGAAATGAGTTGTGTTGTTGCTTTGAAGGTAATTCGATAAATAAGCTAGTATTCTTTTCAGACTCGCTTCGATTAGAATACGCCTATCATTAATTATCGACAAATATGAACAAAAACTGAATATTCGTGTTCGCGAATATCATTAGTGAATATTCGCATTCGCGAATGTTAAAAAAGTGGCAATCGTTACATCACTGGTGTATACATTTATGCAGGCAAATTAAAGGGTGGATTTGAACTTCAAAATTAAGTTAGTAAAGTTATTTGCTTCGACGGTGAAAAATCCATGCAGGAGTAAAACATTCAACAAATAAAAATGGTTTTTCTAATATTTATTAATATTCGTATCAAAGTATACATTCGTTTCCATACATTTCTGTTATTCATTCATTAATTTTTCCATACCGTAGCATATTTATTGTCACAGATGTTTTTATTAATTATTTATATGTATGTATTTTAAAATATTTTATATTATCGAAATTATGTTACATTGCATACATGTGACGGGTGGCAACCCTTCGCGCGCAATAGTCTATGGAATGACAGAAGAGCCAGTAACGACAGTGAGAAACCAGTCGTAAAGCTGTTAAGTCGTGCCATCGCAATTTAATCACTAAACCACATTTTGTAATATGTAAAACTCCACTATTTAATCTACATTGAATTCCATCTATTTAATTATTAAATACTTAAAATCTTTGAATAAAACATCATTTTAACGTTAAAACTCATCAAAGTTTTTACATGGGGGCTCAACCATCGAACGAATAATTAATTATAAAATGAGTCAGAGCAAGAATGTTCGAGAATGGTAGGGACCAGAAATATTCAAAAAGCAGCAAATAATCAATTGGAAGTCGAAAAAATCAGTTGGAAGTCGAGGATAGTAAAAAGAAGTCAAAAGAAGCAAAAGAAGTTCAAGGCAAAGCGCGACAAGGCGAGTCAAAGTCGAAGCAAGTAGCAGAAATACCGTTGGAAGGGGAAAAAAAAGAAGATAATCAAGAAGAAGTACACAAAAATCATGGGGAAGTTGAAAAGAGCGATTCGAAGTCGAAAAATCTGTTGGAAAAGGAAGAGAAAGAGGTCAAAAACACTGCACCAGAAAACGAAAAAGCAGAAGAAATTCAGCTGAAGTCATCAGAAACTGTGGAAAATATGGACGAAAAAAAAACAGAAGGTATTGCCAATTCGAGTGAGTTGCTTGAACTGCTCAAAATTCTCGAGTCCAATAAAAGTGTATCAGTCGAACACTTTGCAAAAACGACTACGACGGCGTAACAGTTCCAATAAGAACTTGGCTGGATAATTTCAACGAAAATGCTGACGCGTACGAATTGACAGGGAAACAGAAATACGTAAATGCCCGAAACAAAATGAAAGGAACAGCAAAACTATTCCTAGAAACAGTCAGCGTGTTAAACTACGAATCGTTATGTAACGCACTAATCGAAGAGTTCGATGTGAAGCTCAGTAGCGCAGCAGTTCATCAAAAACTTAGGCAGAGACAAACGAAAAACGAAGAGAATTTTCACGAGTACGTACTGCAAATGAGGAAGCTGGCAGCATTAGGCTCAGTTGAAGACGAAGCTGTTATACGATACATCGTGGATGGTCTTAAGGTACGTGACGATTTGAAATACCCATTGTACAGCGCTAAAACTTTTAAAGAGCTAAGAGATCGTTTCGAAGTTATAGAGCGAATGAGTAGCAACCAAAAAGGCATCACACAGCAAAAGCATAACTACACGAAGCCAGCGCCAAAGGGCAGAGACGGCGGCAGCGAAACTCGTGGAATACAAAAGCAGCACTGCTTTAACTGCGGGTCAACTTCACACGTACGTTCGCAGCGCAATGGTAGTGGGCACATTGCAAAAAATTTCCGAACGAGCGAACGAAAAGCATACAGTGAGCTTAGTAGAGAACGACAAAAGAAACTAAATAATGCAAATCAATAACAAATACTTTTCGTGCTTGATTGACACTGGCGCAGACGTGTCACTAATGCAGCAAAGAGTGTATGAAAATAATTTTAAGAATCATTCCCTAAAAACAAGTTGCGCAAAATTATACGGCTAAAGGTGCTTTCGAAGCAGAAGTTGTTGTTGATAAAATAAAAGCTCTGCATACATTTCTTTTAGTATCTGATAGCAAAATGAACTGCGAAGTGATTGTAGGCTACGACTTCATTCGGCAATTCCTATTAGAATTCAATTCGAATGGTTTTTTTTCTAATAAGACCGATAAAAAGCAGGAAGAATCGTTTAATTGGGTATACAACTTGACAGAATCAGCGCATGAAATTGATGTAGCGCCACAGTATGAGAAAGTTGTAACGAAATTAAGAAATGAATATAATCCGGTAGCTAACACTGTGGAACACCCTATTCAGATGAAAATTGTACCGAAGGGAAATTTACTTAATTTCAATGAAAGTCCAACGCGATTATCAGCAGCAGAGCGTGCCGTTGTAAAGAACCAGGTAGATGAATGGTTGGCGCAGGGTATCGTACGTGAATCAACTGCAAACATACCAAGCAAAGTCGTATTAGCAAAAAAGAAGGACGGCAGCTATCGTGCTTGCATTGATTATAGAAAATTAAATTCTGGTGTCTTAAAAGATCGTTTTCCCGTACCAGTCATTGAAGAGGTTTTAGAAAAATTACAGGTTGCAAGATTCTTTTCAGTCATGGACCTGAAAAATGAGTTTTTTCACGTCCCGATAGAAGAGGGCAGCCGAAAGTACACGGCTTTTATTACGAAAGAAGGCTTGTATGAATTTCCAAAAGCTCCGTTTGGCTTCTGTAACTCGCCCGCAGTATTTGTGCGGTACATTATGTTCATTTTTCAACAGCTTATAAACGAAGGCATAATGGAATTATATGTCGACGACATAATAGTTTTTGGTGAGACAAGCGATGAATGCCTTAAAAATGTGCAAAAAGTATTACACAAAGCTGAATCGTATGGCTTGCAAATAAAGTGGTCTAAGTGCAAATTTTTAAAAGAAAAAATCACATTCTTAGGGCACGAAATTCAGAATGGCAACATATGGCCTGGAAACGATAAAGTTAAAGCCGTAAAAAATTTTCCTATGCCGAAGAACGTAAGAGGTGTTCAAGCTTTTTTAGGCTTAACTGGTTATTTTAGAAAATTTATTCAAAATTATGCCATTAAAGCTAGGCCGCTAACACAGTTGTTGAAAAAAGATGCAATATTTGAGATAGGGCCAGAAGAACAGCAGGCAGTACTCCAATTAAAGGCAGCGCTCATCCAAGAGCCCGTTTTAAAAATTTTTAAGCAAAATGAGAAACCCCAATTACATGTAGACGCATCTAAGTATGGCTTTGGTGCAACTTTGGTTCAGCTGCATGAGGGTAAATGGCACCCAGTATTTTACTGGAGCCGAAAGACTTCAGCACAAGAAGAGAAACTTCATAGCTACTTTCTGGAAGTGAAGGCCGCTTACTTAGCGACGAAACGTCTCCGCCATTACTTGATGGGTATTCAGTTTGATTTAATAACAGATTGTTCAGCATTTAAGCAGACAGCTTCCAAGAAAGACGTGCCGCGGGAAGTAGTGCAATGGCTCATGCATTTGCAAGATTTTAACTTCAGAATCGAGCATCGCTCGGCAGAGAGGATGAAGCACGTAGACAGTTTAAGCCGCAATCCGGTTATGGTAATCGAGTCACAGCTAAAATCGCAGATTAGTAGAGCGCAATATGACGACGAATATTTAAAAGCAATTACAGTGGTCCTCAAAAGTAAGCCTTACGCTGACTTCGTTTTAAAAAATGGAATTCTATTTAAGCAAATCAATGGCCAAGAGTTGTTAGTAGTCCCGCGAAGTATGGAAAAAGATATTATTAGAAAGATGCACAATTTTGGTCACGTCGGCACACAAAAAACTATTCACGCTATTCAACAAGATTTTTTTATACCGCATCTCGAAAAAAAGGTAGCGCAGCATATTGCTAATTGCGTCGAATGTATTGTGCATAACAGAAAGATGGGAAAACAAGAGGAGTTCTTACATTGTATCGACAAAGGAGACTCGCCACTTTCCACCTTGCACATTGACCATTTGGGTATTTTAGATGCTACGTCGAAGAACTATAAGTATATTTTTGCTGTGGTTGACGGTTTTTCAAAATTTGTTTGGTTGTTTATGACCAAAACAACAGATGCGAAAGAGGTGGTAAAGCACCTACAAACGTGGGTTACAACATTTGGAAATCCGCAACGCATCGTGAGCGATAAGGGTGCAGCATTTGTATCAAACCTCTTTAAAGACTTTTGCAATGAGAATAAAATTGAGCACATTACAATAACCACGGACGTGCCTAGGGGCAATGGGCAAATAGAGCGTGTTAACAGAGTAATCATTTCCATTTAGTCGAAGCTGTCAGCTAACGATCCAGCTAAATGGTATAATTATACGTCGATGGTACAAAAGGCAATAAATGCGCACGTGCACTCCTCGACAAAATTTACTCCATATGAAATTAGGTTTGGTGTCAAAATGAGAAGTGAAATGTCTACCGATATAGTAAAATTGCTAGAAGAAGAAGTAGTGGTTGCATTTCAAGATGATCGTAGTACAGTCAGAGAGGAAGCCCGGATCAATATCAAAAACGCTCAAGAAGCCTATAAAAGAAATTTCGACAAAAAACGTAAAAGTAGTCACGGATATCAAAGATCAGATCTCGTGGCAATAAAAGTAACCCAGTTTCCCAAATGCAAACTAGCAAAGAAGTTCATCGGACCTTATAGCGTAGTCGAAGATAAAGGCAATGGACGGTATGTTGTTGAAAAAGTAGCTGACTTCATTGGGCCACATCGTACTTCCACCCTCTCTCTATGGCGCGATATACAACAGGTATATCATCATAAACCTCCTAAGAGATTTTTGCGCCAAGCTTCTCTTCCAATTTGTGGTGTGCCGATTTGAATTTTCCCTACAAATTGGTGGGACCTACAGTTTTTTGCCGACTCCGAACGGCATCTACAAAGGAGACGAATTTTTGCTGAGAAGCCTGTCATGGCAGAAATACACTCGGAGAGTTTGCCAAACCACTGCCGAGGGGCGACCCCGTTTTGAAAAACTTTTTTCAAATCACTTTTGATGTTACCTGTACCAGGGCTCGAACCATGGACCTTCGGTGTGGTAGGCCGGCAACACTACCTTCACACCACGGCGTACTTCCACCAGTGCCGATAATATGAAGCTTTGGGCACATTACGCAGTCGATGACGTGATGTCATCTGGGACAGATGACGAACAGGATGAGCGAATGTGACGGGTGGCAACCCTTCGCGCGCAATAGTCTATGGAATGACAGAAGAGCCAGTAACGACAGTGAGAAACCAGTCGTAAAGCTGTTAAGTCGTGCCATCGCAATTTAATCACTAAACCACATTTTGTAATATGTAAAACTCCACTATTTAATCTACATTGAATTCCATCTATTTAATTATTAAATACTTAAAATCTTTGAATAAAACATCATTTTAACGTTAAAACTCATCAAAGTTTTTACATGGGGGCTCAACCATCGAACGAATAATTAATTATAAAATGAGTCAGAGCAAGAATGTTCGAGAATGGTAGGGACCAGAAATACTCAAAAAGCAGCAAATAATCAATTGGAATTCGAAAAAAATCAGTTGGAAGTCGAGGATAGTAAAAAGAAGTCGAAAGAAGCAAAAGAAGTTCAAGGCAAAGCGCGACAAGGCGAGTCAAAGTCGAAGCAAGTAGCAGAAATACCGTTGGAAGGGGAAAAAAAAGAAGATAATCAAGGAGAAGTACACAAAAATCAAGGGGAAGTTGAAAAGAGCGATTCGAAGTCGAAAAATCTGTTGGAAAAGGAAGAGAAAGAGGTCAAAAACACTGCACCAGAAAACGAAAAAGCAGAAGAAATTCAGCTGAAGTCATCAGAAACTGTGGAAAATATGGACGAAAAAAAAACAGAAGGTATTGCCAATTCGAGTGAGTTGCTTGAACTGCTCAAAATTCTCGAGTCCAATAAAAGTGTATCAGTCGAACACTTTGCGAAAATTATACCCGACTACGACGGCGTAACAGTTCCAATAAGAACTTGGCTGGATAATTTCAACGAAAATGCTGACGCGTACGAATTGACAGGGAAACAGAAATACGTAAATGCCCGAAACAAAATGAAAGGAAGCAAAACTATTCCTAGAAACAGTCAGCGTGTTAAACTACGAATCGTTATGTAACGCACTAATCGAAGAGTTCGATGTGAAGCTCAGTAGCGCAGCAGTTCATCAAAAACTTAGGCAGAGACAAATGAAAAACGAAGAGAATTTTCACGAGTACGTACTGCAAATGAGGAAGCTGGCAGCATTAGGCTCAGTTGAAGACGAAGCTGTTATACGATACATCGTGGATGGTCTTAAGGTACGTGACGATTTGAAATACCCATTGTACAGCGCTAAAACTTTTAAAGAGCTAAGAGATCGTTTCGAAGTTATAGAGCGAATGAGTAGCAACCAAAAAGGCATCACACAGCAAAAGCATAACTACACGAAGCCAGCGCCAAAGGGCAGAGACGGCGGCAGCGAAACTCGTGGAATACAAAAGCAGCACTGCTTTAACTGCGGGTCAACTTCACACGTACGTTCGCAGCGCAATGGTAGTGGGCACATTGCAAAAAATTTCCGAACGAGCGAACGAAAAGCATACAGTGAGCTTAGTAGAGAACGACAAAAGAAACAAAAGAATGCAAATCAATAACAAATACTTTTCGTGCTTGATTGACACTGGCGCAGACGTGTCACTAATGCAGCAAAGAGTGTATGAAAATAATTTTAAGAATCATTCCCTAAAAACAAGTTGCGCAAAATTATACGGCTTAGGCAATATGCCAATTACTGCTAAAGGTGCTTTCGAAGCAGAAGTTGTTGTTGATAAAATAAAAGCTCTGCATACATTTCTTTTAGTATCTGATAGCAAAATGAACTGCGAAGTGATTGTAGGCTACGACTTCATTCGGCAATTCCTATTAGAATTCAATTCGAATGGTTTTTTTTTCTAATAAGACCGATAAAAAGCAGGAAGAATCGTTTAATTGGGTATACAACTTGACAGAATCAGCGCATGAAATTGATGTAGCGCCACTGTATGAGAAAGTTGTAACGAAATTAATAAATGAATATAATCCGGTAGCTAACACTGTGGAACACCCTATTCAGATGAAAATTGTACCGAAGGGAAATTTACTTAACTTCAATGAAAGTCCAACGCGATTATCAGCAGCAGAGCGTGCCGTTGTAAAGAACCAGGTAGATGAATGGTTGGCGCAGGGTATCGTACGTGAATCAACTGCAAACATAGCAAGCAAAGTCCTATTAGCAAAAAAGAAGGACGGCACCTATCGTGCTTGCATTGATTATAGAAAATTAAATTCTGGTGTCTTAAAAGATCGTTTTCCCGTACCAGTCATTGAAGAGGTTTTAGAAAAATTACAGGTTGCAAGATTCTTTTCAGTCATGGACCTGAAAAATGAGTTTTTTTACGTCCCGATAGAAGAGGGCAGCCGAAAGTACACGGCTTTTATTACGAAAGAAGGCTTGTATGAATTTACAAAAGCTCCGTTTGGCTTCTGTAACTCGCCCGCAGTATTTGTGCGGTACATTATGTTCATTTTTCAACAGCGTATAAACGAAGGCATAATGGAATTATATGTCGACGACATAATAGTTTTTGGTCAGACAAGCGATGAATGCCTTAAAAATGTGCAAAAAGTATTACACAAAGCTGAATCGTATGGCTTGCAAATAAAGTGGTCTAAGTGCAAATTTTTAAATGAAAACATCACATTCTTAGGGCACGAAATTCAGAATGGCAACATATGGCCTGGAAACGATAAAGTTAAAGCCGTAAAAAATTTTCCTATGCCGAAGAACGTAAGAGGTGTTCAAGCTTTTTTAGGCTTAACTGGTTATTTTAGAAAATTTATTCAAAATTATGCCATTAAAGCTAGGCCGCTAACACAGTTGTTGAAAAAAGATGCAATATTTGAGATGGGGCCAGAAGAACAGCAGGCAGTACTCCAATTAAAGGCAGCGCTCATCCAAGAGCCCGTTTTAAAAATTTTTAAGCAAAATGAGAAAACCCAATTACATGTAGACGCATCTAAGTATGGCTTTGGTGCAACTTTGGTTCAGCTGCAGGAGGGTAAATGGCACCCAGTATTTTACTGGAGCCGAAAGACTTCAGCACTAGAAGAGAAACTTCATAGCTACTTTCTGGAAGTGAAGGCCGCTTACTTAGCGACGAAACGTCTCCGCCATTACTTGATGGGTATTCAGTTTGATTTAATAACAGATTGTTCAGCATTTAAGCAGACAGCTTCCAAGAAAGACGTGCCGCGGGAAGTAGTGCAATGGCTCATGCATTTGCAAGATTTTAACTTCAGAATCGAGCATCGCTCGGCAGAGAGGATGAAGCACGTAGACAGTTTAAGCCGCAATCCGGTTATGGTAATCGAGTCACAGCTAAAATCGCAGATTAGTAGAGCGCAATATGACGACGAATATTTAAAAGCAATTACAGTGGTCCTCAAAAGTAAGCCTTACGCTGACTTCGTTTTAAAAAATGGAATTCTATTTAAGCAAATCAATGGCCAAGAGTTGTTAGTAGTCCCGCGAAGTATGGAAAAAGATATTATTAGAAAGATGCACAATTTTGGTCACGTCGGCACACAAAAAACTATTCACGCTATTCAACAAGATTTTTTTATACCGCATCTCGAAAAAAAGGTAGCGCAGCATATTGCTAATTGCGTCGAATGTATTGTGCATAACAGAAAGATGGGAAAACAAGAGGAGTTCTTACATTGTATCGACAAAGGAGACTCGCCACTTTCCACCTTGCACATTGACCATTTGGGTATTTTAGATGCTACGTCGAAGAACTATAAGTATATTTTTGCTGTGGTTGACGGTTTTTCAAAATTTGTTTGGTTGTTTACGACCAAAACAACAGATGCGAAAGAGGTGGTAAAGCACCTACAAACGTGGGTTACAACATTTGGAAATCCGCAACGCATCGTGAGCGATAAGGGTGCAGCATTTGTATCAAACCTCTTTAAAGACTTTTGCAATGAGAATAAAATTGAGCACATTACAATAACCACGGACGTGCCTAGGGGCAATGGGCAAATAGAGCGTGTTAACAGAGTAATCATTTTCATTTAGTCGAAGCTGTCAGCTAACGATCCAGCTAAATGGTATAATTATACGTCGATGGTACAAAAGGCAATAAATGCGCACGTGCACTCCTCGACAAAATTTACTCCATATGAAATTAGGTTTGGTGTCAAAATGAGAAGTGAAATGTCTACCGATATAGTAAAATTGCTAGAAGAAGAAGTAGTGGTTGCATTTCAAGATGATCGTAGTACAGTCAGAGAGGAAGCCCGGATCAATATCAAAAACGCTCAAGAAGCCTATAAAAGAAATTTCGACAAAAAACGTAAAAGTAGTCACGGATATCAAAGATCAGATCTCGTGGCAATAAAAGTAACCCAGTTTCCCAAATGCAAACTAGCAAAGAAGTTCATCGGACCTTATAGCGTAGTCGAAGATAAAGGCAATGGACGGTATGTTGTTGAAAAAGTAGCTGACTTCATTGGGCCACATCGTACTTCCACCAGTGCCGATAATATGAAGCTTTGGGCACATTACGCAGTCGATGACGTGATGTCATCTGGGACAGATGACGAACAGGATGAGCGAATGTGACGGGTGGCAACCCTTCGCGTGCAATAGTCTATGGAATGACAGAAGAGCCAGTAACGACAGTGAGAAACCAGTCGTAAAGCTGTTAAGTCGTGCCATCGCAATTTAATCACTAAACCACATTTTGTAATATGTAAAACTCCACTATTTAATCTACATTGAATTCCATCTATTTAATTATTAAATACTTAAAATCTTTGAATAAAACATCATTTTAACGATAAAACTCATCAAAGTTTGTACATACTCGTACATGCATACATCATTTTATAATAACCAACTTTCATTACATTTTATACCCACATTCATTTATACATTTTGCCGTTGGCAAAACGCTATAAGTCATTACACAAACACATTACAAAAGACTTTGTCATTACGCAAAGCCATACACTTTATAATAAACCACTTTTATATGATTATTTCATAATATTACATTTCACACATTCATTTATACATTTTGGGACACTTTATGTCATTTGACGAATTTTCGGAAATATTTTTATGAGACGATACAAAATATTACCTGCAAATTTATAAAGAGACCTGCATCATAAAAGTTAACACATTCAGCCGCTGCCCAGTCATACCATTCCCACGTTCGATCAATACACGAGCCACAACGTCAGCACATTTGCATTTCACAATGAAACGCAATACCTGTAATTTGGTAATGTGGGAAATCAAGGCCACGGTCATTCCCACCTGTAGCTTATGCACAATTGCGTAGGGGTTGCGTCGCTGCCGCCGACGCTGAGGTTTCTTGGGCTAACAGCCAAAAATGCTTGGGCAGTTGCTGTTGGGGTTTACCGATGATCGGTAGCTTAGTTATTAACATAGTCTAATTGTTAATGAGGAATAAACTTGTGAACTTTAAACTTGTGTTTTTTAAGGGCTAGTTGGCCCTAGTGTATTTTTTTAATCCAAAGGACTTTGGCTTTGTTAAGTTACATTATTAACGTTTATTAAATAAATTTGTTCGTTTTGTAAAATTGAATCGATTTTCTACAACACATACAAATCCTTTTGTATATTATCATGTGATTATTCCTTTTGTACAAAATCACTTGATACGTGCAAAATACCTTTTGTTTATTATCATGTGATTATTCCTTTTGCATAAAATCACATGATACGTCCAAAATTCCTTTTGTACATTATCATATGATTATTCCGACATCACAAAACCAAAATTTAGGAAAGCGAAAACTTTGATCCACACCATCCAAATCATTAATTTGCTCTTATTTCCACAAACGTCGGAATTGTAGCAATTTGCTTTTAAGTTTTATTAAAATTATTAATATTTTTTGTAATTTTTATAGGTATGCAACGAATGAAATTCAAGGGAACTATTGTTTTCTCTTTATCGTGTAAATATATAAAATACGATAAGAATTTTTGGTTATTGAACTGAGTTATTGCTTTCTTGAAATATAAACTGAAAGCCATCATAAATTTACAGTGCTGAATTTATAGTACAGAAATGTATTCATTGACATTCTCTGAGTGAGGTTTACTTTTTACTACTGTTTTGCTCACTTACTACTTTTACGGAATAATTTTAATTTTTCTGCATGGAATAAGCTGAAACAAAAATATTTTCTTTAGTTTTTTTCTTTGAACCTGAATGTTAACAGTGATAAATTTACTTTATTCGTGAGTTTACAATAGGGAAAAAGTCTATCCAAATGAAATTGATTGTAGTACTAATTTCTCTAAAAACGACAGTACACAAATTAGAAAGCATAACGTGTAGTAGATTTGGGCTAAGGTGCAGTAGGTATTAGAATTACTGCAATTTTGGTGAAGTCCGAACCCTGAGGGCACGCTTCCGTTGGCGTGCAAAAAAAGAAGGTTCTGGACCATACGTTTGGTGTGTTCCCTTGATCGCCCCCGCGGGACCCCACCTTTCTGGGTTTGGATAGGAGACACATAAACCTCCTTTAGCAAAAACTTTATAGTTCTTTCACGAGTTCATAACTAATTAATCGCTAGCCATGTTAAAGTCAAGGATCTGTGCAGGGTTCCATGTGTCTCCTGCCCTGGTTAGGTTGGCATATTGAAGGTGTCTGTTCTATTTTGGTGGTTTTTGCTACTTTTGGCACTTTGTTGGCTTTTGTTTACTAGATCGTGCATTAATACAAAAAAAAATTGCATTGAATGTTATTATACGTTTTTATTCCGTAAATACGTTGTACTCGCGCTCTTTCTACCTGACTAAACGCTTCAAATTCACTTATGGAAAAGAAACACCTTTACGGGTGTCAATTGCTCATTTCTCTTAATTCGAAATTTCCGGGCAATCGCACAATTCAACTCTGGCCATACCGAGAACACACCAACCACTTGTTTGTCTGGAAAATAAAAGTTCCCTTATTGGTGCCTTTTCCACTCCATGGGAATATTTGGTGCTGCCACTTCAGCAAAATCATAGCACTTTCCCGTAGCTATTGATTTAATGTCAAACCGGAAGGCGATTCCAAAGTGTGAAGCTACCTAACCAACCGCTGTAAGTCAAGACCAATTGAAACAAATAAAAATAACTACCAATTGAGAGAAACCATGACAATCTCGATCATCTTTTATCAGAATCACTGCCCAGCAAGTCATGCTACCCTACTTTCTCTAAATTGTGAAAAAGCCTTCGATAATATCGGTATTCAGATAATGCTTGTACAACTTAATAAGTGGAATGCGGGTCCTAGATTCTACAACTTCACAAAATCTTTCCTATCTTCCCGCAAGATCAGTGTGCGTAATTCCCACCACCGATCTCCCATCCTCCCCTTTGACAATGGCACCACCAAGGCTCGCCGCTTTCCGTT
The DNA here is from genome assembly GCA_949987695.1 of Merzomyia westermanni. Taxonomy (NCBI): domain Eukaryota; kingdom Metazoa; phylum Arthropoda; class Insecta; order Diptera; family Tephritidae; genus Merzomyia; species Merzomyia westermanni. Next base: position 112,472,006 of record OX465289.1, read on the forward strand.
ATCCTTTTCAACATAGCTTTTGATCAGATCAGTTAAATTTTCTCTGATTTCCCTAAAATCTCTCATCTTATTCAAGCTGATGATATCTTATTATTTTCTAAAACCTTGATTCCGTTATGTTCACCTTTACCGATATACATACCCGTATCTCCTCCTGGTTCCTTTCTTCCGAGGTTTCAATTTCTATTTCTAAAACTAAGTTACTCCATACCTGTAAGAAACGTTATTGTATTGTTCTTCTCTTTGTTTTCGATAGCACTAATATTACTTGTACTGAGTTTCTAGGCCGCCGTGGTGTGAAGGTAGTGTTGCCGGCCTACCACACCGAAGGTCCATGGTTCGAGCCCTGGTACAGGTAACATCAAAAGTGATTTGAAAAAAAAGTTTTTCAAAACGGGGTCGCCCCTCGGCAGTGGTTTGGCAAACTCTCCGAGTGTATTTCTGCCATGACAGGCTTCTCAGCAAAAATTCGTCTCCTTTGTAGATGCCGTTCGTAGTCGGCAAAAAAAAATGTAGGTCCCACCAATTTGTAGGGAAAATTCAAATCGGCACACCACAAATTGGAAGAGAAGCTTGGCGCAAAAATCTCTTAGGAGGTTTATGATGATATACCTGTTGTATATATCGCGCCATAGAGAGAGAGAGTTTCTAGGTATAATATTTGATTCTAAGTACATTTTCAAACAACACTGTAAATAGGTAAGAGATACGCTACTTACTAAGTTAAACATTGCGAAATATTTTCGTTCCAAACGCTTATGAATGTCGTCACTGTGGCGCTTATTTTAAAAGTCATCAACTACGGAATTGAAGTGTATGGCGCCCTATCATACCGAAATTCGATCTTTGGGTGCTTTTCCCACTTCGGCTATTAAAAACATTTTAGCTGAATCTGGATTTTCCTAGTTAATGAATAATATGACGGATAGTATAAGGAAACTTTATCCGAAATTAATTATGACTCAACATCTTCACATGAATTTTGGCAAGCCGCTGCTCGCTCACGTGCACCCAAAGTGGTTTTATCTGTTTACCAATGTGTGTTATTCACCAAAGAAAATTTTTACCAACTAAAATACCCACTCAAGGGATCAGTTCACATCCACCCTAGACTTTTAATGAGTCATTCGTAATGAAGAAGTTGTCTTATCTCCGTAAATCCGATACTACCCTGGCTGGACATTTCAGAGCATTTAAAGTCGATTAAATACATAATTGGCGTGATATATACCGCGAGGAGATCAAGGCAACTTGAGGTGTGCTGCTTCTAATTGTTCCTACAAATTGGCGAGGCCTACAGTTTTTTGTCGATTGCGAACTGCATCTGCAAAGCAGACGAATTTTTTCTGAGAAGCCCTTCATGGCAGAAATGCACTCGGAGAGTCGATTAATGGCAATCAGTTTTCATTAATGACTCCAAACCTGATTGCAGCTCCTATGCTGTAGCAGAGGAAAATGGTGATCCAATCTCATATGGTCTCTTATCCTGATTTTGTTCTAATGGACGAAGCTACTGCATTTCTTTATGGCGCACAAAAAGTAAATGGTAAATTTACTATATTCTCAGATAGTATGGGTTGCATTAAACCCAATATCAACATTTCATTTCATTTTCATTTAAGGAATGTGATCTTTTACGTTGTATTTAAAATCTCTTTTCTCCATCTGCAAGCCTAAAGTCTCAGTTGCTAGTGCAGCTTTAGTTATAGTTTATATATTAATTGTGTTGTTGGTTTTATGGTCTGTTCCTTTTATTGTTGTTTGTTATCTTGCAAACGGTATACATAAATTAATTAAGAATTATTATCAACTGGTCTTGAGCTCGTTAAACTTACAAATATATTCATTTTATTTAAAAAAAAGTAGGTAAAAAATAGGACTACTGCAAAGATCCCAATGCGAAATAAAAACACCACAGACATAAGGTGCAGCGAAATAACGCTCAAAAAGAAAAAATGCCCGTTGAGAAAAGAAAATAGCTCCCGGGGCATTTATTAAAAAAAAGTAAATAACTGTGGATCACGAGGCCTTGTTGGATCGGCTAAGGGCTATTTTTTATAAGTGCGGCTTTAGGCCGCCTACACAAAAGGGGATTCTCTGCAGAAAAACTGTCGATCGCGAAGCCGGTGTTGGGTCGACCCTGGCCACATATACATTTTCAAGTTATATGTTTTACTTTATTTAGCTCCGTTAGAAGACTGAACTTAAAGGCTAACAAAAGCTTAAATCTAGCCCTAACGTCCCGTCATCGCTACCGCAGCCGCAAACGACCGCGCTGCCTCCCACATCACTCACTTCATTCGATTTTAGTTGCACGTGTTCATCCAGACGCTGTGCCAGCACAAATAGATTCCCACGATTTGTGTGAACCGCCCGTGCCTCATAGCTGGTTGAGTTAGATATTTGAGATAGTTAACGCTAACTTCGATTTTGTGTAAAGCGTTGTGGTTGCCAGCTGGCTGGTTTAGATATTTGAGATAGCTTATGATAACTCCTCCCCCCTTAAGTGAGGGCCGTCCTCGGTCCTTCTTAATTTCTCGATGACATTTTGAAGGTCACGCTTTTTCGTTTTTTCAGAAGGTTTCGTTTCAGCTTTATAATGACGCAACAAGTTGCAATGATTATTAAAATTATACCGCCTGACAGTGGCGGCCGCCGTGGTGTGAAGGTAGTGTTGCCGGCCTACCACACCGAAGGTCCATGGTTCGAGCCCTGGTACAGGTAACATCAAAAGTGATTTGAAAAAAAGTTTTTCAAAACGGGGTTGCCCCTCGGCAGTGGTTTGGCAAACTCTCCGAGTGTATTTCTGCCATGACAGGCTTCTCAGCAAAAATTCGTCTCCTTTGTAGATGCCGTTCGTAGTCGGCAAAAAACTGTAGGTCCCACCAATTTGTAGGGGAAATTCAAATCGGCACACCACAAATTGGAAGAGAAGCTTGGCGCAAAAATCTCTTAGGAGGTTTATGATGATATACCTGTTGTATATCGCGCCATAGAGATAGAGAGACAGTACGGGTTGCGTTACTACTTTTGCTTCTATTTCACTTATGTAGCGCAATTTTTCGACGTTTAGCTTATATAAAAACGGCAAGCTAAGTATTTCCCGGTGACCAGTAATATTTAACCCAGATAACCCTAATGTCCTATATATAGGTTTATATATTATAACGCACACGCGCGAACGTTAACAAATAACGGGAAAGCGCTGGATTACGCAGCAGATATTGCGCAACTGCGTTAATAGTTGTCATTTGCTCTTTTGCTGTAGGAGTCTGAGATATTTGATTTTGAAGTTTGTGAAACTTGGAAAATGCAAAATTATAACATAAGCTTTGAAAGCTAAGTTAATTTAAGGGTGCTAAAATTAAAATTTTATTAATGTTTTATATTGGAAAATCAGAGTAAAATAAGTGTTTTGTCGAATACATTCACTGAAATGAACTATCTTTAATTTTTTATGGCGAATTTCAACGAAAAAAGGTTTTTTTACTACATATATGACCCCTCCAAAAGCATAAAAATCGCTTATTAATTTTTGCTTAAAGCATATAAATACGTTTTTATATCTGTTTTAAGAAATGTGGAAGGGAAAAAGTGTAAAAATTTCTACTGCATAACTTTTAGGGTTATCTGGGTTAATAAAGGCGATGTCGCTATGCCTGGTTGTCTCTTTGGTAGAGTATTACGATTCACAAACATGGTTCCATTGATCCAAACCTTGTTGTTGAATGTGAGCAAGTGCGTGCCAGACATGATTTTCTCACGTTTGCTGATCTGTCGTTAATTATAACTATGCCTTCATCGATTATTATTACGGGGTCTCGGTTATTTGGCTGAGTACTGCAGTGCGCTTTTATTCAAGAATGTAACTATTGTGCGCATGTCTCATTACTTGACTTCCTGCAGAAGGTTGCGGTTGCTGTTGTTCTGCAATCATTAACTGCTATTATGCAACTATCGCACTCTGCCACTATGTTGTTATCAGCACGATAGAGTATTATGCCATTATGCTAGACGGGAAAAATACTAATCTTCTTACATGCTAATTTAGGTCTAGGATATTTTATGATGAAATGTAATATATTTTCGGTGATTGTTGTTGGAGCAAAGCTCGAATTTTTATGTTTGTTTGTTAATTGATATTAGAGAAAAAATTACAACGTTATGCACAGCGATGGTATGGGATGACATGTTTCGAAGTGCCCAGCTTCTCATCAGACCCCTTCTCGGACACTGAGATACGAACCCAAGTGTCTGCACCAAAGCCGCTGTTAGAGTACTCTAACAACTAAGCTATGATGCCCTGAAGCGTCACGATGTATTTTTCCTCTAATGTGCCATTTGCCTATTTCTTTTATACATTCTTTGGTACACATATTTTATATGTGAACTTAAGGAAAGTGGAATATTTTTAGGCGCGTTGATAGAACAGTTTTAGATACAAAAGGGCTTTTTTGCATATCAACACTTCCGTGTTATTTGCCGGACTGTACCTGTAACAATTATAGTTATGGTGATTGTTGTTGGAGCAAAGCTCGAATTTTTATGTTTGTTTGTTAATTGATATTAGAGAAAAATTATTTTTAATATATTTTCATCTTAACACTGGATACATCCATTAATTCTGTTATACTAACATTTGTGAATTGCTTGTTAATTATCGACTTTAATTCGTTATCATCAAGAATTGCCGAATTTATAACATTAATTTTGGCAAGCGATATCGATAGCATTAAATTTTGAATTTCAGTTATTAAAATTCTATTACGCGTCATTAAAGTTTCATATAGATGAAATTTATTCAATTGTTCCTCTTTCGTGTTTGCTAAGACAATGTTCACTCTGTTTGTTAATTTTTCAATTTGATCTTGAAATTTTGTCTTTATTACTATTTCTCTATGTTTGACTCAATTAGCTGAAGTTGATTGAACTTAGCGTGTTCAAAATCGTCGAAATCAGGAGTGCCAGCTATTACTTTTAATGCCGTTCCTAGGAAGTTCAAACTCCTCGCTTGTCTATGATGTATGCTTATAGCCGTCAGAAGGGCATTCAAATGCTTGGTGTCGAACTCCAAAATTTTCTTTAGGTGTTCCTGTGGGAAATACCTAGGCAATCTAGTGGTCTCGACTACAATTTCGGTATATAAAGTAAGGTTAGTCGTGTGTCTGAGGTAGCCGTAGTCCTGCCAAAGAATAATCTCTCCATCTATACCAGGAATATATTTCGAGTGAGTGTAATCGGTTAGCCTCGAGCTCACAGTTGACATGAATGCGATCATCAAAAGGGAGATCCTGGAAAACGTTTTATTCATTAACACTTTATTTCATATCTATTTTAAGTTGTCCTTATGGACCACCCTCCCTTTTATGAGAACGGCTGTCCCCAAGTCGGCTTCTACCATTTCCTCCGCGCACAGAGGTGTAAGCTTATTTCCTAACCTCCTGTTTGTTTTTACTAGTACCTTTTCTCCCACTTTAAAAGTTCTATCTCGTCTTGATTGATTGTGAATACGCTCGCAGATGGTGGAGGTATATTAGACAAGAGAAAGTAGAAATAAAAGGCAAAGGTTCACTATTAATACTATGCACAATATTTCACTTTATTGATTGTTAATAAGGCGCGGCCGCCGTGGTGTGAAGGTAGTGTTGCCGGCCTACCACACCGAAGGTCCATGGTTCGAGCCCTGGTACAGGTAACATCAAAAGTGATTTGAAAAAAGTTTTTCAAAACGGGGTCGCCCCTCGGCAGTGGTTTGGCAAACTCTCCGAGCGTATTTCTGCCATGACAGGCTTCTCAGCAAAAATTCGTCTCCTTTGTAGATGCCGTTCGTAGTCGGCAAAAAACTGTAGGTCCCACCAATTTGTAGGGGAAATTCAAATCGGCACACCACAAATTGGAAGAGAAGCTTGGCGCAAAAATCTCTTAGGAGGTTTATGATGATATACCTGTTGTATATCGCGCCATAGAGAGAGAGATTGTTAATAAGAATACAGTAGTTTACCTTAATATAATTTGTGATATGGCGTGACAACGGCAGCAGGTCTTTTCTCCTTGATGGTTAAAATGGAACCGCCAGTGCAAAGTTGATCTCCGTTTTGCCAGACCGGAGATCGTGCGGGGGTTTTCCAATGGATATTCGTTATCCAAAGGAAAATTCAGTTACCCGTGTATGTTTTCATATATGTGTGCACATACATGAGTGCGTGTATATGTATATGTAACATTAAAAGAATATGCATTAGGGTGGCCCCTTTTAATGAGAATAAATATTTAGGTTCCGACCTAAACATGCCGGCCCCCTTGCTGTAAGCAATATGTTAAAGGAAGAAATGTCATGCTGGAGATGTCACGCTCACGAAAACTTAAAACTAAAATTCAGATATTAAATACATTTGATCTGTTTATTAAAATTCATTAAATGATTTTTCACCGAGCTTGTCTTAGCTGATCGGCCGCTGTGAAATAAAAACAACATATTAAGGCTGAAAAACAAGAACGGGTTATAATTCAACGCACTTTGTATATTTGTATTTTTTAAATAAAGATTGTATAGGTTGGAAGCTGATAAGGCCGAGTCACCAGTCTTCCCTTATATAATTTATGTATTTTGATAAATACTTGAGATGATGGAAGCTGGTAAGGACGCGTCACCAGGCTTCCTTTGTTTAATTTATGTGATGGCCGAAAAGGCCGAATTTCCGATCCATTTTTTTGTTTGTTCAGATCTGGACGGAGAGGCCGCGTCTCCGTTCCAGATTTCGAAGATTATTAATTATTTTGGGTCCGGACAAAGAGGCCTAGTCTCCGTTCCAGATTTTACCATTTTATGATTTAGTTTAATTTATTTTGTTATTTTCTATCATTTCTTGGCTTGTTGGGTGGCGAAACATGATCACTTTAAATTTTTACGCAGTTATTTGCATAGTGTATAGTGCACTTAATATTTTATCGAACGTGCATAGCGAGCTTAAGATTTGGTTGACAGTTGCCGTTGTTGTGGTTGGCAACTCCGTTAAAATTTAGTTCGCCGCAAACGTAGTGTTGCATTTTGGTGAAAAATTATATTGTGAAACGATCTTGTTGCCAGATCTCCTTTTTCTCGTAGCCAGAAACGGATTATTAAATATGCTCTGTTTTTGAATTTTCGTTTTGTTTTGTGACTAATTTGTCACAAATTTGCCTGCCACCCAAGAAAAAAGCGCATTTTAATTTTTTTTGAGTTACAAAAAAAAAATACCATTTTTTCGCACATATTTTTTTGATGGGTACAAAATTTTATTTCCGCTCCTTGATTCGCAACCCTGGCACAAAAACACGTCTTTTGATACCCCATTCGGCTATATTGGTTAATTTTTACAAAAAGTACCCGGTGAACCGGTTTTTTACCCGTAATTTTTGAGCGGGTACAAGAAATTGATTCCCGCTCTCATATTCGTGACCCTGGCACGAATACGCGTACTTTCATACCTAATTCGCCTATGTTGGCCACTTTAAATGTAACCATAAATTGCCAACTGATATTGACAGTGTGGCCTACCCTTATGCTTTTTTATGAGTGTTGTATGGCAACACTGCTCGATGTCATTGAATGACAGTGGAAGGCAAAGTAGAGAAGAATGACAAATGAATGAAAAAATGTCATTACATAATAAACATGAGGTAAGTTGAGTTGTAAAAAGTTGTGAAATTGTCGTTTACTACTGAAATTAATCATTTTTCTCATTTTCTTTCCATTTCATATGCGATTTAATGTGCATGAGACTCCTTTCCCTGCGTACGGAGCGTTTTAGAACCGTTTTGCTTTCCAAACAAAGGAAATGTGTGTGTGTGCAAAATTATGTTTCGCTATGGGAAATTTTTAATGTGCCAAAATTGGCAGCGTACGTCCACCATGAACGCGAGACGGATGCCTTGGTCCGCATCAGCTATTACCCCAAACCGAGGCAGTTCACTTCCACATTTGGGTAATTTATATTAAGGTTTGGGTGCTAGTTTGGACTATAAGGTATTTATGTATGTATCTATGTAGTTGCACCCTGCCGGAAAGTCTGTGGGCTATTATTATTTTATCGCTTTTTTTAGTTCGGAACTTTAATAACTATTTTGTATTTAGGATTTGACCACTGAAAATTGGATCCTACGTGCTACCTTTTCGGACATGGTGGATGTGTGTGAGTTGGCAGCATAGATTAGACGTAGTTTGTGTAGTTTTGTAGTATTTACGTTGGGGTTTTTGTAATGGGTTATTTTTTCTGGGTTTTTTTCATTCTGTGGCGGATAAGTTCGCTTACCTGCAAATTTATTTTGATTTTGATCTACGATGGTCGGTTTTACGAAACCAGATCGAGTCATGGTAACATGGCTAAGAACCATCAAAATTTCTTAAATATTTTTTTTTTTTTCATTTTCATTTTTCCGTTTCTCCATTTCACTTCATTTTCATTTTATCATTTTCATGATTTTTGAGTTTACTTTTTATTTCTTATTATTTTTTCGATAATAAGAAATGGCATACCTTCCAATAATTTTTGAGTTTGTCTCCTCTGTTTAAATTTTTACTTTTCTTTTATTTTTTGAAAACTCAAAAGAAATTGTCTAATTTTCTTGAAAACTTAAAAAAAAAAATTGTTTTATTTTTGGTAATACGAAGTGGAATTACCGATTTTCATGAAGTGGAATGTCGGAATTTTAAGAAATGTTCTGTTGATCAGTGGAGTCGTCTCCACTTGGGTCGTTGGCGGGTGGAAGCAGGACCAGCTTAGTCAACGGTCTTGTGGTTTCCCCTTTTTCAGTCACTATGTCGACTACTCTCACAAGATCGTCTGGTCCTGGGTGGACTTTGACCACTCTTCCGAGTCTCCACTCGTTTGGAGCAAGGTTATCCTCTTTTAGAACGACTAGGTCTCCTATTTTTATATTTGCTTTCGGTTGTTTCCATTTGACCCGCTTTTGCAGTTCCAAGAGGTATTCCCTTTTCCACCTTTTACAAAAGGTTTGATGTAAAGCCTTCAATTTCTGCCACCGGTTTACAATGGAGGCAGGATTCTCATTGGAATCGATTTCTGGTGGCGCGAGAAGATGTCCGCCTACTAGGAAATGGCCTGGTGTTAATGGTTCCAGGTCGGTCGATTCGTTTGACGAAGGACTTATGGGTCGCGAGATGAGGCAAGCCTCAATTCGACATAAAAGGGTGGAAAACTCCTCAAAAGTATATTTATACCCAGCTGCCACTTTTCGAAAGTGGCTTTTAAAACTTTTTACCCCTACTTCCCACAGGCCTCCCATGTGCGGAGATGCCGTGGGTATAAAATGCCATTGCAGATGAGCGTATTTCGACAATGCGCTCTCACGAGAATCTGCTATAAATGCCTTAAATTCAGATCTTAGAGATCTTGAGGCTCCGACAAAGTTTGTCCCATTGTCGGAATATATGTTTTGTGGACAGCCTCGTCTAGGGATGAACCTAGGGTTGCCAAGAATGATTGGGTGCTGAGATCGGTTTTGGCTTCTAAGTGTATTGCTTTCGTTGTAAAGCAGACGAACAGACAGACATAACCGTTGGATATTCGGCACCCTCTACCTCGATAGCTTTTAATGTCGAATGGTCCTGCAAAATCTACCCCTGAATTTATAAATGGGCGGGAAAATGTGGTGCGTTCCTGTGGGAGGTTCCCCATAAGTTGGGTTTGTACGCGCTTTTTATAGATCGCGCAGACCTTGCAGTTATGAATAATGGACTGTATCATATTTTTAACCCTAGGAGGCCAATATTGGGTTCTAACAAGCCTTAACATTAGTTGGTTTTCCCCATGTAAAGATATTTCGTGGAAAAATTGGACTAATAAACGAGATAATTTACATTTATATGGTAGGACGATTGGGTGACGTTCGCTGTAAGCTAAGTCCTTAGAGGCGCCTAAGCGACCTCCAGTCTTTATAATATCGTATTTGTCTAAGAAAGGGTTAAGAGGAAGTATTTCGCTTTTGGAATCGACCGGTCTCCTGATTTTAGATTTTTGTATTCTGTACTATAAAACTGCTGTTGGGCTATTTTAATTAAACGTTGTGTTGTGGTTTTGATTTCATCTGATGAAATCAACCAAGACGTTTTATTAAATGAATCTTTTGTCTTACGGTGAGTTCTTTCGAGGAATCTCAGGACATAATATATTATCCCTCAAAGCTTTGGATAAATTCGAAAATCTATCCAAAATGTCACTAATTTCGGTTTTGGCGGTGACTGCATGTACTTGCACTCTTTTTTCCTCTATATTTGTGCTGTAAATTGTATCTTGTGTTGGCCATTTTTCGATGTCTTCTTGTAGCCAAGAAGGTCCCTGCCACCACAAAGAATTGTTGACCAGTTCATGTGCTGGGAGCCCTCTGCTAGCTAAGTCAGCTGGGTTTGTTCCCGAATCCACATGACGCCATTTATCGTTTCCGACTTTGTCAACGATTTTCGTGGTACGGTGTGCTACGAAAGTTGACCACGAACATGGTGGCTTTCGTATCCATGCTAGGCGCAAAAGTAATCCTCCTATCAGAAAATGCTATAAATTTTGCGATTGGCCCCTAAAGTCAGTTCTGTTTTGACATTTGTGTAGTAAACACATGCGAAATACACGTTAATAAACAATGTTACGCTACACTGCTCCAGAACGCGGAATATTGCTGACTATTTATGTGACCAATAATCGGTCGGTGAAAAACGGTTACTGCGGAAAAGTAATCCTCCTATCAGAAAATGCTATAAATTTTGCGATTGGCCCCTAAAGTCAGTTCTGTTTTGACATTTGTGTAGTAAACACATGCGAAATACACGTTAATAAACAATGTTACGCTACACTGCTCCAGAACGCGGAATATTGCTGACTATTTATTTGACCAATAATCGGTCGGGGCCAAACGGTTACTGTGAATGGTGAGCGCTACAGAGCAATGATCAACGAGTTCTTTTTGCCGCAACTTGATGAATTGGGATTGGAAAACATGTGGTTCCAACAAGACGGTGCAACAGCACACACTGCACGTGCCACAACCGATATGCTGAACATCGGAAGCTTACTTTTGCGCCACCAATCGTTGAATCTGTCCACAGATAAGTTTTTGGATTTCCTAAGTTGAGGTTGGTAGCGATGGTTTCCGTCATTTCGGCGAGTAATACGGCTCCGCATAATTCCAATCGGGGAAGTGAGATTGTTTTGAGTGGGGCTACTTTCGTTTTGGATAAAAGTAATGTGATTATGACTTGGTCGTCTTTTTCGACGCGAAGGTATATTGCCGCAGCGTATGCTTTCTCCGATGCGTCACAGAATCCATGTATTTCCACGTTGTCGAATGGGGAAAAGTGAGTCCATCGCGGTATTCGAATATTATCAATTTCGTGATAATTTTCCATGAAAGTTTTCCAACGTTCCATTGTCGTTGGTGATACGCTTTCATCCCAATTTGTTCCTTCTAACCAAATGTTTTGCATAAGCATTTGGGCTACAATTATTATTGGCGCAAGCCATCCTAATGGATCAAAAAGTTTAGCGATGGCTGATAAAATTGCCCTTTTTGTAAGGTTGTTGCAATTTTCCATTGGTTTTGCGATAAAGTAAAACTCATCTTTATGAGCGTTCCACCTAATTCCTAGAGCTTTCACTAAACTTGCGTCTTCGAATTCCAGGAAATCTTTATTAAGTAGATGTTGTTTAGGGATATCTTTTAGGATTTGGTCACAATTGGCTGTCCACTTTCGAAGTGGAAACCCGGCTGATTGCAACCCTTGAATATCATCCACATATATACATTCCTTTAGAATGGTGGATGCAATTGGAAAGGAGTCTTCTACGTCCTCTGCCAATTGTAATAGTGTCCTTATTGCCAGATAAGGAGCACAGTTTACCCCGAATGTTACAGTCTTTAATTCGTAAAGACTGATTGGGTTTTCAGAGCTAGTACGAAATACTATGCGCTGATATTTAGTATGATTAGGATGTACCATAATTTGTCGGTACATTTTCTCGATATCGTTGTTGAAGACATATTTGTAAAGTCTCCAACGAAGTATGAGAAGAGTTAGGTCTGTTTGTAGTACAGGACCCGTATGAAGAACGTCGTTCAGGCTTACTCCGTTTGCTGTCGGACTAGACGCGTTGAATACAACGCGAACTTTAGTGGATGTACTCTCCTCTTTGATCACTGCGTGATGAGGTAGAAAATAGTGGTCATTGGAGGCTGGAGGCATGTTGCTTTTGATCCGTGACATACAGGGTGGCTGATGAAAGCCGCTACCAAAAAAAAATTAAATAACTTTTTTTCTATTTAATGAATCTGGTAAATTTTTTTTTATTTTGCAGATTGACTTTTACATTTAACAAAAATGGATAACTGGGACACTGAAACAAGACTTTGGATTGTCCGCCGCTATCACGCACTGGAGTCCGTAGTTTCGGTTCAAAGAGAGTATAGGCGCACGTTTGGCGGCAATCCTCCGAGCAGATGGACCATAATAAGACTTGTAAACAATTTTGCCGAGCATGGGACAGTCAACAGAAGACCTTACCATCGAAACCCTTCAGTTCGAACGGAGGAAACAATCGCTGCTGTAGCTGCTGCCATACAAAACAATCCACGTGTTTCGACAAGAAGCTTATCTGCTCAAATGGGTGTAAGCAGACAGTCATTACAGTCAATTATGCACAAAGATTTGGACTTATTCCCATATAAAATTCAAATGGCCAACAAACTGAACGCTGCAGACTTGCCGATTCGCTTGGAATTTTGCCAGAAGATGCTTCAAATGGTGGAAGAGGATGGAAACATGTTGAACTGTCTTTTCATGTCTGACGAGGCCCATTTCGATTTAAACGGCAACATAAACAAACAAAATTGTCGAATATGGAGTGCTTCCAACCCACAGATACTCCATGAGACGGAATTGCATCCACTTCGTGTCACAGTGTGGTGTGCAGTTTCATCACGCTGCATTGTCGGGCCCTACTTCTTCGAAGAACGCGGTCACACCGTTACGGTTACTGGAGACCGTTACTTGAGCATGTTGAGAGAGTTTTTCTATCCAGAATTACGCCGAATGAGAATTTCTTTCAACTCTGGCAAGATGGTGCAGCTCCTCATATAGCCCAACCTGTTATGACAGAATTGCGACGAAAATTTCCCAATAAGCTGATATCCAGAAACTCCACATTCCGTTGGCCACCCAGGTCGCCTGACCTTACTGCACCTGACTTTTTCTTGTGGGGTTATTGCAAACAGGAAGTCTTCAAAGCAAAACCAACAAATTTGAATGAACTAAGGCAATCCATTCGAGAAACAATTGCGGCTATTCCTGTCTCAACTCTCCAAGCAGTAATGAACAACTTTTTGGTAAGATGCCGCACATGCATCGACGAGCAGGGGGGGCATTTAAATTCCATTATTGTTAAAACTAATTAAGCTATATTTAATAAAATTTAATGAGCTTTAACATGAATAAAAGAAAAATGAATTCCATACACTGAAAAAAAAAATTATTTGAGTTTCTTAATGTAGCAAAATTCATCAGCCACCCTGTATGTCCTAATTCCTCATACTCTGTTACAACTCGATTGTACTCCGCTTGTAAGGTAGGGTTTTTTGCGAGGCGTGTCTCGTTCCGAAAGAACTGAGAGCAGGCCCTTCTGAGGGATGGTCCAAGAAATAAGTTCGCAGGGAATTCTTTTTTAAATGGTAGTGAGACCGTATATTTCCCTGAGCTATCCCTTGTGGTCGTATTCCTATAGAGATCCTCGCAATATTTTTCCTCCTCGTTAAAATGTTTTCTTCTGGGAAGCTCTTCGAGTTCCCAGAAGGCAGATAGTTGGTTTTCCAACGATATGTCACTGAAGTATGACACGATTTGATTTGCTTTCTCTTGAGCTTCCGCTCGACCTGCTAGAATCCAGCCGAACACAGTTTCTTGTGCCAAAAGCGTACCGAGAACATCCTTCTGCATTCCATTTAATATGATTTGAGGGTATATGTCACCTCCCAAGATTAGATCCACTGGCTCGTTGACAAAGAATCGCTTATCTGCCAACTCGAGATCAGGGAATGATTGTTTAGTCATCGCACTGATCTGGCATGTTGGAAGATTCCCTGTCAACTGTGGCAGGACAAGGACTTTTGCGTTCACAGAGAATAATGGGTCAATTCGTGACCGCAACTCTATTGAACAAGTTTCCTTGACCTGTGCAGAGAATGAATTAGTTATTCCTGAAACTGTAGCGCGAATTTTCTTGGATGGCAAGTTAATTCGACGTTTGAGTCGTTCAGTCATGAACGAGCACTCTGGACCAGAGTCAATTAGAGCTCTGGCTGAAAAACTAGTATTTTTGTACTGGATGTTAACTCTTGCAGTACCTAAAAGCACACCAGTGCTTGTATTTGTATGGCAAGATTGTACTGTCGCGCCTTGCTTTTCATTCGATTTGGAATTTTGTCTCTCTCGTGCCTGTTGTGAGGTCGTTGCTCTATTATCCTCATCGTCTGAGTTCCTGACATGCGCTGCTGTCTTTGGCTGACTTTGTTGGATGTGTAGGAGTGTATTATGTCGCTGATTGCATGTAGCACAGTTATAAGAACTTGTGCATTTCTTTACTGTGTGTCGTGACGACAGACAATTTACACAGCAGTTATTGCTTTTAATGAATTCTCTTCGACGAGAGGGAGACATTTTCTTAAACTTTTCACAGGTGAAAAGTTTGTGCTCATTTGTCCGACACATCTGACAGAAAAATTTCTTTAGGTTGGTTTGGAATGACCCAACCTTTTTATGATGGGATCAGGGGACGGTTTGTGGGATTGCGGCTTTGAGCTTTTTGAGGGCTTATTACCTCTATGGCCAGACACATTTTCTAAAGCCAAAAATCTATCGGATAAAAATTATTCATATCCTCCCATTTGGATATTTCAGTTTTGTTCCCTAGAGACTGCTCCCAAATCGAAAGGGAGCTTTCGGGTAACTTCTCAGCGCACAGATAGACAAACAGTGCATCCCATAAATCAATTCTATGACTTTTCAAAGCCGTCCTGCAGTTATTCAGTTTTAATTGTAAATCTTTTATTGATTTACCACAATCGAATTCTATTGATTTATGCCAAAGACAGTATCGAACTGAGCTTTAACTAAACTGCGCTTATTTTCGTATCTTTCATTCAGATTTTTCCAGCCTATATCGAAGCCTTCATTTGTGAGTGGAGCATTACTCACAATGTCTTTGGCCTCACCTTGTGTTTTCTGGTTGAGGTGGAATAACTTCTCAACCGGGGTAAGGCTATTATTATTGATGTATATGGCCGTAAACATATCTCGGAATGTTGGCCACGAGAGATAATTTCCCTTGAACACTGCTATGTCGCATGGCGGAAGATGAATTTTGTGTTCACGGGATGCCGGAGCTTCGAGCTCCTTTTTGCCCTTGGAGAGTTGCTCAGACAACTTCCCCATTGCTGTCATGCAGCGAACATATACTTTATAAGATGCTCTGTATTTCTTTTTAATAGAGGCAATGTCTGCTTTCAAGGCTTTATCAGCAAGGGCGGTTTCATACTCTTCCCGTAACTTTTCCCAATCACGTTTAAATTCACCCTGTTGAATTCCGAGGGAAATGATGGAGTGTTCAGCTACGGGTTGATCGTTGAACTCGGTCTTGAAGTCAACGATCGCTTCTGCCTTCTGTATGAATGAATCCATTTTTAACTTGAAAATTTACGAATTTGTTTGGAAATGTAGGTCGATATACAAATAGAAAGCCGAATACGGTTTAATGTATGTCTTTGACGCAAGGAGAATTAAGACTTTACTTATGCTACCGGGTATACAGATGGAAATCAAGTAGGATTTAATGTATAATAACAATAGAAAACTTGTTTATTCTTGTTGCAAATAAATTGCCGCTAATAATCTGTATTTTATTTTATATTTGCAGTTTCTTTATATGCACGTCAGTGTATATCTATGTACATACATACATAAAAATGATCGCCACCCAACTATGTGGATATCTGTGCACAACAACAACAACTTGGTCGTATTTTTTGCGATTTTAATTAAAACGCAAGTTTGACAATATGAATCTGCAATTTTGTTATTACAACAACCAAAAAGTGCTATGCAAAAGTCCTAAATGTATATTTAAAGACTTAAAAAAGTGCTATATGTAAAAAATTTAAAAATTGCAGTATATAAATTGCCAGTGATTTGTTTTGTTATGTGAACCAACGTGTGTTGTTGTTACTATCAACAAATAAGATAGGCAACTAAGGAAAAGTGTGGTTATGTACAACCGGAAAATAGTGCAGTGTAATTTTGCAGAAACTTTTCCTAAATACTGGCACTATGCTACCTTAAGCTGTGTCAACTATATTTTACTACTGGTGGGGAATATAGCTGATAGACAAAAGGCCGTAAAAAAGAAAAATTCACTTTTTGAAAAAAAAAATCCACTTAAAAAAAATTTGTGCGGTTGAAATTATAACCACGTACCTTGAGTTTTGTTGTTGTTGCAGCTATCTGTTGCTGTTGTGGTGGTGATTATGCAGGAAATATTTTTGTTGTTGTGCCTTGCTGCCAAATTATTATTTCTCGAAGGCGCTAATGGGATTTGTGTAGTTGTTTATTGTGCTTGCCTCGACTCAAATTTTCCTTGATAAGGATGTGCTTATGCCAAGTGCCACTTTTGTGCAACCAAAATAATTTGTAGATTGTAATTTTGCTGGAAAATGCTGTGTGTAGTGTTATTCCGATTTCAAAAATTGCCTTTGTGAAATGTTTGGACCGTAGTTTGTGTAGGTCGCTGGTGCCTTCTCACGGTGAGATAGGACCATGAATACGCTCGCAGATGGTGGAGGTATATTAGACAAGAGAAACTAGAAATAAAAGGCAAAGGTTCACTATTAATACTATGCACAATATTTCACTTTATTGATTCTTAATAAGAATACAGTAGTTTACCTTAATATAATTTGTGATGTGGCGTGACAACGGCAGCAGGTCTTTTCTCCTTGATGGTTAAAATGGAACCGCCAGTGCAAAGTTGATCTCCGTTTTGCCAGACCGGAGATCGTGCGGGGGTTTTCCAATGGATATTCGTTATCCAAGGAAAATTCAGTTACCCGTGTATGTTTTCATATATGTGTGCATATACATGAGTGCGTGTACATGTATATGTAACATTAAAAGAATATGCATTAGGGTGGCCCCTTTCAATGAGAATAAATATTTAGGTTCCGACCTAAACAGATTGTGTTTCTCTAATTGAAGCTCTTGAGCTCTTTTAACTTTATCTTTTATTTGTTCCTTATACTCGTCTGGTGCTGAGTGAATTATATCAATTGGTTTCTGGTCAGTGACCGAATGAATGGTTTTATTGTATTCAATTGTCGCCTCTATTATAATTTCAACTGTGTCTTCAATTTTTCTTTCAAGTTTGAGACACCTTGCAATTTCCAGCAAGGTGCTGTGCAATCGTTCAACCTGTCCGTTTGAAGTGCTGTGTAAGGGTGGGGCGTTTACTATGTGCACAGCGAAACGGTTTAGCAAAATTGATCTTATAGTCTAAGAATTTAAAGATGCTTTATTGTCACAAAAAATGGTTTTTGTCTTAGGAAAAATATTCATTAATAGTAAAATCGGGATTTTTACATATACTATCGTACGAGAAGGTATCGGTTGGACCATTGCAAACTTAGAAAACTTATCCACGCAAGTTAGGAAGTATTTTTTATCCGTTGAAAATATATCAATGTGCAAAACTTCGCCCGCACATGAAGGGATTGGCATTTTACCGATTAATTGTTTTTCGGGTGTCGGTCGTATTTAGCTTTTGAACATATTCTACAATTTGCTACAATCTCGGTTGCCAATTTTGTCATCTACGGGAAGAAATAGTCACACAAAATTTGTTTAGTATTTCCTTGAGCAGCTCTATGCGCTCGATTATGTTCCGTAATTGCAATTTCTCTTTGTTCATTCACATCGAAAATATCTGTTACGAATCTCTTAGCATACCAGAACTTTGTTGTTGGAAACAACTCAACGAGATGATGCTGGATATGCGATAAAACGGGCAATTCACAATTAATTGCATTAACAACGTCCGGTTTAACTACATTTTTTTAATAATAATAATAATTCCCAACGGATTACCCACCATATCCCGCCCGACCGGCGCGAGGGGCGCATCCGCATAACGCGCGGATTATTCGTTCGTGCCGAGTCGTTGAAAGGCTTTGGTTTGTTAATCGTCGAGATCTAAAACTGCTCAGCTACAGAGAAAACCTCATCAGCTAAGTAAAGTAGATATAGGATAGATTATACATTAAGAAATAACTAGTTAACAGAAAAAATTATTATTATTGTTAAAAGTTAAAATTATTGTTAAAAGTTAAAATAGAAGTCAAAGAATAAAAAACAATTAGTAGCTATGAATTTAGGACAGAAAGAATTGATTTTTTTATGCTGAAAAGCGAGTCTGAAATATCAAATCTACCAGAAAGAGAGTTATAATCTTGACACAAACAGCGAAAGGGGTCATTTAACTGAAAATTGGTTCGGCACTGTTTTAAGACTAGAGGTTTAAAATGCCTTGAAGGACGAGACGGTACATTGAAGTTCACTTCACTTAGAAGAAATGGGCTGGATAGTGAACCATTTAGCAATTTAATCATAAAAATAATTCCAAGCATTTCCCTCCGACTAGAAAGTGTGTGTAGATTAATGAGTTTTAAACGATTCGTATAGGGTGGCAGATTGTACGAGGGATCCCAATGAAAATCTCTTAAGGCAAATAGTAAAAAATGTTTTTGAACTGATCCAAGGCGATCTACATGAACCTGGTAACGCGGGTTCCAAATTATAGAACCATATTCAAGTATCGGTCTGACTAATGAAGTGAAGAGGGCTTTAGTTACATAAGGGTCGCTAAATTCTTTAGACCATCGTTTAACGAATGCTAGGACACCTCTAGCCTTATTGACCTTTGTATTAATATGGCGGTTGAAACTGAGTTTATAGTCCATAGTAAACCCCAGGTCAACAAAATCATACACTTGCTCAAGACTATAATTTTTAATTGTATAGGAAGCCGGCTGAGAAATTCCACGCGAAAAACCCATGTGTTTACATTTTTTAAGGTTAAGTGGCATATAATTTAAATCGCACCAAGTAACTAGTGCATCTAGATCTGATTGTAGCTTATTTCTATCTTCAAATGACGCGAATGACATGAAAAGCTTTACGTCGTCGGCATACATTAACATTTTTGAAAATTTTATTATTGTAGAAATATCATTTATAAACAACAAGAACAGAATCGGGCCAAGATGGCTTCCTTGAGGAACCCCCGAAGAGACATAAATGACATTGGATACTAAATTTTTAAACATTACTCTTTGTGTCCTGTCACTAAGGTAAGAAGAGATCCAGCGATTGAGACCCGGCTGGAAGCCCAACTGATCGAGTTTATGAATAAGTAATGAGTGACACACTTTGTCAAAAGCTTTGCTGAAATCCGTATAAATAACGTCGGTTTGCAGATTTTTTCTAAAGCCATTTGAGACATGACTGGTAAACTCAAGTAAATTCGTAACTGTGGACTTTCCCTTACTGAACCCGTGTTGGCAGTCAGCTATCAAAGTAGAGATCAGACCCGTAAGTTGATTTGTAACAATAGCTTCAAACAATTTTGGGATGGCAGAAAGCTTTGCGATGCCACGATAGTTCTCTATAGAAGACCTACTCCCGCTTTTATGCAGCGGTAGAAGAAACGATTCTTTCCACGCAGTTGGAAAAACACCACACTTTAGTGATAGATTGAACAAATTGGTAAGGGGTTGGTAAATATGGTTCGCACACTTTTTCAAGAAACATGTAGGAATCCTATCAGGACCATATTTAAAAGATTCTTTTAAGGTTTTAAGGTAAATTAGAACATCTTTGGCGCATATAATTGGTCAATTAATTGAATTTGTCCCGTGTAGCTTATAGGGATAGTTTTGAAAGTTTGAATTGGTGACAGCAGAATAGTTAGAAGTGAAAAATTGAGCAAAAAAATGTGTGATACATTGATTATCGCTAGATATAATGTCTTGATATTTCATGGCTGAGGGAAACCCTGATACTTTAGGTTTAGAATTTACGAAACCATAAAATGACTTAGGATTGAGAATAATGTCTCTTTTCGTTTTAGAGATATAAGCTTTATAGCACTTTTTATTTAAATCTATGTACTTCTGACGTAGAATGGAATACAGTAGGTAATTTTTATTTAATCCGGATTTCTTATATAAATTAAATGATCGCGTTTTCCTATTTTTAAGAGCCTTAAGCTCTTTA
The DNA here is from genome assembly GCA_949987695.1 of Merzomyia westermanni. NCBI lineage: Eukaryota > Metazoa > Arthropoda > Insecta > Diptera > Tephritidae > Merzomyia > Merzomyia westermanni. The sequence goes on from OX465289.1 coordinate 112,492,365, forward strand.
GTAAACCAAGCTTGCGTAGGATGATCATAAGTTACTTTACGTTTAGGAATAAACTTCTCAAATAGGCAGTAAATAGTGTGATTGAAATGTGAGACGTTTAGATCGATATCACAACCAAATTCAGGCTAAGTTAATTTAGACAGTTCTTTATTTAATTTCTTGTAGTTTGCTTTGGAAAAGTTATAATCAAAGCTGCTACATGAGTAGCATTGAGTGCCTTGGCCATTACTTATGGTTTCGTAGACTATTTCCATAGAAGGGTGGTAAAGGTCTTCTGGTAAAACCAACGGATCACAACGATTTACAGAAAATTGGTTTATATCATTAACATACACTAAATCTAAGACTTTCCCAAACTTGTTAGCGATAACATTTATTTGATTAAGGCAAAGATCGGAAATTCCATCTAAAAAGTCATTGAACCCCAGTTTGGACGGATTTGGAATAATGTTACCATCAGATATGTTCCACGATATATGAGGTAAGTTAAAATCACCCAAAACAATAATTGAATCTGAAGCTTTAGTCATAAGGTTAACAGTTTTGAGCAGAGAGACATGTTGCATGTAGACTGAAAAATCTGATGCTGGAGGGATGTAGCAAACATATAAGTACATAGAGACGTTGTCTAGTTGAAGGCGGATGCATTTGAACTCAATGAAATCGATGTTAGGAATTCTGAAGGGATGGAGGAATGAACGGCAAGTAGAACACCACCCAAGACTCTGTTCAAGCGATCATTTCTATATACTTGATATTCATTACATAAAAACTCTGAATTGAAAACATGAGGTTTTAGCCAAGTTTCGGTAAAAGCAATTACGTTATAATTACAATGAAAAGATTTCAAAAAGAGATCAGTTAATTTGGTATTTAGACCTCTGACATTTTGATAAAAGATATTCACGGATTTAGTGCTCAGTTTTTTGACTCAACGTTATTACGAGAAATTTTCGCTACATTTTGAACATTCCTATTCGGTCTGTATTCAAACTCCCGCACAAGAGCCCCGGGAGGCCAAAAAGAGCTGTCAAAAAGAGTATCGAAATCTTTCCCAGATACATCAATCTTAAACGAAGACATACTTCTTTGATATGTGAAATTAAATTTTCTAACAGTTACGCTTTGATCTTTAACTTTAGAAGAAATGTGGTACAACAAATCATCCTCGGTAGTGTCTGGATGGAACCTAGACACAAAAATAGATTTTTTGCGAGGAACCACAACCAGCTTATCAACGATTGGTTCAGACTCCATTGCAATAGTTGGAATTTCCAGGTTTTTCCTAGTGGACATTTTTGAAGGGGCGTTCTTCGACGTTGCTCGGACAACCGTACTAGGAACTGGAGAAGCCAAATCTATAACTTCAAGGGGTTGAGGCAAGTTCGGGACTGTTGAGGTAGTAGGCCGATCATCCGTACGCCTGCGCTTGTTTTCGCGGTGATCAGGGCATTCCAAATGAGGCGAATTCTCCAAAGTTTCCAAGGTTTTGAAAATATTTTCATATTTTTGGAACTTTTCAGTCAGCAATGAAAAATCTTTGCTTATTTCAGAAAAACCGTTTCTGATATGCCTAAAGATTTTACACAGATCAACTTCCGTCGACCGGCATTTGGAACAAGACCAGCGCAGGCCTTTTCCTTCGTTAAGCAGGTCAGCTATTCTACCGGTTAACCCAGTGCACTTGGCGTGGACAAGTCCATCACACAGCCAGCAAGCTACAAAGCGTTCGGACTCGCTTTTTAACTGGCAGTTTGCTATCATGCACGACATTTTCATATAAATACTTATATAAATTTATAATAAAAATTTTAAGTTAAGAAAAAAAATTTAGCGGATTAAAGAAAAGCAACGCTGACAGTTTAAATGACACAGTACTGAGCGAACAGTTTTAAACACACTGTATCTGACGTTCAACAAACCACGCAAAACAGCTGTAACGAAAAAGAAATAAAAAAAGCAAGTCAGAGCACAACAACAATTGCAATATGAAATAAAGCCTTTCAATAGCAACAAATAAAATATGCAAAGAACTCGGCACACACAAATTCAACAAAATGAATTTATAATAATGAATCACTATCAAAACTTTTTAACACTATTCACACCAAGTAGTGAAGCACAATTAGATATTTATCTCTATTAACTTTAATTTTAACTTTAGAATATAAAAGATATTATTAATTTATTAAATATAATCACAGAGAAAAATATAAACAGAACTACACAGCTTGACGTTTGCGTATAGAGCACTCCAGTTTTGGATTGATTCTACTAGTGAGTCTCTATTTGAAAAATATATAAAATGACGCGTCTTCTTTCCAAATATGATGAAAGTGCGCGTTGAAGGAAATTGCGCTTCTTCTAAAAAAACTTGATTTCTATAACAGTTTATTGGTTTATCTGTTGCTTCTATTGTATAAGTTAAAGAAAGTTCGCTATGAACTGTGGCAGCGTCCGAATCGGGGTTGTCTTCAAGAGAATGAATCCTCTGCCGCGACAATGCGTCAGCAACAAAGTTTTCTTTTACTGGTTTATAGAAAATGTTGGCATTATGCTCGTCTATAAAGGCTTTCCAGCGTTTAATTTTCGCATTTGGGTTTCGGTCTGAAACCGCAAATGTGAGAGGCTGATGGTCGGTATAAATATTGAGATTTTTGACCCCGTAAAGGTAGTTCCGGAGATTTTTTAGGGCCCATACTATGGCCAATAGTTCTCTTTCATTGGTTGCGAATTGCAGCTCTCTATCTTTTAGTGTTCTGGAAATCATTGTTATGGGTTTTCCATTCTGAGATAAAACTGCTCCCAGACCCTGTGATGAAGCGTCCGTCATTAGATCAAAAGGATTCCCAAAATCCGGATAGAGCAACATAACATCTTCCGATATCAATATTTCTTTCAATTTATTAAAGGCTTGTAATTGCCTGTCATTAAGTTTAACTTAAATTTTTTTTGGCTGTTGGGCACTAACTCTACCATTTTCACCCTCTAGGATGTCAGATAGTGGTTTTGCTATTGAAGCAAAGTCCTTGAAGAAGCAGCGATAATAACTGGCTAAGCCCAAAAAGGATCTTATTCCGAACAAAGTAGAAGTTTCGTTATAGTCTCGAATAGCCTCCACCTTAGTCGGACTTGCTTTGATTCCCCCTCTTAACACCGTGAAACCGAGGTATTTTACACTTGTTTTAAAAAAAATTTGACTTTTCGCGTGAGACCCTCATATTTGCCTCATACAAATTACGCAGTACCCAGTCAATGTGCTTTACGTGGTCTGCTTCATTTTCCGAGAAGAAAGTAAGATAACACTTATATTTAATGTTATTGAATCCATGTGTTGACTTTACTTGGAAGGATTCGTCCACGGGTACGACGTCTCCCATTCCCCCATTCCATCTAGAGGCTTAGCGTAATTTTTCGAGGCCCCACTGTCTATTAAAAACTTAGCGGTTCTTCCTGCTGCTGTACGCTGTGGAAATGGCAGCAGGGACCTTCCTCTAAAAAACTAAAGGGTTCTATCTCCGAAGCTGCAACTTCGGCTACTTCCGACTCCGATAATTTTTCGTAGTCCCCATTTTCTTCATTCTCAGGATTGTTTTCCTGGGATATATGATTGATTCTTTTTCGTCTTTGTCGTGACTGTCTTTCGGAACCATATGGTCTTTTAATTCCCTGATTCACATCGAAACTATTACTATTAACGTTTTGCCGTGGATAGTTTGTTGACAGTCGAAAACGGGAAGACGTTGGATCAACGTCCATTTTTTCTACCGGTTGCACAATAGTAGTGTCTTGTCTTCGAGTATAATAAGGATTTTTACGCTGTTCTTGTGCATCATTAAAATTTCTTTTATTGTTTCCGTTCCTTGATTGATTACGCGGATTATAACTATCTTGAGTCTGAACCCTACTCTCAAAACTCTTCGCATAGTTCGTTGCGAACATATACCTCTCATGATTAGACTCAATTTCTTGAGCCAATGCGAGAGCGGCCGGCAAATCCCTAGGACGCGACGCAAACAAGACATCGCTTGGGGGTTTCCTTAGCCCAGACATGTAAACCCGAAGCGCGTCCCCCTATATTTTCCGTTAATAGAATTCGCCAACTCGTCTTCGTATGTCATTATTGTTTTGTTCGTTAGCAACGTAAGCTTTTTCTCAATTTCGTCATAATATTGCAAGACGGTCAGATTTCCCTATCTTAATGTGCCGAGTTCCTGCTCAATTAAATATATTGGCCTTTTATCGGCATATGCAAAATCTCGATGGGCTATTATAGCCTTAAAATTTAATGCTGTATTAAAAGAGGCCAATACCGAACCAGCGGCACCCCGAACCTTACTCCTTATTATCCCTAAAGCTTGGTAGTGCCGCGAACTGCCATCATATTTCTCAAAAGGCTTATAAGCGGAGTGTGCCGCCTGTCGCCATGACAAATACCGCTCTTGTTTGCCCTCAAATTCAGGCATTGATTTTACTATATCTAGCGGTTCCTCACACTTAATGCTCTCAATTATTTTAACATCTTCATATGTTTTAAGTTCTGATGTGTTTAGGTTCACAACAGAAGTTCTCTGCGTTAGCTACCGTAATCTTCCTTCAAACTCGTTCATTTGAACGTCTACTGCTGCATTCACTGTTGCTCGCACTAAAGACTGTACATCGGCGGCGTTCATATTTATAGCCGTTTGTGTGACACTTATTTGTAACTCTTCAAAATTTTCAATTACCTTATCGATATCACTCATCAAAATTTTCACTAATCAAATTTTGTTCACTTTTGTGTTTTTTAGATCTACAATTAAACAAACAAACACTTACATTTTTTTATGGTAATTCTAAAAGTTGGTTTATGTTCCTCGTCCTTGACTCCTTTGAGCTGATGTAATATCCTCGATGACAATGTCGTACGGGCGATGTTCAATAAATTGTATGCAGTTCGCCAAAACCTTTTAGTCTCAATACTGCGTCGACAACTAAACTTGAAACGAACTCCTTTGTGCCCCACGTTGGGAGCCAATTTTCAAATTATATGTTTTACTTTATTGAGCTCCGTTAGAAGACTGAACTTAAAAGCTAACAAAAACTTAAATCTAGCCCTAACGTCCCGTCATCGCTACCGCAGCCGCAAACGACCGCGCTGCTTCCCACATCACTCACTTCATTCGATTTTAGTTGCAGGTGGTCATCCAGACGCTGTGTCAGCACAAATAGATTTCCACGATTTGTGAGAACCGCCCGTGCATGATAGCTGGTTGAGTTAGATATTTGAGATAGTTAACGCAAGGTGCGATTTTGTGTGAAGCGTTGTGCTTGCCAGCTGGCTGATTTAGATATTTGAGATAGCTTATGATAACTTATATCAAGTTTGTCTGTGTTTTAATCTCTCAGAACTTTGAATTGTCTGTTTGATTTGTCGGTATAAAATAAAATAAAACAAAATGGAATGAGGCCCGCGGGGTTATTTCTGTTTGAAAATGCGTTATTGCACTGTACCAAGGCATAACAGTTACTTCAATCGAATAAACGTTGCTTCATAGTAATTATTTTATCAAAAAAAAATAATTTTTCAAATAATAGTTACACGTTAACTTTTAGCTTATTTTTTTAAAGATAATAGTTATTTGTCTACGTTTATTTTTTACGTTGCTTGATAGTTGTTATGGATGAGAAATATTTTTTTTTATTGGCAAAAAAAGTTTTAAAGTCACATAAATTATTGTTTTCCTTCATAATAGTTTCCAGATGATAAATATTAGTAGGCAGCGTCCCATACATTGTACAGCTCTACAAGTAAGTTATGTCGGCATCCCTTTCTCTTCCTTCTCTCTTTAGCTCATAGGCGCTTGACACTCACTCACATGTCAAACAAGCGTTTGACACTCACTCGTGTCTGGGTTGCTGGTCAGCTAACAATGAATCAGTGACAATACTTAAATTGAAGAAAGTAATTTTCCTTTGTCGCCATCTAGTTGCATCATGTACCTCTGACTATTAATTTTGAGTTTTATAAGTTTGCATCAAATGCTTCTGTCGAAAACGTACGTTTTAATTTAAAAGCCGGTAATTAAATTTATGTCCAACTGAGCTTAATTGGGAGGAACTATTTTCTACCACTGATGTCTCAACTATTTTCGTATCTTCAAAGATAAACTATCTGCATTGTGTCTAAAATGGGTTCCCATTGTTAGGAAAAAAACTTATAAACTTCCATGGTACAATCGTCGCCTGAAGAAGCTGAAGAATCTGAGGAACAAATTTTTTAAAAAGTACAAAGGTGTTGGTAACTCTATATTTTATGCATTATACCAGAAATACATGAAGGAATTTAACTGTTTGGATAAATTTCTTTATAGGAATTATATACTTAATGTTGAGTCGGGTATTAAAGCCTGTCCCAAATCATTCTAGAACTTCATAAAATCGAGAAAATCTATCTCTGGTATTCCATCTGCTATATTCTTGGAGAACGAATCTGCTAGTAACTTGACTGATGCAGTAAATTTGTTCGCGAAGTTTTTTAGCTCTAATTTTATATTGGATGATGGTAACTCCGAATTTGTGGCTGGTTCTGGAGACAATGTTTCTTCCGTAAATTTTGGATCTCTTAGACTTTCATCTGAGGATGTTCTAAACGGAATAATGGGTCTTAATCCTTCAGAAAAAACTGACATTGATGGGATCTCGGTTTTTTTGCTCAAAAACGCACCAGCGTTAATTTTCCACTTACACTTATTTTTAACATGTCTTTGGCTTCATGCTATTTTGTGGAAGATTGGAAAATTACATACATTACTCCTACTTTCAAAAGTGGAAATAAGAATAATGTTTGTAATTATCGTCCGATTTCAAAGCTGTCCACAATCTCCAAGCTTTTTGAAGTTATTGTAAAAGAGAAACTATATTTTGCAACCAAAGGTCTGATAACACCATTTCAGCATGGCTTTATTCCAAATCGGTCTACAATTACTAATTTGACTGAATTTAGTGAATACTGCTTTGAGTCTTTCCAACTTGGTCTTCAAGTTGATTGCATATACACGGACTTTTCCAAGGCGTTCGATAAAGTTTCTCATGAGGTGCTAATTAGCAAGCTTGAACACCTGGGATTTCACTCTGCTTTTTTAAAGTGGATAAAATATTATCTATCTAATAGGCAATGTGTGGTAACTGTTGATAACACCAACTCTCGAACTTTTATAGCGTGTTCGGGCGTTCCACAAGGAAGCATTCTAGGTCCACTGCTCTTTGTGTTATTCATAAATGACATAAGCAGTTGCTTCTGTTTCGCTAAATACCTTTTATATGCTGATGATCTAAAAATATATTCTAAAATCGCGACGACATTAATAAGGTTCAGGCAGATATTGATAAACTGCAGGTCTGGTGTTTAAACTCCCACCTCTCCCTAAACATTAAAAAGTGCTTCAAAATAACGTACGCGAAGAAACAAAATGTTTTGCCGTCAACCTATATGATTGTTGACTCTGTTTTGGATTCTTTAGATGAAACCAAGGATCTTGGTATAGTTTTTTCCTCGAACTTTTCTTTTAATGGCCACAGAAGCTTTATTATCGCTAAAGCGTACTCACTTTTGGGCTTTATTAGACGTAATTGTGCGAAATTCTCGGATCATTTTACCCTTAAATTACTTTATACAGCCTTTGTTCGGTCAAACTTGGAATATGGTGCTATAATATGGAGACCTTACCATATTTCCGCAATAAATAGAATTGGAAGGGTTCAAAAAATATTTCTTAGGTTTGCGTTACGCTTATTAAACTTCCCTGAGCCGATACCGTATTATAACTCGCGGTTACTTCTAATCAATTTGAAAACGCTAGAGACAAGGCGAGTCTTTCTTTCACTATCTTTCTTTTTCAATATTATTAGTAGTGATTATGCTCGAAACGCTCCCATTGCTCGAGCTATCAGTGAACTTAACAGGATCTCGAACTTTGTTTCGTTTGATTTCTCAATATCTAAGTATGAACTTATTAACATTTTAAATACAGTTTTGTAAACTATTTTTAAGTTTTTACATTCTTTTACTTATGTCATTTTTTATATGATACACATAGCTTTTAGTCTGTAGGAAACCTGTATTTCATAGACTTGAATAAATAAATAAATAAATAAAGTGTTGCAAAGGCTTAGTGCAAAAATGGACTGAATTTTACGGCTGGGCTGCTGTGTTACTTAATTTCTTTTACTGAATTTAGTATGAAAACGTATTTATAAATTTAGAAAATAACTAATACTAAGCCTTAACTGAATAAAAATAAACGGTAATTCTATACGACCGCAAGTAACTGCTAAAACACGTCCAAAATTAATTATCGGGAAAGGTATGAGAAGACCTCGAATTCAATAATCCGAAAGCGGAAACTCGATTATATATTTCCATCAAGAGATATTTGCAATCAAAGTTGAAAATTTTCTGTAATTTTCATGTGGTTGTTGTAATCACACATTTGGGCGTTCCGAAATGTGCAGAAGTGAGTTTTTTGCAGAAATACTGGGGATCGCGTAGCCGGTGTTGGACCGGCTAAGGGTTATTTTTTTGAAGCGCGGCCAAAGGCCGCCTACGCAGAAAGGTGTTTTGCATATAAATACCATCGATCAGGCCCCCCATTTGGGATCGGACCTAGGCCATTTTTTGGGTTTTTGCCAATAACTTTTCACTGAAATAAAATATTTTCCGCGTCTTTTGATACCTTCCTGATATTTTTGGACGTGTTTTACCAGAATTACCGTTGTTTTCATTGTTAATAAAGTTATTTCCACCTAATTATATGATTAACTAATTAGAAAATATCTGGATTATTTGCAATAACTTTTCTTATGGTAATATTACTGAAAAATACCTCTTTACCATGGAAAAACAATTCAGTAACTGAGAACTTGTGAAGCCGCCTTAACTATTCTTTTTTAAAGTAGTTTTGTTTAGTAATTTTTTTTTTTAATAAAAGTTGAATTTATTAATTTTATTTGTAAATATTGCGTCAGTTATGTATATGGGTGATAATAGGCCTACAGGGAAATAAAATTTAGATAACGGGCCTACATTGCAGCCTCCTGGGTGGTGTGGGAAAGAAATGGTAAGAAAAGTGTCTAAAAGGGGTCTGATGAGAAGAGGGTGACTTTCTAACATGAAACCCCAACCATCGCGTGCAAATCCTTTCAATTTTTCTCTAATATCAATTAAAATATAACTTTTATAATCTTTTCTAAAAAATAAAGCAAAGCTACAATAACTACAGCGCTCAAGCGACGTGGAAGTTTACATAAGCGCACCCTTATATGTACGCTTGGTACACACCATGCACACACAAAAGAAAAACAAGAAATGAGCATGCGCATTTTAGGAGACACAAGATACGATATAAATAAGAAAAATGCTTCTTAAGTTGAAATGTTTGAAGATAATTATCAAATTAGCACGTGCAATTTTATTGTAAACAAAGAAGAACAAGCGAATTGCCATGGCAATATCAACTAGATGGTTGTTTTTTATAGGTAGCACAGACATTTTTATAAAGATTTGAAAGATAGCACAAACTGGTACTTAAATAAGTAAAACTATTGCAAAAATAGTTCAACTTGAAATTATGCGCTTTAAACAATAATTTGCTGCAACTAATTTCTCTTACTTATTTATTTATTGTATATGTTTCTATAGCATCGCCTACTTTTTGTCTGCTGCCAATGAGTACGATTCTGCGTTTAATGGCCTCGGAATGACAAGCTCTTTACATGGTGGGCACAGCTGTGGACGAACAGCTGATACATATCTAACTTGTAGACCTTTACAATGGTCCCATATACTGCCACTGCTCATGCATTTTTTGCTGTACCTGTTTTTTCAATTGACGCTGTAGGCATGCCGTGTATCTATCGCGACTAACTTCTATAACGCCATTCGCAATCGACATTTTGTCGTAACGATATCGGTATTCACTAACCATTTTTTATCGATTTGGGGTTGTTATCTGTGTCGTTAAATAAACAACATATAACTTAAAGTTTTTAGCGAGAATTAAAATAATATTACTATTTTATCAATATTATTATCAAAAAAATGGCATTTGAGTACTTAGCGTACGTTTTATAGCGGGATGAGGAATCTTAGCCCCGAATCGTTATGGCTAAGTTAGTGAATAGCACAGTCGATAATGCAGGATACAAAATCTTTAGTTAAAATCTCGAAAAATCGCATCGTTATAAGTTAGTGAATTCCAACACTGGTTGTGTGTTTTTCGATCACATGATAGCCATGTTTCCTTGTGGATCTTTTTGTGAATAAACCTGGTGCTACGGTGAAATTTTCACCGTAGATTCTAGGGTTAGATAAAACCAAAAAATAGGGATCATTACTTTACTTTACTTTCATAAATTAAATAATGAATGCAACAATTTTAAACCAATATAGGGATTCCTAAGCTTTCCCACTGTGTGCGCAATGCAATATCAGCAGTCTGTATTCTGCACTTAAGCCATGGTGGTGCATCTGGTTTGTGGCATTTTAAACGTATTCACCAATAGCATGCATGACCACATTGGCAATTTATTTTCACCATTGCATTAAGGAAGAAACCTAACGGACCATCATTTGGTATTACCACTATTTTTTATGGTAACATGCACACATAAACTGGTAATGAGGATGTTGTTGGGCAAGTATAAAGCATATTTTTTATTTTAAAGATAATGATTATGGATGTTAAAATTTTATAACAATATTAAGAGTGCTTTGATGTCTACAAGGAAAGCGTCAAAAATACAAATAACGATTATGAAAATGAGGGGCGTACTAATTTGAGTGCTGTTGCGGCTAACAAGGTATATAAAATATTGGCATATATCCTCTTTAGACTAATACGCTTACTTGTAGGACAAAGAAATTCCCGAGGTACCTGAAGAAACATATGTACAAAGCTATAGCGATGCTCGTATCGCGTATTTTCAAGGCAAAGCAAACTGAAGGAAGCCTCTGTCATTTATGCAGAATACTTGTGTAATAAACCAAAATATCCCGTTTTAGTTGCTGTAGCTAGCGATAACTCGATGGTTATTAATAAAGATTCAAAGAAGAAAATACGCTCATCCATATCCAAAGCATAAGGATCGAAACTGACTATTCAGCCGAAGCAATAAAACGCATTGAATACAAATTCAACTGGCCAAGGCCAAACGCCAGAAAAAGTAACGATTTATTGAATAAATATGCGCATAAAGAAAATGCTTTCGCTTCGAAGTTCGCCAAATCTAATAATCTTCCTTATTTTTTCAAAGGTCAGCAGCGCCGATTTAAGTGACATGTGTCGAATTGCATTTGTGTTGCGGCGCAAAGACTGCAGTAAGCTCACTAGAAGAGCTACTCAAACTTAACTCCAAAGATATGAAAGTATTGCCACAACTTGTCATCGCTTATGACTATTCAATCCAAAACGTGCCTTAGAGCTAAGTAAATGCATCGTGACGCTACAGGGCATCATAGCTTAGTTGTTAGAGTACTATAACTGCGGCTTTGGTGCAGACACTTGGGTTCGTATCCCAGTGTCCGAGAAGGGGTCTGATGAGAAGTTAGGCACTTCGAAACATGTCATCCCATACCATCGCTGTGCATATCGTTGTAATTTTTCCTCTAATATCAATTAACGTCTACCCAAGCTTGACACACTCACCAATACCTCGGAAATTGATGCTTTAGCAGCAGCCCATTGGGTTATGTCTACAAAGGCTGCTAAAAAAATCGGCAAATGCTAGAATTGCTGTATCACCAAGTACAAAAGTGGGTGGGAAAAGATGAATCGTAAACGTAAAGCCAAATTGCCTTAAAATTATAATGCCGAAGTACCACCAGATCCAGAACGTTGGTTGGTCAAATACGATCTTCGCTGGTCTTCCAGATTTTGTTGACTGGTCTAAAATAAAACTTCTGTTGGTGCCCCACCGCTGACCGCATTTTTTACAAGAATGAGAAAAAATGGCGGGTTCGGTTCGGAAAAGTCCAACTGTCATAAGTCATGTGTTGACGCCTCGATAAATTTTGATTTTTTTGTGGGTTGAAATTTTTTTAATTCAGCTTTTTTAGCAATTTGGCAGCATTGTTTTTGTTGGGTCATTGGTTGGGACACCCTGCCTAACTAACAGCTGTCGTGGTTCAATAACCTGTTCAAATTCATTTACTTTAAATTTGTATCATTTACTTGGATTCAATAACTTACCTAACTGTCGCATTCCAAAGTCTAGTTTAAGAGAATGTACAATCATACAAACATATATGTACTTATGTATTTCTAACTAACTTGAATGCTCCCACTCAACATTATACGTATACACACACGCTTGTATGCTTACATATCTACATGCGCCAGAACAATAGCGAGAATTTTACCACCCTTTTTCGCATCTTCCTTCGCTAATGCATGGCTATGTATAAACAAGCACACAAACGTGTATATTTGTATGCCCTATTTGAATAAGCTATACCTCTTTGGAATTAATGAAATTATTAAATAGTTAGTCTACTGTTGACCACCAAGACGCGGTGTTTCATTTGCGCGACATTTATTCGCCTTTAATTACACAGCCCGTTTTTTCTAGTTTGTTTTATATAAATCGCGGTCAGAAAAACTACTCTGACTCTACATTTTTTGGTGCCCGAGCAGGGACGGTGTAATTAAATTAAATTTGTTGCTCGCGTAAAATAAATTATTTTTGTTTGAAATAAAATTACCGTGTTTTCCTAATAAAAAAAATCATATTTTTTTCGTATTTCGCTCTTGGTGGTCACATTCGGGCTACCGCATCAACATCGTGCAAGAGGATCGCACCATTGGATAGATCCTCTACATCATAGAAGTTCCAATTAATTGCAAGGGATTTGGATTTCACGTCATCGACCTACATAAGTGCAAATAGCGGTACAATTTTCGTTGAACCCGCATAATTTTGTTGTACCTGCACTTTTTGGTATCGTATTGTTGCCGTGATTCCGCAATTTCGCTGCTGACGCTACTGCCGCTGCCTACGCGCTGAGCGCTCTTTATTTTAAATTCGTTTCGCTGCCACGGTCAACACCTTTCGTTGCTACCCCTTGCAACTCTGTTACGCTCGCATTGCTGCTCGCAATTATTTCGCTGCTACGCACCTTTACCATTTTATTAAGCATTTCATCGCTGCCCCTATCGTCTTTAATATCTCTCTATCTCTATGGCGCGATATACAACAGGTATATCATCATAAACCTCCTAAGAGATTTTTGCGCCAAGCTTCTCTTCCAATTTGTGGTGTGCCGATTTGAATTTTCCCTACAAATTGGTGGGACCTACAGTTTTTTGCCGACTCCGAACGGCATCTACAAAGGAGACGAATTTTTGCTGAGAAGCCTGTCATGGCAGAAATACACTCGGAGAGTTTGCCAAACCACTGCCGAGGGGCGACCCCGTTTTGAAAAACTTTTTTCAAATCACTTTTGATGTTACCTGTGCCAGGGCTCGAACCATGGACCTTCGGTGTGGTAGGCCGGCAACACTACCTTCACACCACGGCGGCCGTCTTTAATATACATACGTACATATTGGGATACATTGGATTGTTGCTGCCTAACTATTTGTCGCTACCCAACGAACATTCGAACGGTATTTCCCGCCACTTATCATATTAATATATAATATATTATTGAATCCATCAATTTATAATAATCTCGCTTTCGTCAATTTCAATAAATTATTAAAAGTGTCTCTCGACGAGCTCAAACAACAACGAGCCAACATAAAGAAAAATATCTCCCGCATTAAAAATATTGTTAAAGCCAGTCTACGGCCAGGAGGTAAGCCATTATCTAATGCAGAATACAAATGTCGACTGGGTATTTTGGAATCATATTTCAAAAATGTGTTGTCCACGCAAACGGAGATTGAAAATTTAGATTCTGAGGTTGGAGGTCGTGCTGACTTGGAAGAGTTGTACATAACAACAAAATTATCAATTCAATCTCAACTCCCCGAGGATCGCAATGAAACATGGTCTGAGTCAACTTGCGTTATGCAAACAGGTTCGAAACTACCCAAACTCAAACTTCCTTCATTCAATGGCAAGTATTCTGAGTATCAAAATTTTATTACCTCGTTTAAACAAATTATCGATAAAGAATATAGCCTGTCCAACATAGAAAAATTCAATCACTTACGCAATTGTCTCCAAGGTCCCGCATTAGAAACAATTGATGCGTTTCCAGTTTCTAATGAAAATTATACAAAGGCCTTGGAAATACTTAAATCTCGCTATGATAATCCAACCCTTATCTTCTTAGAAAATATATCGTCGCTTTTTGAGCTTTCAGCTATTTCTAAACCAAATGGTGGTCAGTTGAGAAGCCTGATTGACAAGGCATCTGCAATTTATGGTTCATTGTTGTCTCTAGGAACTGAAAGCCAAATCTCACAAGCCATGCTCATTTATTTAGTTTTACAGAAAGCAGATGAGGAAACCAATCGCAAATGGAAGGAATCTTTGGATTTTCAGACATTACCCAGCTGGGCAGATTGCACCAAAGTTTTAGACAGACGTTGTCAATATCTCGATTCTGTTGATAACGCCCACGTCGTTGGACCCATTCGTCAAAATCCCAGCAAACCATCAAAATCCAAGAATCCAAGCAAGGGGTATTTATTCGCGGTATCACATATGACTTGTTCGGTATGCTCCAGCAACAATCACAAAATACAAAGCTGCGATCGTTTCAAGGCTCTTAATGTATCACAACGCTTCGAACATGCAAAGAAAATGGGTCTTTGCATTAATTGTCTATCAAAGGGACATCAATTGTCGAACTGCGCTTCAACGCATAAATGCAAAGTTTGCTCTCGTCAGCACCATAGCTTGCTGCATCGTGTCACCACTTCAGAATCGTCAACTGCTAATTCGCCATCCGCCGTTCACACACATATGAATAATACATCGTCGGATCACATTATTCTCGCCACCGCTATGGTTTTGGTTCGTGACGCTTCTGGAAATTATCGTCTTGGCCGAGCTTTGCTGGATTCCTGCTCACAGGTAAATTTCATCACCGATGAACTTTCGCAAAAATTGATGCTGCCACGCAGTAAACACAATATCGAGATCCAAAGTATTGGTGAGTCCTCTACTAATATTAAATATAAAACTTCCACCAATATTAAGTCGCAAGCGACAGGGTTTGAACTACCACTAACATTTTGCATTACGTCACATATCGCTTATCAACCCGAACCCGAGATAGACACATCTTCTTGGAATATCCCATCGAACATTGTACTTGCTGATGATCAATTTTATAAAACAAACAAAATCGATCTGCTTTTAGGAACAGAAAGCCTTTTCAGCTTACTTTCTGTAGGGCAAATTAAACTTGGTAGTAATCTTCCTATTTTACAGAAAACTCTTCTGGGTTGGGTCGTTTCTGGGCGGTATCGTGCGAACTCTGGGACGGTCAGCACTAATTGTTTGTTAGCTTGCGCGGAATCAATCGATTCAAAATTGGAAAAATTGTGGCAAATTGAAGAAGTTTCAACCAGAGTTGACGTGTGGACTCGAGACCAGCATACCTGTGAAAAATTGTATAACGACACTGTCACTCGAAACAGCAGCGGTCGGATTATAGTCAAAATCCCATTCAAGGACGATCCTGCGTACATACTAGGTGAATCATAAACAACAGCTTTGCGCAGATTTAACTCACTAGAACGTCGGTTGGAACGCTCACCTAACCTCAAGTCACAATACGGGGCATTTATGGATGAGTACCAAAGTCTAGGCCATATGGAAGTAGTCCCTTACCCTAATCTCAACGAACCTCACTACTACATCCCGCATCACTGCGTGTTGAAGCCAAACAGTACATCAACGAAATTGAGAGTTGTTTTCGATGCATCCTGTCGAACTTCTACGCAGAAATCGATAAATGATCTACAATTGGTTGGACCTACGATTCAGAGCGAGCTCGTAATTCTTTTACTTCGTTTTCGTTTACATCGTTTTGCGCTTACAGCAGACATTGTTAAAATGTATAGGCAGGTGATGGTCAGTAAGGAACATCGCAAGTTTCAATATATTTTATGGAGGAGTTCGCCTAATCAAGATATCAAAACCTACCAGCTCAACACAGTAACTTACGGAATGGCATCCGCACCTTATCTCGCTATACGCAGTCTTAATTATCTCGCTGATCAATATCAGTCAAATTTCGTCGTTGGTGCAAATATCATCAAGTCATCGTTTTACGTTGACGACTTGCTTTGTGGTGCTGACTCCGTTGCCGAACTGTCGAGGATACAGGATGAGGTAACTGAACTGTTGAAATTAGGTGGATTTGATCTGGCAAAATGGCATTCCAATAACCAGCGTTTCAGATGCGAAACTACCGATAAGGACTTAAATCTCGATACATCTCTCACTAGTACTCTTGGTCTCAAATGGGATCAAATTCAAGATAACTTCATTTTTTCGTTTCTTCCAAAGCAGCCAATACAAGATCGTGTCACAAAAAGGACAATTCTATCTATCGCATCGTCACTTTTCGACCCACTTGGACTTGTAGCACCAGTAATCGTCACCGCTAAAATCCTACTTCAGGAGTTGTGGTTGCTGAAACTCGAGTGGGATGAATCGGTTCCGCAAAACATTCAATCTGCTTGGCAAACATTCGTCGACAATCTGTCGGATCTTTCCTCAGTTAAAGTTTCCAGGTACTGTTTGTCTCCTAATATTCAGTCTTTGCAAATACACGGATTTTGCGATTCATCGATTCGCGCTTATGGCTGCGGAATTTACACTCGCATCGTAGATAAAACTGGCAATATTTGCGTTCGCCTTCTCACGGCAAAATCAAGAGTGGCCCCAACTAAACGACAGTCACTACCGAAGCTGGAGCTTTGTGGTGCACTGTTACTTGCTCGACTTTATACAAAAATTAAACCAATATTTTCTGATTATAATTTTGATACATTTCTTTGGACAGATTCGCAAATTGTACTTCACTGGCTCAAATTGCATTCAGCTACACTTTCTACTTTTGTTGGTAACAGAGTTTCGGAAATACAGGATTTGACTGGGGATGCTTATTGGAGACATGTACCAACGAAAAGTAACCCAGCGGACATTGTGTCTAGAGGAAGTACACCATCTGAACTCGCAAATTCTATCTGGCTCTCTGGTCCTGCATTTTTATATGAAGACGTAAGAAAATGGCCTTATGAACCAACCAAAGAAATCGATATAGAGGTTGTTAATGCTGAAGTTCGAAAATCGGCATTTAAGGTAACTATATCCAGTAACTACCTACTTGAAATTCTCGACAGGCAAAGTTCTCACACTCGAGAAGTTCGGATTGTTGCCAGAATGCTTCGTTTTTGCGCTAAATTGAAGAAAACCCAAACAGAAATTGCCAATGAATCACTGACTCCCGATGAACTACACCGCGCATTGTTATGCATTGTATGGAACGTTCAACAGCAACATTTCGCTGAAGACATTCGATTATTGCAAAAGGAGAAAATGATAAGTGGCACATTACGAAATCTAAATCCGTTCTTGGACACGACTCAAGGATTTGAATTGCTAAAGGTTGGCGGAAGACTTGAACTGGCTGATCTCCCAGACAACCAAAAACACCCTATTTTGTTGCCGAATAAGTGTGAATTCGTCACACGATACGTTCGATATCTTCACATCAAAAACTATCATGCTGGACCCAAAGCATTGGTTGCTCTGATTCGCTTACAATTTTGGATCGTCAACGCTCGTGAACTCGCTAGACGTATTGTTCGGTCATGTATCCATTGCGTTAGGTACAAACCAAAATTACTTCAACATATGATGGGAAATCTTCCTGTTGAACGTTTGACACCATCACGCCCGTTTTCTCGTTGCGGCGTAGATTTTTGTGGACCTTTCAATGTGTATCTTCGAATCAGGGGCAAGGTACCATATAAAGCATATGTCGCAATTTTCGTGTGCTTTGCCACAAAGGCAGTGCACATCGAAGTGGTTTCAGACCTATCTACAGACGCATTTTTAGCTGCGCTTAAGCGAATGATTGGAAGAAGAGGGCTTCCATCTGATATTTTTTGCGACAACGCAACTAACTTCGTTGGTGCTTGCAGCAAGCTTGTTGAATTGAAAGCGTTCCTTTTCAAAGCAGAAAATAAAGAGACCATTACCAATTATTACTCTAATGAATTTATAAATTTTCATTTTATTCCACCTAGGGCACCTCATTTTGGCGGCATTTGGGAGGCTGCAGTCAAATCAGCCAAGGGCCATCTGCATCGCAGCGTAATGAATGCAAGGCTTACTTACGAGGAACTCACTACAGTTTTGGTGGATATAGAAGCAGTTCTCAACTCGCGGCCCATATCACCACTCTCGTCCGATCCCAGCGACTTCGAACCACTAACTCCAGGTCACTTCCTAACTGGCAGCGCATTAAGGTCTCTACCTGAACGAATGGTAGTGGACAATCTTAGCCACTTGGACAAATGGAACCAAGTAACTGCGTTAAAACAAATATTTTGGAAACGATGGTCGCATGAATATATAAGCGAACTTCAATCACGAACGAAATGGAACACTGATAATGAGAATATCGCTAAAGACAAAATGGTTCTCATCCATGAGGATAATGTACCACCGCAACGATGGCTGATAGGTCGTGTTATAGACACAATACCAGGAAGGGATGGGCGAGTTAGAGTGGTAAACCTACGCACCACGAAGGGAACATGCCGTCGCCCAATTCACAAGATCGCAATACTACCGATTTGAAAGTCCTTTCAACGGGGCCGGGATGTTGGGTCATTGGTTGGGACACCCTGCCTAACTAACAGCTGTCGTGGTTCAATAACCTGTTCAAATTCATTTACTTTAAATTTGTATCATTTACTTGGATTCAATAACTTACCTAACTGTCGCATTCCAAAGTCTAGTTTAAGAGAATGTACAATCATACAAACATATATGTACTTATGTATTTCTAACTACCTTGAATGCTCCCACTCAACATTATACGTATACACACACGCTTGTATGCTTACATATCTACATGCGCCAGAACAATAGCGAGAATTTTACCACCCTTTTTCGCATCTTCCTTCGCTAATGCATGGCTATGTATAAACAAGCACACAAACGTGTATATTTGTATGCCCTATTTGAATAAGCTATACCTCTTTGGAATTAATGAAATTATTAAATAGTTAGTCTACTGTTGACCACCAAGACGCGGTGTTTCATTTGCGCGACATTTATTCGCCTTTAATTACACAGCCCGTTTTTTCTAGTTTGTTTTATATAAATCGCGGTCAGAAAAACTATTCTGACTCTACAGTTTTGTTTCATCATATCAACTACGCTCCGAATGCTTACAAGTACAAACTGTCAAAAATTCGTGTGCAAGGATGTATTTTTTTGGGCATTCGGGTTTTGCAGGGTATCTTCCACAAAGTGCACTGTTTGTAGGCAAATATTATATATGCCTGCGGCATCGCTGAAGTGCAACAATTACCTTGGCCTGTGTCACTTTCTCATGTGGCATGGGCTTGCGAACAGAAACCTTTAGACGGATGCTTTTATAGTGCCAAGAAAATCTGACTTCACCATCCAATGTTTGAAGTTTATTACCTTCTAGACTCCGACAAAGGTTGGGCCTTCGCTTACCACCACTAAGGTAGACGCATGCGTTCAGTATGACCTCACCACCGGGGTATTTCAAAATTTTACAGCTTAACTGTACCGGATAAGCGGGAAATATCGCTGAGATAACTAAATTCATGCAAAATCGATGCGATTCAAAAGACTACACTGAATTATCTCACCCACAACAGCCGGTTCTATCGTACCGGAATGACTTGGTTTTTTTTACCCGACCAAGGGCTGTTATTTCGATGTTACCCTGTCCAACTTGTCACCTTTTCCCTTAATATTGTCATTCTCCGGGCAGCTCCTTGCAGCAGGGCTGCTCAAAATTCTCCTGCTCCGGGGGGGTGTTGAGCCTAACCCGGGACCAAGAGAATGGATCGGCTGCGTTTGCTGGAAGAAGATTTACGTCAAACGTTCACACCGTACAATGTTTTGAATGTAAAAATGGCTGCACAAAACAAGTTGCCCCCTAAACACGCAGGCCCCCTAGTTTCTTCAAAACTTTTCTGGTCCCTTACACCATGTGCACTGTTTGTCGGTTGAGATTATATACACCTGCGACATCAGTCAAATGCAACTCTTGGCTTGGCCTATGTCACCTGCTTATATGTTCTCAACATGATAACAGGATTTTATGGACTGATACGTACGTTGCCACATGTTGTCGAGCTACGCAACTTATAACGTCAACTGATTCGCCTCCTTCGGGTGGTCCGGATCCCTCGTCTTCTAGATTGCGATGTAGTGCCCGACCCAGCCTGCTTCCACCTAAGCATGCGCACCAGTCCTTGACTCCCAGTGTGACTTTTTCTCCCCCTTCGCACTTTTGTGTCCTACAGTTGAACTACAACGGCCTAACCGGCAAGATTAGTGAAATAGTGAACTTCATGAAGCAGCAAAATATCAAGATTGCTGCGATTCAGGAGACGAAGCTCGGTGGCCGATCAGATCTTCGGACATGTGACGGCTACAACATCCATCGGCGTGACGGTGCGAGAGGACTTGGGGGCGGACTTTATTTCATCACTCATCAATCTGTGCAATGTCGTCTATTTGAGCCTGATGTCGGCCCTGACATTCGTGCGTTACTGAGGGGCGATAATCGTGTGATCCTCGGAGACCTCAACGCACACCATGACATCTGACACTCAAGCTTACAGGTCGATCGTAGAGGACAGGAACTGGCTGAACAACTAGATATTTGAGGTTCTGCACTGTGAACGGGGAAGCCTTCACGAGAGGCGCGGTAAATTGTGCAAGCTCGCCAGAACTTAAAATCGTCAGATCATTTACCGATATTCCTCTGAATCGAACGCCCCAACGACTTTGTCACCTCTGAAAATCACACCTTCACTAATCTGATTGGGTTGGTTTTCTTATCTTCACTGAGAGCTCCGTCGGTGCTGTTTCCAACCCGTCTGACGTTCGAGAAGGGGAAAAAGCGTTTCGCATTGCCAAAGCTTTGGCTTCAAATCAATACATTCCGTCCGGAGGTACGTCCGTATTTCCCCGAAGAGGAAGCGGACCTGGCAAATGAACGTGACCATGTGCGACGCTTAGACCCTACGAATCCCCTAATTCACGGTCTCAATGCGGAAATCAGACGGCTGGTTGATCAACACAAACGTGCCAAATGGGCGGAGCACCTTAGGTCATGCGCGAGCGCTTTCTGCAGGCAATGTGTACTGCATCCTCAGGTTGACAAGGAAATCAGACGAGCCACCAGGGAAGCGCACAAACGAAACGATAGTCAAGCGCCCATTGCCAACACCACCACAGAGGTTCGGAGGCCATACGGGGGTCTAGAGGCCAAATCGATCGGCTCCGACGGTATCCATGCCGATGTGAAAACATCTCGGCGATGAGGGAGTAAGGTACCTCACAACTGTCTTTAATCTGTCCATGACCACCTTTGTCGTTCCAGAAAAATGGAGACAGGCAAAAGTGGTGCCAATACTAAAGCCTGGCAAGCCAGCTAACAAGGGGGAGTCTTATCGACCGATATCGCTCCTCTCGCCAGTAGTGAAGACCTTGGAGACAGTCCTGCTCGCTTACTACACCGCTAACGGGCGACTCGCCGAACATCAGCATGTTATTCCGTAAAATGCATAGCACGACCACCGCGCTTATCGCCATTATCACTGAGATAAGGTTCGGCCTCAGCCAAAATCGCCCTAATGACAGGACTGTAGTGGTTGCACTTGACCTGTCGAAAGCCTTCGATACGGTTAACCATGTGCCACTGATTAATGACCTGGAAGAGTCAACTCTTCTCCCTGTTTAAAGCGTTGGACAGCCAATTATCAAACCACGTATAATCAAACAAGGGGTGCCACAGGATGGTATCTTATCTCCGCTTCTGTTTAATTACTACATGTCACGGCTCCCCTCCCCACAGAGGGTGTCCCGATCACTCCTATGCCCATGACTGCACGATCCTGGCGACAGGCCCCTCCGTAGATAAGCTGTGCTCAAGAATAAACTCTTACCTGCCATCCTTGTCTGGTTTCTTTGCTGGACGAAATCTGACATTGTCACCGACCAAGTCCTCGGCCACCTTATTGACGACGTGGACAGTGCATTGTGAGCATGGAATTATACATCTACGTAGACGGCATTAAGCTTCCGACTGTCACACATCCCAAAATCTTAGGGGTCACGTTTGATAACATGTTCAACTACGGTGCTCATGTAGCCGCGATTGCCACCAAAGTACAACGCCGCAACAGAATCTTTAAGTCACTAGCTGGCAGCACTTGGGGAAAAGATAAAGAAACGTTAGTGGCAACGTACAAGGCAATTGGGTAGCCGTTTCTGAGCTACGCGACGCCTGTATGGTCGCCGGGGATAGCAGAGACTAGAGGACGTTTCAGGCCTGTCAAAACACCCCATTCAGAACTGCCACAGGATGCCTCCTTATGTCACCTGAACACCACCTTCATAGCGGGGCAAAAATGCCAGGCGATTTCCGTTCAACGGCTATAAACCGCAGCATCCGAACAGGCGCCTGCCCAACAGAAATCCGCCTCCCAGGAGAATAAGGAGTAGTCTCCGTAATCACAATCATGACATCCGGCACCAAATTTTTTTGCCGTGTGATCCAAAGGTGCATTGACAGGCCCTGAATCTCATCCACACAAAGTCGGCACTTCTTTGGTCACTTTGGTTCAGCCCTTTTGAAGCCGCGAGGTTTCTGGGACTACCATTAGAAGAGCTCGATGACAATGTTAGGAAAGGGAGGTGATAATTAGGCAGGCTAACTATCGCTACAACAACAGCTACGCTGACCACATGGTCTGACCTACGTAGTTGTGATGGGTACAATGTACGTCGCAAAGACCCAGCGGCTATTATACACCGCACTGTGCAATCTAATCTACTTGCCCCCTAACTCGACCCCAGGTACATCACCTTAGAATGCCGGTCAGTCGATTTCGGTCTGCAAATTATTAACATCTACATACCCTTGTCACGTGTTGCCCGATTCACTATCAATCCGACATCAGTGCGTTGCTCAGAGGTTATAACCGTTTAATCCTTTGCGACTTCATCGTACACCACGATGTTCGACGCTCTAACTTGTCAGCAGATAGCAGAGAACAGGCACTCGCAGAGCAAATAGACGACTCGCATTTCTGTACAGCGAATGGGAGGTTATTGCTACAGTTCGCCTGACATATCTATCGTAAGAAGAGGGCTCATCAGCTTCATTGATTGGCGACCCATACTCACATTGGGATCTAGTCATCTACCCATAATTCTCTCAATCAAGCGACTTGCAGACTCCATCACAGCCGAACTTTAGCAAGGTGGGCAGGCGAGAGAATGTGGTCAGATCCCCGAATAAAAGATCTCAACACGGAAATCCGGCGGATAGTAAACGAAGACAAACTGACTAAGTGGAAGCAACATCTTGAGACATGCAATCTCTTGGCGGTGTCGGTAAACTATAAAATCCGACAGCGCAACAAAAAGGTCGTCATTACCTTTATATTAACTATGATTTGAACCAACATCCTCTACACCACAGGACGGTGATCGTGGTACTTGACATTTGAAGAGCGTTTGATACCGTCAACCATGCCACACTGCTAAAAGATGTGGAAGGTACCTACTCCCTGCTGGCCTATAAAGGTGGGCCGCTAACTACCTTAACGGTCGGCAGGCTTCAGTAGTATTCAAGATCTAAATCAACAAGGATTCGACAGGGGTGCCACAGGGTGGTGTCCTATCCCCCAGAGAGGGAGTCTCCAAAAGTTTCCTACGCTGATGACTGTACGATTGTGGCTTAGGAGAAAGGGCCCTCCACTGACGAACTCTGTACTAGGATCAATTCTTGTCTGCGAGATCTTTTCAGCTTCTGCACCGAGCTAAATTTGGCCCTATCCCGGACTAAATCGACTGCCACTCTCTTTACGAAGTGGAACGCGTTGATTGGGAAAGAGTTAAAGAGTGTGTCATTTGACAACGGCCTTACCTTAGTCAATCATGCCACCGCAATTGCCTCAAAGGTACAGAGCCGCAACAAGATCCTCAAGTCAGTTGCCAGCAACAATCGGGTGAAGATAAAGAAACGTTGTTTGCTACATATAAGACTATCGGCCTACCGGTTATTGATTAAACTGATATGGTCGCCTAATCTTGCTGACACCAACTGGAGGAAGTTGCAAGTCTACAGAAACACCGTCTCAGAACTGCAACGGGAGGTATTATGTCATCTGAGTCTCACCCCCATCAAGAGACTAAAATTCGCAATGTTCGAGAGCACGCGGAACTGGTAGCAGACAATTTTTGCTGAAATGTCATAAGCCCAGTCATCCACACCGAACTCTATTGGATCAAGTTCCGCCTCTCCTATCGCGATTTGTTATTCCAAATTTGAATTTTTCTTAAATTGAAATAACGGAAATTGGTGACGGAAAAATGCAATAGATCATCAGAGAATTCAATCGAATTTTGGCAGTGAATTTCGATAAAGTCGATAGAGATTACAAAACTCTATTACAGTTATTCCCCGGCGGCCGTTATACCGGAATAGCTTATACACCCAATTGTTTTCCAAAAGATTTGCAGCTGCAAACTGGTTAGTGGTGTGTTAGTTATAAGCAATTAATCGATTATCAAGTATGTACCATCCCTAACTTAATAACACTCCCACCACTAGTTAAACACAACAGAGATAACGTTGGCTACGCTTATGCATGCAAGCGTATACCAAGGAAGAGGAAGAGAGATGGCGCGAGTGCTCACGAAGAGGAGATGTCAATAAATAGCACCGACCCTTCGAGAACACGAAGAACGAACAACCAAAAAAATTCTCGGTGAGTGGGCAAGCACCCTGTAGGACTATATAAGGCAGTGACCAAACAAAGTTTATTTTCAAGTGTTGTTCAGTGAACTACTGCGAAGTTACCAAACTCTTAAATTTGTTTTGTGTTTTTGCTAGTAAATAAAAGAAGCGGTATTGTTGAATAAATACCAGTGATTTCAAGGATAACAAGGACATGGCGAAGCTGAATGAATTAAAGATTCAGCAGCTCAAAATTAAGTTGGAAAACGCGGACTAAACACTACAGGCAATAAATCAGAGTTGCAGTTGCGATTGGGAGAGTCTATGGAGGCAGAAAGAATCAACTTTGATGATCATGTTTTTCTTGCATGGCATCTCAGTTGGAAGAACAGAAAACTGGGTTTGGTCGAAAAACCGACTTTTCCAAAACCAGAAAAAAAATTTTTTTTTTCAAAAAACTGTTTTCGACAACGTTTTAAGCGCATAATTTTAAGTGGGACAGGAAATATGAGACAAATTCGTTTTCATCGAAAACATTTTTGCATGTATGCTGAAAAACTCCTTAAAAAAACATGGCGAAAAGTCATGAAAAAAACCTTAAAAATCAAAGTCGAAAAAATTCAAAAAAATTAAAATTCGCAGGCTCGAAATTTTTTTTTGGGGTATGCTCAGGGGAAATTTTTTCCCTGAGCCCAAAACCTATCGAAAAATCGATGGCGCGATATCGGTTAACATGCAAAGCTGGAGAAGATGAGCAAGATGAGTGCCCCATAACCTCTGTGTCACAACTCGGACGGAAAGCGAGTAATGTTACTGTTGAAGGCTACGTGGACGGGAAAGAGCGCTTGCTGACTGTGGATACTGGCGCATCACATTCCATTATTCGCAGTGACTTGATCAGCTGAAAGGTGAGACCATTGTAGGAAGGTAAGTTCTGTACAGTAACTTGTGAAAGCAAGCAAGTCCTGGGAGAGCTGACATGTAAGTTTGTGATTGGGAATGTGGCTACGTATCACAACTTCTTGGTAGCAAATATTGGCGTCGATTATTGGCTGAGAGAGATATTCAAATCAACATAAGGAACAGGGTTATGACTTACATCGGGCAAGAAGAAGAGATGATTAAAGAGAGTCGCATCGCAATGAGAAAGTGGAGATGGCCAAAATCATCGAGCACTTATTGCTGTTCCCCAGGCAAGGATTCCAGATGTCATCAAAACGTCGCATATTTGCCCAGATGGAAGCCACAATAAAAAAAAACGCTGGAAGATCTAAAGCGGCGGTTCTATTTGATCGGTTGCAGACAAACTGTGAGAAAATGGATTACAAGTGTGCTGAGAATAAAAGACGAACATCTGGTGGTCATGTTCCGAGGAAGCAACGCAACTTAGTGGATAAAGTGAAACAGTGCACGGGGCATGAGATAATGGAAAGGAATCCTGAAGAAGTGAGTCTCAGGAATATCTGCCGGGTACCACTGGAAACGAAAGTGAAGGCACAAAGACATGCGGGATTAAGGACAGATAAAATGGTTGGAATATGTGACAATGTAATGCATTGTGGGAATCTCTGCAGGAGGGGATTGATGTCGGAGTATCAATCCCTGGAGGAAATAAAGTTTAATAAAGTGGTGCCAACCATCGAGTGCCTAGCAGCGTTTGGTTCGGGCAATGTGTCTGATCGGGACGATCAGACTTCAGTGGATGGCAGTGTGGCGATTATTCTCAAGTATGTACCATCCCTAACTTAATAACACTCCCACCACTAGTTAAACACAACAGAGATAACGTTGGCTACTCTTATGCATGCAAGCGTGTACCAAGGAAGGGGAAGAGAGAGACGAACAACCAAGAAAGTTCTCGGTGCTTGGGAAAGCACCCTGTAGGACTATATAAGGCAGTGACCAAACAAGGAAGGTTGTTTAATTTATTTTCAAGTGTTGTTCAGTGAACTAAACAAACTCTTAAATTTGTATTGCGTTTATTACTAGTAAATAAAACTAGCTATTAGTTACAATATCTGTGCGTGTGTTTATTTGACTTTATAGTGATCGAACCCAGGATTGATAATCAAGGAATCATCGAATTCGTCACAATACTTTTACATTGCTAGTAAATATGATAGCAGTTCCCCAAAGTACAGATATACAGTGGGAAAAGGATATAAAATCTTAGTGGTGCCCGAAAATTTTGAGGTTGAGGTAAACATTTATAATTTGGAGTTAATGAACTTTACTTATGCCAAATACGTTTTTCATGGGGAGACAAAAAATATAAATATATGCAAAATGTATGAATATTCGTGAAGAAGTTATAGGGCTATACTCCGACACTCGATTGTTTTTTGAGACAAAAAAAAAGTGCAACAGACGGGAAAGAGTGCGTACGAAAAGAATTTACGAAGTTGATATAATAACCAATAAGTAATAATTAACTAATTTAATTAATTTCAGCTAAGTAAAGCAATACGTAAACATGAATTTAGTTATTGGTTTTTTGTTTTTTTTTTTTAAGCATTTATGTGAAAACTATAAGCTATATGGCTGCTAAACATGTTTAAATAATAACTACTTTTGCCAAACCTTTTACTATATTTATTCGTCCTTCATTATTCAATCCCTTAAACTTTTCTAAAAAGGGAAGAATGCCCACTTGATTGACCCTTTACTACTTTTGTTTCGAAACGCTACTACAATTGTATAATTGTGTGTTCACATACACTCACACAAAAAATAGCAAATGCGCAGAAATTACATTTGCACTCATAATGTTTGACGGAATTCAAACACATTGCGCAGATATGATAGCAGCAATATTGAAGTATTACATATATGAGCATGTACATACTTATAACCAGTTAAAAGGTTAATGTTCACCAAAAGGGCTGCTAATACTAACTATTTTGTATATATTTATGACTACTTTGAGAGTTAGTGGTCGCCGAATGGGTGCTACTACAAACCTGATCTGTAAAAAGTTATTGTTGTATGTAACGATAAAAACACTCCCCGAAGGTTTTGGGGCCGTTGTCGAATTAACAGTCCTTGGCCGGATATGAAACCGATACGCTCCGGTACTTCCTTGCGGTACTGCCAGACTGTCGTGGTAGCGAATGGTATTACCAGTGCAACCTTCTAGGTCATCTCACCACTCACATATTAGTCGCCTCTTATGACTCGTATGCCTACCTAGAGCATATTCTAAACCCCTAACCCGCAGGGGTTACCTCAGAATCCCTGCAAAAAGTAATTCCCAACACTTTAGTACTTCGAAGGTATAAGTACAAGTACTGAAAGTATTTTTACTTGAATTGGTGAACTGGAGGAACTATACTCGTACTTGTAAGTATTTTGCACTCCACAATTTTTTTGTTTAAAGACATAAACCAGTAATCCGAATTTAAAAAAAAAATTGTCCAAAACGTTTTCTTGTTATTTCGAAGTACAAGTGATGTGGTACTTCTACTTGATATTGGTGTTGTTGTTGCTTCCAACGAAAGAACACTCCGAGAAAGGGTTCATGTCACCTTTCCTTCTGTAAGCAAGGAGAATATGGGTAATGAGAGGTGAGAGGAATCATATCCGTAGATAAACGTCATTTTAGTCGCTTCTTACGACCGGTATGCCTACCTCGGACATATTTGAAATCCCTATCCCGCAGGGGTCACTTGTATTTGATCTTTTAAGCTACTTGAGTACTCATATGTTTGTAGATACTTTGTGTATATTTAGAACTAATGTGTGTGTCTTATTACTATCTAAAGGCAGGCTCTCAATAACCTCCCCACTGAGTAGGTAGATAGATACCTCAGAATCCCTGTCAATCCCGCAATTGATATCCAACCATCCGAAATAACTGAAGAGGAGCCCGTCCTTCTGAGCGAGACTATAACCTTGTTAACACAACTTCGTTCTGGGTATTGTAAAAGGTTAAACCTTTACTTATCCCAACTCAGCCCCACCATACCAAAAACTTGTCCTGAATGTAGTATGCCTCCTCAACACCAATACCACTCTGTTCAACACCAATACCACTCTGGTCCAACCCTGTTGCAACTGCTCATTTCCTTGGGCATCCTGTAAAACAGCTTGATGACGATTCTCAGAGTGATCGTGCTCATTAGGTAGGACAAGCACTGTTAATAACAACAACAACCTTTGGCACTGAAGCCTCCCGGTAGATGGTAGAGAACAGGAGTCGTCTGAGCAAAAAGATAATGCGATACTCTTATGGACAGCCACGACCCCATAAGAGTAGTGGTAAATTGCAGCAGTTCGCCGGATATTACCATCGTCACCGCAGGACGTATAAAATGCGTTGACTGACGACTGATCCTAACTTTTGTATCAGGGCCCGAATATCGGCAGCCGTAACGAGCGAAATTTTTTTAATATTATAATTTTTGGATCGCGAAACTCGATAGGGTGTGGAATATTTTCATTATATATCGAGCGAGTATTCTTACGTATCGAGCGAAATGTCATTTGTTAGCTAATTGTCAGTCGAGCTGTAGGCAGTTGAGCCAATAATAATTATAATAATTCCCAACGGATAACCCACCATCCCGTCCAACCGCCACGAGGGGCGCATCCGCATAACGCAGTCGTTGAAAGGCAGGGGTTTGTTAAGTCGAGATCTAAAACTACTCAGCTATAGAGGGAAACTCATCAGCTAAGTGACACAAGAAATTAAAACTTATAAATAATGTATGAACAGAAGAAAGAATCAGTTAGATTGTAAAGAGTAAATTCATAAAGGTTAAACGAGGAAAGTATCGATTTTTTAATGCTAAAAAGCGAGTCAGAAATATCAAAAGTACTGGAGTGAGGTTTATAATTGTCACACAAACATCGGAAAGGCTCATTCAAAATTAGTCCTACACTGTTTCAAAAAATTGGTTTAAAATGTCTTGATGGCCGAAAAGGAAAGTTAAAGTTTACTTCTCCCAACGGATCACTAAATTCTTTCGACCATCGCTTAACGAATGATAAAGCACCCCTAGATTTATTGACCGTTGCATTAATATGGAGATTGAAGCTAAGTTTACAATCCATCGTAATTCCCAAGTCCATAAAATCATGCACTTGATCAAGACCAAAGAGAGTAGAGATATAAGAGGCGTCAGTCCTCTCACTTGAAAAATCATAATTTTTACGAACTTTTTGCTCGCTCGAAATTACATTTACTCGCTGGCATGTCCCAGCCCCTTTGACGATCCTCTTTGGTTTGTCCGCAAATGGGAAACTGCCAAATTCAGTTATTTCGCGATTTGACAGAAGCTGCAAAAGCAAAATTGAGTTTCATCGAATAGAATAAGTGTTTAGCAAAATATGTCAAAATGAGGAAAGTTTGTGTGCCAAAATGTGTTGTTAGTAAGTGGAAAATGTGTTTATTTAGTGAAAAATAGAAATAAAAGTGTAATAAAAGTAAATTAAAAAACATTAAAACAAGGCAAGTGAATGGTTGTGAAGAATTATTAGTGAAAACTGCGTAGAAGAACTGTATTGTGTATGCAAGTGAGTTTTGTGTGTGCGTTTGCAAATTGTCGAAGTTATCCAAGTGGAAATATATTGTGCCAAGTGTTTTATTTTGGTTATTGTGAAGTGTTAATAATATTATAAAAGTGAAGTGAAGTGATTAATTAAAAAACCAATATACATCACATGTATACATTGCAGCTGTGATGCTAAAAATCTCTGCAATTATATATGTACAGGGTGGCTGATGAATTTTGCTACATTAAGAAACTCAAAACTACACGTAGCATAGCCTATGGGTTAGGCGGCTGCGCTGGCAATCAGAGTGAGTGGGTTCGATCTCCACAAGATCCTCTGAAAATAGCAAAACTATACGAATTAGTCTGACGAGAAATCGTGGCTGTTTTCGAAATAGTACTATAACTATAGTCTGTATATGTTTGTTGCTTTCAATTTTTCCTCTAATCAAAAATAATAATAATTAACTAAGAATTATTATCAACTGGTCTTGAGCTCGTTATACTTACAAAAATTTCTAAATTTAACTTAATCAAAAGTGGGCGGTGCCACAATTTTGAAAAATTTCTTGAAACATTTGTTTTATGCCTCAATCTCAATGTACTCACCAAATTTTATCCTTATAGGTGTATTATGTACTGAGTAATCACTTTTTTTGTGTTTTCGAAAAGATTCTATATATAAAAAGTGGGCGTGGATATCATCCGATTTCGCCCATTTTAAATAGCGCTCGGAGATGAGTGCCAAGGAACACGCATACCAAGTTTCATTAAGATATCTCAAAAATTACTCAAGTTATCGTGTTCACAGACGGACGGACATGGCTTAATCAATTTCTCTTTTCGTCCTGAACATTTTTATATATATAAGGCAATATCTATCTCGATCCGTTTATGCCGTTACGTACTGCTGTTAGGCGACTAAAGTTAATATACCTTGTGTGCGTAGCACTACTAGGTATAATAATGGTGCTCCTTTATTTTTAAATAAATATGCATTCGTGTTCTTTCTCTAAATTCGCAAACTTTATTTCGAGCAGATCGAATGCCACTCGCCCGATGGTTAGTCGTCATTCATATATCTTGTTTACTTATATATATTTCTTACTCTGTCTACAATTTTAGTTTAGGCAACCTCAAGCTTTGTGTGGCTAGCAGGGTTGCCAACAATGTAAGTGCAGAGGAATATTACGATCTGTAAGGTAATAGATCGCTCAAACTTAAAGTTATGTAAACACCTCTCGCTTTCTTTATCCTTGGACGAAGTGTAATCTGTTTCATATAAAATTTTTATAGAATTTTATATTTTAGTAAAAAAGCTAAAATTTTATTAAAAGACGCACCCTTTTTTGGGAAAAGAAGAATTTGACAAGGTGATAAATTTTGCCACATTCTTCTTGCCCATATACGAGTACATATGGTAATTGTTTCGAATGGACGAATTCTTTACATTAGGTTGTTCCTTTCCCCTTTTTTTGCTTCATTCGGACCAATTTTGAGCTGACTTGTAAATACTTGTAAATACTGGAAATAAAAACGCATAATTCTTATTTACACATATGTTAGTTTATTTAGTAATTAGCAGACCCGGCAGCCGTTGTCATGCCTAGAATTTTACTTGCCTACATTTAACAAATTGTTCTTTTTTCCCTCCCCACTTGGCGCTTCTTAGTCATTTATTCCTATATCTTAATTTTTCTTTCTCTTCTTCTTTAAATGGTCATCTAACCGCCTGGGCGATTTTGACCGTCCAACATAGCTCGCCAGTCGTTTCTTCGTTGCGCCAACTGGCGCCAATTGGAAACACCGCGGGATCGCAAATCGGTCTCCACTTGGTCCTTCCATCGGGGTGGTGGTCTCCCTCTTCCTCTGCTTCCACCGGCGGGTGCCGATAAGAATACCTTCTGGGCTGGAGCATCTTCGCTCATTCGCACTACGTGGCCTAGCCAGCGAAGCCGCTGTGTTTTAATTCGCTGAACTATGTCGGCGTCTGCGTAAAGTTCATACAGCTCATCATTAAATCTTCTTCGGTACTCGCCGTCGCCAACGCGTAGAGGTCCACAAATCTTTCGAAGAACCTTTCTCTCGAATACTCCCAGAGCCGCCTCATCAGATGTTGTTAGTGTCCACGCTTCTGCACCATATAGCAGGCCGGGTGCGATGAGTGACTTGTAGAGTGTTATTTTCGTTCGTCGAGAGAGGACTTTACTTTTCAATTGCCTACTCAGTCCGAAGTAGCATTTGTTTGCAAGAGTAATTCTTCGTCGGATTTCTAGGCTAAGATTATTGTTGGTGTTAATGCCGGTTCCCAGGTAAACGAAGTCCTTTACTATTTCAAAATTATTGCTGCCAACAGTGGCTTGGTTGCCAAGGCGCGAATGCGCTGATTCTTTGCATGATGACAGAAGGTACTTCGTTTTACCCTCGTTCACCACCAATCCCATTTTCTCCGCTTCTTTTTCTAATTTGGAGTAAGCAGAAGTTACGGCGCGGTTGTTAAGGCCAATGATATCAATATCGTCAGCATATGCCAACAGTTGGACGCTTTTATAAAATATTGTTCCAGCGCGGTTATGTTCTGCAGCTTGTATTAGTTTCTCCAGCATTAAGTTAAAGAAATCGCACGATAGGGGGTCACCCTGTCTGAAACCTCGTTTAGTTTCGAACGGCTCGGAGAGGTACTTCCCAATTCTGACCGAGCTGGCGGTGTTGCTCAAGGTCATTTTGCATAGCCGTATAAGTTTTGCGGGGAAACCAAAATCAGACATAGCGGCATATAGGCAGCTCCTTTTCGTGCTATCGAAAGCGGCTTTAAAATCAACAAAGAGATGATGTGTGTCGATTCTCTTTTCACGGGTTTTTTCCAAGATTTGGCGTATTGTAAAAATTTGGTCGATGGTAGATTTACCAGGTCTGAAGCCACACTGATAAGGGCCAATCAGTCTGTTCACATCAGGCTTCAGTCTTTCGCACAATACGCTTGATAGGACCTTATATGCGATATTCAAAAGGCTGATTCCGCGATAGTTGGCGCAGTTTGCAGCATCGCCCTTCTTGTGGATTGGGCAGAGAACACTTAGATTCCAATCTTCAGGCATGCATTCATCCGACCATATTCTGCATAGAAGCTGATGCATGCGCCTTACCAGCTCCTCGCCTCCGTGTTTGAATAGCTCAGCAGGCAAACCATCAGCGCCAGCTGCTTTATTGTTTTTCAATCGGGATATTGCTATTCGCACCTCATTATAGTCGGGTTGTGGAACGTCAATTCCATCATCTTCGATTCTGGGCTCGGGTTCGACATCTTCTCTGGTTTCTTGCTCAGTTTCTCCATTTAAAAGGGCAGAGAAGTGATCCCTCTATATTCTGAGTGCTCTCTGAACATCGGCCACCAGGTCGCCGTTCTCATTCTTACAGGAGTTTGCCCCGGGTTTAAAACCTTTTTCTTTCTACTTTTACTTTTTTCCACCTCAATATCCCATTAGTTTATTTTACCCTCTTTATTTTCCTCTGACCCCTCCTCTAATTCTCAAATGGCATCACCCACTTTTCCAAAATTACGTAAATTTAATTTTTAAATACTTTTTCTCTATATATATAGTTATTAACAATTTTTATGGAAAAATTATTTTGTCTGTATTTTTGCATATTCTTTGTGTATTTAAAAATATATGTTAATGTAGTTGATTTTGTAACTTCTTGGCTCTATGACATAAACGCTTATATTGATAACTATAAAGGTTAAACATTTTGGGTTATAAAAGTGTAAAATTTGAATTTCAATTGTTTTCTATTATAACTTGAAAGAATGTTAACTTACTTTGCTTAGACGATTCTTATGTACTATTTTTTCTTTATTATCGATTTCGTCAAAAACGGTTACATTAGGTTCGTCTATTTTTTTATAACAAACGGGCCTTGATATATATTTTCGTGTTTATGCCGTGGTTCTTTTTGTAAGAGGACTTTAACCCCAATTTTAACAATTAACCGACGAGCCGTTTCATCATACAAGTATTGGCAAATTTGCTTTATTTTTCCAAATACTAATTCGAAAGGCAAAAATTTACTGCCGAAAACTGTGGTTGTTGTTGTATTGTATAACAATGAAAAGTATTTTAAATAAACATACCAATCAGAAAAAGTTTCATTCAAATATGCACGTAAACATTCATTAAATACTCTATGATTACGTTCAATTGTACAGTTTCATGATGGTATGCAGTTGAAAAATCCTGTTTTATGTTTGATAGTTTAGTTAATTATTAAAATAATAATAATTCATTTTTAAATTCGGTTCCTAAATCTGATTTTATAGCATTCATTGTCGATGCAATTGTTTTTGCTGGTTTATCTGGTACAGCTACTTTTACCAAATATTTAGTCATGTCCACAAAGCATGGTGAGTGCGAACTTATTCCATATTTGGACTCAGGAAGTGGTCCCATTGTATCGATAACTAATCCATCAAATGGTTTACAGGGTGTTATTACAAGGTTTTAGTTTAGTTTTTGGTTTAACCTTGTTCAAAAAACTTTTATTACAACTTTTTACATATTTTTCTATATCACGTGTCATATTCTTCCAATAAAATATTGCCCTTATTTCTGCGTAAAGTTTTTTCGTACCACAATATCCTCCTGAAATTAGGTCGTCGTGGTAAATTGTCATCCACTTAAGTTTTTTTCCATGCTTGTCACAGTCTCTACGGGATCTGTTAGAATAATTTCTATTGATTTTGAAATTTTATTTCGCGATCTTTTAAATGTGTATTAGTAATATAAAATATAACTTTTAGGCCATTCTATTTGCTTAATTTTGCATTTGATGGCTTCGGATTCAAGCCTGGAAAGTAAATTCTCTAAAGTCATTATTTCATTAGCAACCTCAAAACTAAGTAACTCGAGTTTTTATGTTTTATATGCGCAAAATTAGTAAATTTGTTGTATTTCTATTTTTATCGTAAGTGATTTCAGATCTTATACGCGGTACCTTTTTTGCAAAGTTAAATAAAAATTTGTCGTAAACTTGTAAAGTGTGCTGTGTTTCTTTATTTTTGTCGATTTTCCTGGGAAAGTTTATGTCGTTTGTTTTGTCATTGCTCTTCTCTGTACTGCTAATATTTGTTTTTGTTAGATTCTTTAATTTCTTCTATTGTAATGCGTGATAATGTATCAGCGTCAACGTTCGATTTACCTTTGATATATACAATGCTAGAAAGCTTTTAAGAGGGATATTTCATGTTGAAAAGGTACACTAACGGTCTATGGTCGGATTTTACAATAAAATGGGTACCATACACGTATGGTCGAAATTGCTTGATTGCAAAGTAAATTGCTGAAAGTTCCAATTCTATAATTGGCTTTTTCTGTTCAGCTATTAAATGCTTTGGAAGCAAAACAAATTGGTAAGTCACAATCCCCCAGTTGTTGAAGCATCTCTGGTAATAATAAATTGTTTTGCCAATTCTAGGTATTGTAGCAATTTTGGTGACAGCAATACTGTTTTTAATGATAGAAACGCCCTTTCGTACTCAACATCCCAAACAAATTCAGGCGCTGCCAGTGAAATTTGGTATAAAACGTCTATAGTAATTGGCAAACGCGACGAAACGTCGAACCGAATCCTTGTCTGTCAGTTTTGTGCATTTTTTAATGTCGTTAATTTTTGAGTCTTCTTGCAACAGGCCCTTTTCGGTTAAGTTTGACATTTAAAGACCTACCAAGTATCAAAAATGCGAAATTGGGTGGTATAGCTGTAAAAGCAATTGTCCTCATTCCCGGGAATGAATTTGGTGCTACATTTAAGCCGAATGGAAGAACTTTCCATCTAAATGCACCTCGGTCAGTGCTGAAAGAAGTAATGTCACGTGAGTCAGGGTGCAAGGGGATTTCATGAAATCCCGAACAAAGATCTAAGGTGGAAAAATACTTTGCCCTACCAAGATTGTCTAAGATATCGTCAACTCTAGCAAGAGGAAATTTATCAGCAATGAATTTCTTGTTGAGTGCGAGAAAATCTACACACATACGGTAAGCCTTTTGACCCTTAGTATCTTTCTTGGGGACTACAATAAAAGGACTATTGTAATTAGAATAGCTGGGTTCAATCAGATCGTTGTGTGAGAGTTTATTAACTTGGCGGTTTTTTTCTTCACGTTGTGAATATGGCAAGCGATAGTTTTTAACATATACCGGGTCGTTGTCTGTCAGTCTTAATGTTTGCTCGTAGAAGTTGTTTAAAGTCATTTTGTCAGATTCAAGAGCGAAAATGTCGGCATAATCCAGGCAAAGGGCGATTAACTTACTATGAGCATGTTTCGGTATTTGAGTTTTGGATTAAAAAAAGGTTTGCGTACGTTCGTCTTCCGTTTCTGTTTTGTTAATTGCATAAACATTGTAGTTTGAAAGTTTGTCTGTTCGAATACTGCTTCTTTTTACATACTTTACATCATCCTTGGTGTTTATAATTTTAATTATTGGGTTACTGGAATTAACAATGCACTTAGCTCTGAATACACCTGCGAATCGAACCTACGAAAAGTGGATCGGGTGAATCTTCTAAATCAAAATTTCACATCTGGGCGGATTAATACAACTGTCGCTTTCTGTTCCGTGCTTGATTGGTTCCTCGACTTTTCCATTTCCTACCCAAAGTGAAATATTATTAGAATATTTTGTTAGGCCAATAATTTGTATGTCTAATGTATGTTATATGAGCTTTACGGCCATTTTGGTTTTTAAGGCAAAAACAAAGTTTTCCTTCTTCCTCCTACGCGTTTCGGTGCTATTTTGCACCTTCCTCAGGGAGTCTGTAAATTTTTTTTTTTTATTCAACAAAACATAAAACAATTACAATTGAATTATAAAAAAGCCATTAAATAATTAACTTACATTATATCACATTCAATTTATCTTTTCACATAACAAGTATAAAGGTAGCAGTAATACAAAGAAAACACACAAACAACATTAAAAACAACATTCATTTTTGTGTTTTGCGCGCACATCTTCTTCGTTCTGCTATCGCTGTTGAATAAGCACAATTTATATTGTCTACGTCTTCCTTAAAATTGACAGCATCTTTTGTTCTTTGTTGTATCCTCAATCCTTCCAGTGTCAGTCGAGTTTTTGTTTTCTTCTCTACATCCAGTATTCGTGCATTTTCAAAGTCTGCTGTATGGTTGTTGTTTGTTAAGTGTTGGGCTAATGCTGTAGTCGTTTTACCATTTTTCGCATCTGCTTTGTGTTCATTAATTCTTCTTTCAATTGAATTGAATAGCACCGAAACGCGTAGGAGGAAGAAGGAAAACTTTGTTTTTGCCTTAAAAACCAAAACGGTGAAATATTATTATTTTCATAATTAATGATGCATCGGATGGAATGTTAAAGTCTTAGTTTACTACATGCAAAGTATGTCTAATAGAAAAGTTCAAAAAAATTCAAATTAATGGTAATTTTACCTGGGTAGATTAGCCACAACACTGGCGGGTGCAACTCTGCCGCCAACATCCACCACATTACACACCCACACTTACACAGTCACGCACGTATAATTTGTCAACGCACACACACTTTGTAAACACTTCACAATTCGTAAAAACCTTGAGCAAGACGGTCACGTAGAACCTGAGCCAACCCGAATTTTATGTAAATATTTTAATTTCAATCCCCTGCTTTTCGGAATTATTATTCAAAGTTAAGTGCCGAGGTGAGTGCAGTGAAAAGTGAAGTGAAGTGCCCCTAAAGCTGATGCAGTAGTGGACGTGACACCGGTAATGTTAATAATGTCATTTGTATTTAAAGGAAGATTTCTGTCTATACTTGAGATTTTTACTAAAGAAATGTCAGCTTGAGTGCCTACTAAGAAAGAACAAAATTTGTAACTCGATAAAATCAGAATAGTTTAAATTTAAACAATAAATACTCTTTGGTGAAGAAAGATCGCTTACTCGTTCAATTCGTCCTCCCCCAGTGTCGCTCCTGAGGGGCTTTCGCGTTTAAAGCGCAGACATTGGCATTTCTACCTCTACCGTTTGACGATCTTGAATTGTTACCTCTGTTGGTACCGTTATTTGAATTTGGACTTGTATTACTATTAATGCTATTTTGATACCTATTACCGTTAGAATTTCGATATCTTTGATTATTGTTACCGTGAAGGTTGTTGTTGTATGAAAATGGCCTATTGTTTCTATAACCAGTAAAGTTACGATTTGGATAAAACCCACGATAACTACCACGTGAATTTCTAAATGCGTTGTTACCACGCGATCGAAGCGCTAAGATCTGACGCTCTTTTACTTCATTATTCTGTTCCACAATTAATTTCGCTACTACGTCTTTGGGATCAGTAAATGCTGTTGAAGCCAGAATAGTTTTAACTAAATCGGATCTAGCGTTTAAGCCATTAATGTTAACCGTTTGTTCAACTGCCATTTCATGAGATTTTTCCTTGAGTGATCCCTTCAATAATAAGAGACCGCTCAAGTGAGTTAGCTATTTCTTCAACTTTTTTGGCAAAATCTGTATAACTGTTATTGTTAAGGTGCAACGCTGCTATTTTCCCTGCTACAACTTTCGAGTTGTCTGGCTTGATACTATTACGTAGAGCTATTTTCATTTCGCTAACTGAATTTACTTGCGACGGTATAGCTTCGCGAGCTTTTCCCTCTAACTTTGATTTTATAAATGCTATGAATGTAGTGGTTAGTCTTCTTCTACTAAATCTTCAATTAAATAAATTTTTTATTTTGTTTTGTTGTTTTTCCGACAGGGTGAATGATTGATGTATATTGGAACGATTTTTCGTCATCCCTTGTCAAATTTGGTTCAGAACGAAAATCAACACTGATGATGGCACAACGCCGAAACCGGTTTGTCTCAAAACCAAATTTGACAAGGGATGACGAAAAATCGTTCCAATATACATAAATTAATTTTATCTAAAAACGACTCCAGAGCTAACGGATCCATTATAATTTTGCCTGATTGTCGAAGCACAAAGGCTTATGAGTGATTTCTTTTCTTCTATTGTAGGCATTTTAGTGAAAACTTTATTATAATCTGAGTTATTTGGTGAACTATTAACTGGTGTAAGTGAATTTTCTATATAGGAAAATGATGTGCTTTATAAAATATCGAAATTTTCTGTAAATTGGTTTCTAGCATCTGAGTACTCTTCGTCAGAGTCTATTTTTACCTGATCGCTACATTAATTTTTATTTCGCAATCTAACTCATTAAAACGCTTCACCAGTAATTCCCTAATACGCTTGAGTTTAACTTGAATATCCTTAGGGTTATAGGATTCGGTTTGCTTTGAGATTATTATAATATTGTTATATGTGTTTATGAGAGATTCTTTATATTCGTTAAGCTTTTCTTCATGTGTCGATAGTGGACGATTTTGCAAAATGCACTTAGTAATTTTCAAAAAAACTTCTCTATTTTCTTTAAATTTTTGCTCAAAGTCTGTCATAACACAATAACCTTAAGGTAATTCAAGTAACTGACCTATCTAGTTCACAATTTAATATTGATAATGAAAATGAAAGATTAGTTGTTAAGTATGCATATGAATTAGTGAAAAATTAATTGAAATGTCGAAATATTTGAAAATATGAAATTCTCAAGTTTAAGTCCCAGGCTAATGTGAAATTTGTTGAAGGATTGTATCGAAAAAATGTTAAAACTGACAAAATACTATTGAAAACTACTTTAAATGGCAAAAATGTATGGCAAAATTACAAATTTGTTACGAAACATTTATAAATTTCCAAAGTTAAATGGACAGGTTGTGCGTGAGTATGCGTGAAACGGACGCACCGCTTTAAGTCAAAAAAATCTATTTGGTTGTTACTTACGGGACCACCGTTTTAATCAATGTTTGGTTATTATGAACGGAACCACCGTTTTTTCAAAAATAATCCAAAAAAATTTATGTATATACGTAAATATAGGTAAAAAAAATTACAAAAACCACTACATATACATATGTATGTACATTTTATACTTAAAAGCTGGTTCTTCCAAGGCACCACCGTAACTGCTGCTGTTGCTTCAGCTGCGCTGCCAGTCTTAAGTCGCTGTTGATGTTGTTGCAGTGTATATGGCGTGGTTTTCGTGCCGTTAAGTGAGTAGGTAGAGGAATGCCGTTATTGAATCTGATGATTGGTGGTACAGTTTGCCGTTATCTTGGCGAATTAGATTTTCGAATTTTAATTATATTAGTTTTTGAAAATTTGTTATTATTTCAGCTTTTCTTAGTTTTATCTCTGCTTCTTTTTATACTTATATAACTTGTATATATATTTTTTTCTGCTTCTTTTTATAAAGTTCGTAGTTGTAAAATTGATTAAATTGATTGGAATTTATGTCCTTTGGTTAGAAATTTGTATTACCTCTGTTTTTTGTTATAAACTTGGATATATTTTGTTAGAAATTTTTATTACCTATGTTTTACGTTATAAATTAGGATATAATTTGTTAGAAATTTTTATTAACTCTGTTTATAATTTTGGATATATTTTGTTAGAAACTCGTATTTAAATTTAAAAAAATTTTCCACTGCACCACCACTTTTCACTCCACTCTACTCACTGCTGCTGAGGTTTTTTTAAAACTGCCGAGGCTCCAGCCTCACGGTCGCCATGTTGTGTTGGTTACCTCTTCGCGCGGCTTTTTTAGCTCCACTTTTCGCATTGTTGTTGTATCAACTGCCCCTGATGTTGGGATTTCTATCCTAATCCCTAGGGGGGCAGCTTCTCCATAAGCCTCCTGTCCATCCCATCATCCTGATGCTTCCTTCTTTAGGTGGCTTTTTAATTTAATTTAATAAAACGCAGCCGTTCTGATCGGAGCCAAAATTATCGGATGAGAGTTCACGAAGAACTAGAGTTAGTGAAGTGAGTAGGTAAAATGACAAGTTCGTGGGAAAAAGTCATGCCATGCTTAGCTTTAAGTTAGATTCCACAAGCAGGTTGCTGTTGAAGTCACCAGCAATGATAATATTTTCGCAGTTTGAAAGCAGCGGTTGGAGAATGTCAATGAAACCGGGGAAGTTTACTTGCCGATTGGGCCTATATGCACAGCCAACCAAGATCTTACTATTGTTTTCAGAAAACACATCAACGATATTCCAAGAGCTTATATACTTTCAGAGATGTCGGCTTTTATATCGAATTTTATCTCACTATTGTTTCTGGAATTTTTTCCAATAAACTACGGTGATTGCCACACCATTTTCCCAAATTAAATCCATACGATTTTAGGATCTTTACAATTTCTTGTTGTCTATTTTGTAATTCAACTAGGTTATCGCCGCCAGTCATCATATCACCCATATTTTTATATCGGAGTTTATACATAATGCAGCTGCAGGATATCTCAATTTAGTCTCTTCTCCTGCTGTTTGCAAACATTTCACTGCTAAAAATGGAGCGCATGATGTTCCATAAGTAACAGTTTTGAGTTTGTATGTATCCAATGATTCCGATGCATTCCATCTCCAGTATATTAGTTGAAACTCTTGATGCTACTCGTTCACCAAAATTTGTCTCAACATTTTTTCTATATCTGCTGACATTACAAATTTATGTTTTCTAAATCTGATTAAGGTATCAAACAATTCATCTTGCTGTCTAGTTTTTTAGCATACATCAAGCTGTGTAGTTGTGTTTTTAATTTGCTCTGTGTTTTCTTTTATAATTGAATCATGTCTTGATATTCTAAATATTCTAAGTTATAATTAAAGTTAAAAGAGTTTAAATAGTTAATGTGCTTCACTACTTGGTGTGAAAATTGTTAAAATTTTTGAATAGTGATTAATCATTATAAATTCATACTTTTGAATTTGTGTGTGCCGAGTTATTTGCATATTTCAACTGTCTTGTTTGTTGCTTTTGAAAGGCTTATATTTTGTATTGCAATTGTTGTTGTGTGCTGACTTGGTTTTTTGACTTCTTTTTCATTACAGCTGTTTGCGTGGTTTGTTGAACGTCACATACAGTGTGTTTAAAACTGCTCGCTCAGCACAGTGCTATTTAAACTGCCAGGGTTGTTTTTCTTCCATCTGCTAAATTCTTAAACTTATCATTTTTTTTGAATTTATATAAGTATTTATTTACACAAAAATGTCGTGCATGATAGGAAACTGCCAAGTAAAAAGCGAGTCTGAACGCTTTGTAGCATGCTGGCTGTGTGATGGACTTGTCCACGCCAAGTGCACTGGGTTAACCGGTAGAATAGCTGACCTGCTTAATGAAGGAAAAGGCCTGTGCTGCTCTTGTTCCAAATGCCGATCGACGAAAGTTTATCTCTGTAAAGTGTTTAGGCATATCAGAAAGGGTTTTTCTGAAATCAGCAAAGATTTTTCATTGCTGACTGAAAAATTAAAAAAATATCAAAATATTTTCAAAACCTTGGAAACTTTAGACAATTCTCCTCATTTGGAATGCCCTGACAATCGCGAAAACAAGCGCAGACGTACGGATGATCGGCCTACTACCTCAATAGTGCCGAACTTTCCTCAAGCTCTTGAACTTATCGATTTGGCTTCTCCAAATCCTAGTACGGTTGTCCGAGCAAAGCCCAAGAACGCCCCTTCAAAAATATCCACTAGGAAAAACCCGGAACCTCCAACTATTGCAATGGAGTCTGAATCAATCGTTGGTAAGCTGGTTGTGGTCCCTCGCAAAAAATCTATTTTTGTGTCTAGGTTCCGTCCAGATACTACCGAGGATGAGCGTAACTGTTAGAAAATTTAATTTCACATATCAAAGAAGTATGTCTTCGTTTAAGATTGATGTATCTTGGAAAGATTTCGATACTCTTTTGGACAGCTCTTTTTGGCCTCCCCGGGAGTTTGAATACAGACCGAATAGGAATGATCAAAATGTAGCGAAAATTTCTCGTAATAACGTTGAGTCAAAAAACTGAGCACTAAATCCGTGAATATCTTTTATCAAAATGTTAGAGGTTAAATTAACTGATCTCTCTTTGAAATCTTTTCATTGTAAATGTAACGTAATTGCTTCTACCGAAACTTGGCTAAAACCTCATGTTTTCAAGTATATAGAAATGATCGCTTGAACAGAGTCGGAGGTGGTGTTCTACTTGCCGTTCATTCCTCCATCCCTTCAGAAGAGGTTAATATTCCTAACATCGATTTCATTGAGTTCAATTGCATCTTGTTCTACTTGCCGTTCATTCCTCCATCCCTTCAGAAGAGGTTAATATTCCTAACATCGATTTCATTGAGTTCAAATGCATCCGCATTCAGCTAGAGAACGTCTCTATGTACTTATATGTTTGCTACATCCCTTCAGCAATAGATTTTTCAGTCTACATGCAACATGTCTCTGTGTTCAAAACTGTTAACTTTTTGACTAAAGCTTCAGATTCAATTATTATTTTGGGTGATTTTAACTTACCTCATATATCGTGGATTATATCTGATGGAAACATTATTCCAAATCCGTCTAAACTGGGGTACAATGACTTTTTAGATGG
The DNA here is from genome assembly GCA_949987695.1 of Merzomyia westermanni. Lineage (NCBI taxonomy): Eukaryota > Metazoa > Arthropoda > Insecta > Diptera > Tephritidae > Merzomyia > Merzomyia westermanni. The sequence continues at coordinate 112,536,340 of OX465289.1, forward strand.
AATTTCCGATCTTTGCCTTAATCAAATAAATGTTACCGCTAACAAGTTTGGCAAAGTCTTAGATTTAGTGTATGTTGATGATATAAACCTATTTTCTGTAAATCGTTGTGATCCGTTGGTTTTACCAGAAGACCTTTTATAGAAATAGTATACGAAACCATAAGTAATGGCCAAGGTACTCAATGCTACTCATGCAGTAGCTTTGATTTTAACTTTTCCAAAGCAAACTACAAGAAATTAAATAAAGAACTGTCTAAATTAACTTGGCCTGAATTTGGTAGTGATATCGATCTAAACGTCTCACATTTCAATCAAACTATTTACTGCCTATTTGAGAAGTTTATTCCTAAACGTAAATTTACTTATGATCATCCTACGCAAGCTTGATTTACTAAAGAGCTTAAGGCTCTGAAAAATAGGAAAACGCGATCATTTAATTCATATAAGAAATCCGGATTAAACAAACATTACTTACTGTATTCCATTCTACGTCAGAAGTACATAGATTTAAATAAAAAGTGCTATAAAGCTTATATCTCTAAAACCAAAAGATACATTATTCTCAATCCCCAGGCATTTTATGGTTTCATAAATTCTAAACGTAAAGTATCAGGGTTTCCCTCAGCCATGAAATATCAAGACATTATATCTAGCGATAATCAATGTATCGCAAATTTCTTTGTTCAATTTTTCACTTCTAATTATTCTGCTGTCACCAATTCAAACTTTCAAAGTTATCCCTATAAGCTACACGGGACCAATTTAATTATTATATTCGGCAAAGATGTTCTAATTTACCTTAAAACCTTAAAAGAATCTTTTAAATATGGTCCTGATAGGATTCCTACATGTTTCTTGAAAAAGTGTGCCAACCATATTTACCAACCCCTTACCAATTTGTTCAATATATCACTAAAGTGTGGTGTTTTTCCAACTGCGTGGAAAGAATCGTTTCTTCTACCGCTGCATAAAAGCGAGAGTAGGTCTTCTATAGAGAACTATCGTGGCATCGCAAAGCTTTCTGCCATCCCAAAATTGTTTGAAGCTATTGTTACAAATCAACTTACGGGTCCGATTTCTACTTTGATAGCTGACTGCCAACGCGGGTTCAGTAAGGGAAAGTCCACAGTTACGGATTTACTTGAGTTTACCAGTCATGTCTCAAATGGCTTTAGAAAAAATCTGCACACCGACGTTATTTATACGGATTTCAGCAAAGCTTTTGACAAAGTGTGTCACTCATTACTTATTCATAAACTCGATCAGTTGGGCTTCCAGCCGGGTCTCAATCGCTGGATCTCTTCTTACTTTAGTGACAGGACACAAAGAGTAATGTTTAAAAATTTTGTATCCGATGTCATTTATGTCTCTTCAAGGGTTCCTCAAGGAAGCCATCTTGGCCCGATTCTGTTCTTGTTGTTTATAAATGATATTTCTACAATAATAAAATTTTCAAAAGTGTTAATGTATGCCGACGACGTAAAGCTTTTCATGTCATTCGCGTCATTTGAAGATAGAAATAAGCTACAATCAGATCTAGATACACTTGTTACTTGGTGCGATTTAAATTATATGCCACTTAACCTTAAAAAATGTAAACACATGGGTTTTTCGCGTGGAATTTCTCAGCCGGCTTCCTATGCAATTAAAAACTATAGTCTTGAGCAAGTGTATGGTTTTGTTGACCTGGGGGTTACTATGGACTATAAACTCAGTTTCAACCGCCATATTAACACAACAGTCAATAAGGCTAGAGGTGTCCTAACATTCGTTAAACCATGGTCTAAAGAATTTAGCGACCCCTATGTAACTAAAGCCCTCTTCACTACATTAGTCAGACCGATACTTGAATACGGTTCTATAATTTGGAACCCGCGTTACCAGGTTCATGCAGATCGCCTGGAATCAGTTCAAAAACAATTTTTACTATTTGCCTTAAGAGATTTTCATTGGGATCCCTTGTATATACAATCTGCCACCCTATACGAATCGTTTAAAACTCATTAATCTGCACACACTTTCTAGTCGGAAGGAAATGCTTGGAATTATTTTTATGATTAAATTGCTAAATGGTTCACTATCCAGCCCATTTCTTCTAAGTGAAGTGAACTTCAATGTACCGTCTCGTCCTTCAAGGCATTTTAAACCTCTAGTCTTAAAACAGTGCCGAACCAATTTTCAGTTAAATGAGCCTTTTGGCTGTTTGTGTCAAGATTATAACTCTCTTTCTGGTAGATTTGAAATTTCAGACTCGCTTTTAAGCATAAAAAAATCAATTCTTTCTATCCTAAATTCATAGCTACTAATTGTTTCTTATTCTTTGACTTCTATATTAACTTCTAACAATAATTTTATTCTGTTAACTAGTTATTTCTTAATGTATAATCTATCCTATATCTACTTTACTTAGCTGATGAGGTTTCCTGTGTACCTGAGCAGTTTTAGATCTCGACGATTAACAAACCAAAGCCTTTCAACGACTCGGCACGAACGAATAATCCGCGCGTTATGCGGATGCGCCCCTCGCATGTTGGGTAATCCGTTGGGAATTATTATTATTATTATGATCAACTACTGTACTCATGTAGCCGCGATCGCCACCAAAGTACAAAGAAGCAACCAATTTCTCAAGTCACTAGCTGGCTGCACTTGGGGAAAAGATAAAGAAACGTTAGTGGCAACGTACAAGGCAATTGGCCAGCCGTTTCAGAGCCTCGCGACGCCTATATGGTCGCCGGGGCTAGCAGACACACAGTGGAGGTTGCCGGCCTGTCAAAACACCGCACTCAAACTGCCACAGGATGCCTCCTTATGTCGCCTGAACACCATCTTCAAGCGAGGCAAAATTGCTCGGTGTTACAGAGTATAGTGAAATGTTGACCAGTCAATTCCTGTTGAATTGCTGCAAAACGCAGATGACTAGGCAGTCTAACTATCGCTACAAGAACAACTGATCGTGCAAGTGTTTGCGAAGACGAGGCAAAGACCCTTCGAGAACACGAAGAGGGAACAACCAATAAACTTCTGGGTGCGTAGGGTATCACCCTGTCGGACTATAAAAAGCTGTAACTAAGCAAGGCAGGTTGATCAAGTGTTGTTCAGTGAACAAATGTGAAGTTACCAAACACTTGAATTTGTATTGCGTTTATTAATCTTCTTCTTTAAATGGTCATCTAACCGCCTGGGCGATTTTGACCGTCCAACATAGCTCGCCAGTCGTTTCTTCTTTGCGCCAACTGGCGCCAATTGGAAACACCGCGGGATCGTAAATCGGTCTCCACTTGGTCCTTCCATCGGAGTGGTGGTCCCCCTCTTCCTCTGCTTCCACCGGCGGGTGCCGATAAGAATATTTTCTGGGTTGGAGCATCTTCGCTCATTCGCACTACGTGGCCTAGCCAGCGAAGCCGCTGTGTTTTAATTCGCTGAACTATGTCGGCGTCTGGGTAAAGTTCATACAGCTCATCATTAAATCTTCTTCGGTACTCGCCGTCGCAAACGCGTAGAGGTCCACAAATCTTTCGAAGAACTTTTCTCTCGAATACTCCCAGAGCGGCCTCAGCAGGACGGGTGAGATAAGTGACTTATAGAGTGTTATTTTCGTTCGTGGAGAGAGGACTTTACTTTTCAATTGCCTACTCAGTCCGAAGTAGCATTTGTTTGCAAGAGTAATTCTTCGTCGGATTTCTAGGCTAACATTATTGTTGGTGTTAATGCTGGTTCCCAGGTAAACGAAGTCCTTTACTATTTCGAAATTATTGCTGCCAACAGTGGCTTGCGTTAATCTACATGTATAAAATTCAAATTATGTATGTATCTATAGACCGACTTGTGTTCTAAACGTATAAGCCGATCGTAAGAAATTTTGAAACACGCACTGCATATCTTCCGGGGATGGTCATGGGCTGAAAAATATTTTGATACATATAGGGGGCGTGGCACCTCCCATACAAATGGAATTGTTCATAGTCCGTACCTCTGGAAGTATTTACGTTAGACCACTGAAATTTGGTAAGGGGTTATATGAGATCAATCCCTACCACCTCCAAAAAAACTGGGGATAACTAAAAGGAGGGCGTGTCCCCTCCCATACAACTGAACTTCTTTTATAGAAATGTGGGGTGAAACCCACGGGTACAAGCTCGTAGTAAATAAAACTAGCTATTTGTTATAGTATTTGTGCTTGTGTTTATTTGACTTTATGGTGATCGAACCTAGGATTATTAATCTAGGAATCATCGAATTCGTCACAGTATTGAACATAGTCCACCTAACAGGTCGGTCATTAGACCAGCTGATTTCTATATTATATTTTGTTTAGGCTTTTTTGACCATTGTGGTTTTTATGCAAATAAAAGGTTCTTATTTTGTCATTTCAACCCGACGTTTCGCTAGTCTCCCTAGCTTCTTCAGGGGTGATCTAGTTATTTAAAAAACAACGAAAAAACATTATAAAATTTTTTTGTAAAAAACACACAGACATGAAAAACAGTTTAACAATTAAAAACACTAACAAACATTTTCAACACTTACATATGACGTTAAATTATATTAAATTATTATTCTAAAATTTTTTAAAATTTGTACCATTTCTTCGTGGTAGCATTGTCAAACTAAACTAAGTAAAATAGCTAGAGGCATAAAGCATAAGCTGCTGCAACGTCATCGGTATCTTCCTTTTTGTTTAACGTTTTTCCTCTATTTTGCAGAATTCTTAGGCTTTCCAGTGTATATCTAGTTTTTCCTTTCATGTTTTTGTCTAGTATTCGTGCACCTGCTAAATCAGCTGTATGCCCATTTTCTGTTATGTGTTTTGATAAAGCTGTGCTCAGTCTCTTTTTCTTAATATCAGCTGTGTGTTCGGTTAGCCGAACTTCTAGTTTGCGCTTCGTGGTACCAATATAAATTTTGTTGCAGTTTTCGGTTTCGTTGCCTTTACATGTAATTTCGTATACTACATTGTTTTGTTGTAGTTTTTCTATGGGGCTTTTTGTTTGTGTGAAGATCGTCGATAATGTGTGATTGGATTAGTAGGAAAGTGATATTTTCGGTTTGTTGTTGGTAAGAGATTTGCTGAAATTCTCCGTAAGTTTGGGTATGTATGTGACGCTAAAGTATTGTTTTGTTTCTACTTCTTTATTTGTTTTACTTTGTTTGCTGTTTATTTCCATTATTTTCTGGTCAATTATACTCTTTATTAGGGTGCCCGGATAATTGTTATTATTAAATATTTCGGTTATTTTTCTAATATTTGTATCCCAGAATTTTTTGTCGCTTATTGTTAACACCTTGCTAATTAGATTTTTTGCTGTATTAATTTTGTAATTTAGAGGTTGTGATGAGTAAAAATTGATAAGACGACCGGATGATAAGGGTTTTGTATACCAATCAAAAACGAGATTTCCATTGTTGTTAAATATTTTTATGTCCAGAAAGGGAATGCTCCGATCTTTCTCCATTTCATGCGTAAATTGTATGTTTTTATGGTAACTATTGAGGGTATTCAGAATCTGTTCCACTTCATTTTTCCTCACTATTGCAAAGATGTCGTCCACGTATTTTACTAGAAACTTTATATTAATGTCAAGATTTAGTTTAAGCGCCTTAAGGGTGTTGTCAAGTAAATCATCCATAATTATGTCAGCTATTGTCGGGGAAAGTGGGTTGCCCATTGGCATACCAAATGTTTGTGTGTAATTGGTATTGTTATGTGTAAAATAGTTATTCTCTAATAAACAGAATTTAAGTATGTCGTAGAACTTGCTCTTTGGTATGTTTGTTGTTGGTTTAATCTGATCCCATTTATTCATAATAATGTTAATAGCTAGATTGGTGGGAATATTTGTGAACAGGGACACGACATCAAAAGACACTAACACTTCATCTTCATCTACATGCATCGTTTGGAGTCTTTCCTTTAGCTTGAATACATTCTTTATATTGTATTCCTCGGAAGTGATATTATTAATTTTTTCTCCTATATATTTAGACAATTCATAGCAGGGTACATTTACGGACGATGATATGGGACGTAGGGGCATATTGGGTTTGTGGATTTTTGGCAATCCATAAAGCCTGGGTGCATTGGCTGCCGAGCATAGTAGTTTAAATTTTTCTTTCACGTTGATGTATTTTTGTTTATAAAGATCGTCCACTATGTTATTATTTTTCTTTTGTAATGTGTTTGTTGGGTCAACTCTGACTTTTTTGTATGTATTTTTGTCTTCTAATAGAGTGTCCATTTTCTCCATGTATTCTCTTTTGTACATTACTACTGTTTTGTTACCCTTGTCTGCGGTCGTTATGATGATTTCGTTCTTGTGTGAGTTTAGGAAGGTTTTACTTTTGTTGTATGCTGCCGTAATAAATTTTTCCATCGCATTGTTTTTTATATTTCGTTTGAATTGAACAATTCGGTTGCTAAGTTTGTTTCTTACCATTTCCTTTTCTTTTTCGTCATTTAGTGCTTGGATAGCTTGTTCCATTTCGGCTATTATATGTATAGGTGAGAAATTAATTTTTGTTGTAGGTATTGCAAATTTTTTCCCTAGAGAGAGTATCCATTTGACTTCTTCGGGAAAGCTTATCTCTGTTTTGTTTATGAACCAATCATTATTTATCCGTATTCCTAGATTCCGGAGTTGTTGTTCTTTTAGAGTGTGAATTTTCGATGCCTGAATTTCTTCTGTTTCTTTTCCTATTCTCTGACTAAAGAAGTGTTGCTTACTCTCAAATGCACTGTACTCTGTTTCACTTAGTTTATTTTTTAGCTCTTTTTCTGTGTGAAGAATGTAATCTTTTGTAGTTTTTATATCCAAATTTGTTTGTGTTATTTCCATTTTTAATACTTTCCGGAGAAATTCAAGTTTGGTTTTTTGTAGTTGTTGTTTCAGTTTTTGTGATGTGGTTGTTATTGTAATGCTTTTTACTGCATTTGTGAGATGGTTTGGTGTTAAATCGTACCTCTTGCTTTCTAATAAAAATTTCAAGCGCGCATTTAGTTTAGTTAGTTTTTCTAATTGTTTGCTATAATGTTTTAATCGCATGTATGTATGTTCGCCATACTTATATTTCATGTGTTTGAAATAATCCTTCATTTTTGTTTATTTACTGTTTTGAACTTTTTTGTTGTTGTTAAATTATAATTCGGCAGGCCTTCCGAGGTAATAAGTGAAGATTTTCCGGTCAATTTGTTCTATATTATATTTTGTTTAGGCTTTTTTGACCATTGTGGTTTTTATGCAAATAAAAGATTCTTATTTTGTCATTTCAACCCTACGTTTCGCTAGTCTCCCTAGCTTCTTCAGGGGTGATCTATTCTAATTTCTAATTTTCTAATTTTTTCTGGAATTTCGACAGTACACCGATTTCTCAGTGCTATTTTGACATTATACCTAGGAATTAAAAAAATAAAAATAATAATTGGAGCGATATATACCTCCTACGAGATTAAGCCCGAGCTTCTCTACCAATTTGTGGTGTGCTGCTTCTAATTTTTCCTACTAAGGCCCTGTGCCAATCGGTTGAAAAATGTAAATTTTGACAGAGCGAAGGAAAATTCTGACATTTATCGCGGTGAATATGAAAGTCAGAATTTACCCTAGCTCATGGGGCTAGGTCAAATTTTGACAATTACGAATGTGTACACATATATGAATGAATTTATATGCCAACAGGTTATTAAGCGGTAAAAAATAATTGAACACAAAAAATAAGATATATAATGGCAGAAAAAATACGTCATTTTCAAATTTATTCACAGAAGTCAAAATTTACCATTTCATTTGGAACAGCAAAATGGAAAATATGTTTACACCATAGAAAATTTGTTCACCCAATTTTTCCTCTGAGTAAAATTTTACCGATCAGCACACGGCCAAATTGGTGGGACCTACAGTTTTTTTGCCGATTTCGAACGGCAGCCTTCCATGGCAGAAATACACTCGGAGAGTTTGACAAACCACTGCCGAGAGGCGACCTCGTTTTGGAAACACTTTTTCAAACCAATTTAGATCTTACCTGCACCAGGGCTCGAACCGTGGATCTTCGCTGTGGTAGGCCAGCCACCGCTACCACGGCGGCCGCCATACCTAGGAGTTACAAAAACAAAATACATGGAAAATGTTTGTATGTCTATATGTTTGTCGAGCTGATACGACCTGTTAGTTCGAAAAATATCCCAATATACTGTGGCGAATATTCCCAAGCATGCACCATCCTAAGACGGAAAATACACCGCACAAATTTACTTGCGCCAATGACTGATTTGCACAAGAATTTGCTTGGTTGTGCTATTTTAACAGAGAGCTGTGCTAAAACCAAAAGAATTTAGAATTTTACGCATGTCCTCAAACATTGCGCACGCTTTTCCTTCGTGTGTGGTGAATATTACTCCGTTCATCTGTATTTGTTGAGAATGAAACATTGCTATTGGTGCTATAAATTTGTAAAGGGGAAGCGCTATTACCTCTTATTTATGAAGCCTTCAAATAAAATGGATAACCGAAGCTTCTGGTGGGAGTTTCTCGACCTAGACCCCGAACTGCCACCATTGTGGCAAATCAAAAGTGATGATTACAGATATCGCACAAAGAAAACAAGCTGCTACGAAAATGTAACCCAAAAATTATAGGAAGTTTACCCTGAGGTGAATAGGGAATTGGCAGTAAAAAAATTAACAGCTTCCGAACGACATATCGCAAAGAATTTAAAAAACTGAAAGATAGCCATAAGTCAGGTACCTGACCTGATAATATATATTAGCCCACGCTTTTGTATTTTGATAGGCTGTCGTTTTTGGAAGATTAGGAGGAATGTGTAGAAGGAACATCTACAATGCAAAACAAGAAGAGCAGGTAAAAAAGTGTGGTGTAAACACATATAATTGTTATTACCTTCTCTTGGAATTTGTAGAATAATCAGTCAAACACGAGCGTTCGCTTGCACAGTTGCTAGAACAATGGTCTTTCGATAACACAATACTTATATCGATAACACAGGATTGACATCACACTAATTACCGAAGGACGGGTGACATGACCCAGAAGGTTTCACTGGTCATAAACCGCTACCACGACAGTCAGGCAGTACCGCAAGGGAGTACCGGGTTCAAATCCGGCCAAGTACCACAACAACAACTATAAGCAACAACAACAAGCATAAGGCTATTACAGCTCGACCAACCTAACATACATGATCGCCCACAATCATTTTATGTATATACTCGTATATATATTTTTTTTTTACATGACATAACATATAACTAACGATAACAAATATTTACGGTAATTGTTTCCTTTAGGAGACAACTGCTAAAACACGTCCCAAATTATCGGGAAAGGTATCAAAAGACGCGTTTTGACCTCGGTAACAATAATCCGGGAGCGGATTTTCGAGTTTTTGTTTCAGTGAAGAGATATTTGCCATCATAGTTGAAAATTTTCAGCCATGTGGTTGTTGTAATCAAGTCAATGATCCATTTAATAACTTTATAGCTATCCTCGCCTCTGAGTTTAGGAAGATCTGCTTCTATATCGTTAAAATTAAACGAACCCTTACTTAGGTTTTGTGTTTCCAGAAGTGCAACTTCATTTTGTAATTTTAAAATACGAATGCACTGTGCAAGTTGTGCTTCAATTCGGTCGAAATCGGCCGTATTTCGTGTTTATCCAATCGTATTTGCACAAGGACCATTTAGAAACAATTCTGCCACCGCCACCCTGCTGTGAGCCGTTTCCCCGAATCCACTCGTCTCTATTGCGTCGCTTATGCTTCTAGATTTTCCACCGCCATCTTTTTATGTTGTTTCTATACACGTTTCGCCAACAGTTTGCTTCAGCAAGTTTTTTAGCTGCGTCAAGGAGGCTGTTTCTAGGAAATTCACTCCTATGTTTTTCAGTGCAGCAGCAATTTCTTCTTCTAGTTTTTAATTAAAAGTAACTTTTTACTTTATAGTGTGACAATCCAACACCTGAACTGTAGAATAATATAGTCAAACACGAGCGGTCGCTTGCACAGTTGGTAGAACAATGGTCTCTCTCTATCTTATCGTCGATAATACACTACTCATATCGATAATACAGGATTGTCATCACACTAATTATATCAATAAAATAGGGTTGTCGGATGTACTTCAAGCTATAGTATAAGGCAGTATTACTAAGCCAAGTATAGACCACATAAGGCTGTATTACTATTACAAATTTAAGAAAATGGCGCCGCGGACAAAGAAAAAAAAGTGTCAGAGGAAGATCAGCTGATACAATTGGCTTGTAACAAACTGCAATCCAACAACGCCACCTGTGGGATTGATAAGCTGGGAAAATCATGGGCGTCGCAGTACCAAAAAATGGACGAACAGCAAAAAGTAATTGCAAGTAAACTAATATCTTACATATTGTATCATGGATGCATGGGCACTCTGCAAAAGTATCATGCTTTGAGAATACAGACTTTTTACTGAAGTCTCCTACTAATCACTCAAAACAGCCTTTGCCTGATTTTATTGTGGTGCACGAAATACTCGAGTTTTCAGATCAAGAGCTACCAATAATTAGCCCTTCTGAAACATACTCCAATAATCGTGCCAATAACTTGCAATGCCTTTATGAAAGCTTTTCTAAAGAGTAGTAATTAAAAATAATTCTAAAGGAAAAATATTGACTTGAAAGTTCAAGTAAGGCGTCGATTTATTTTTCTCAAGTGGAATTCTACTTAATTTTTTACCATAGAAATGTAAAAAGCAGTAAATGCAAATGTTATTAAAGTGCGTTTCTGTTATTGATCTTGATTTTTTAGTAGTCTGGTAAAGCAGTCCACTGATATATCGAAGTTAAAATGAAGGTTGCGAGGGGATTGGGCTTTCGGCAGAACTCAATAGGTTCACTAAAGCCCACTTATCCCTTGTGATCGGGGTTGTAGCTGATAACTGTTCGTTGGGGGTCCATATCCAGGGTAGTCGTTCCGACTTGCAAGACATACATATAAGAGTCTTCGCGTCCGCCACGTCTAGCGATATGGATGGAAAATAACCTGAATGGTTGTTAGGCCTCTAGATACGAGCAATGCCAGTCGCCTTCTACCCCTCCCATACTCTCTTTCCCTGCTTCTTCCAACACTAGCACGAGTGCAAGTCAAGCCCTTAGGCGAGCAGGCCCTCAACAACGTTACACAGAGTTTGTCAGATCCTATCCGGTGAATGCCGTCATACAAGCACAAGCACCACCCTGTTTCCTGTTGAACTGATACACTTAAATTGTGCATTGTTCTTGCTTGGCATTAACCTACAAATACTAAATGTAAAGCAAACTTTTTATTATTACTTAAACTACATACATGTGTATTTTTTATTAGGCACTTTGTAATCACTTCGAATATTTGTTCGTCAGTTTATCATAAACTCGAGCCGTTCCCACAGCGCTAAAATACCTTATAAAGTTGCTTCGCACATGTTGTTGTTGTTGTAGCGATAGTTAGCCTAACATTGTTATCGAGCTTTTCTAACGGAAGTCCCAGAAATCTCGTGGCTTCAAAAGGGTTGGACCATAGTGATATTGGTGGGAGTTAAACCTCTTACAGTTTTTAGAACGAAGTTGGGCCAGCATGACCCGTGTCTCCCTAGGCAGTTCGCTTTTCTATTCGGCAATAGATGGAGCTTGTACCTGAATAAGGCCGTTCACTGGACGAGAGCTGACAAAGGAATTTATCGACTATGTGAGGATGAGTGTGAAGGCCTATAGATGTACCTTTGGATCAAACCGCGAAAAGATGTGATGCCGGCTCTCAGCATAGTGCGGATGACTCCTTATTCTCCTGGGGGCGGATTTTCGTCGAACAAGAGTCTGTTTGGGTGCTGCGGTTTGCAGAAATTGAACAGGAATTTGCTGGTCAACATCTCACTATGCTCTTTAACACCGAGCATTTTTCCCTCGCTATGAAGATGATGTCCAGGAGACTTAAGGAGGCATCCCGTGGCAGTTCTGAGTGCGCTGTTTTGACTGGTCAGAAATCTCCTCCAGTGTATGTCTGCTAGCCCCGGCGACCATATAGGCATCGCGTAGCTCAGAACAGGCTGGCCAACTGCCTTGTACGTTGCCACTAACGTTCCTGGCCGCAAGTGACTTAAGGCGAGAGCGGCAGCGGGAGTTACACACTACTTGGTGGGCAGTATTGTCAGGTTAAAAAACCCGAGTCATTCCGGTACGATAACACCGGCTGTTGTGGGAATGCTTCGCTCATCTTTTACATTTGCTGATGCATTCCTAATTGATGAAGAACTTAAAGAAGCTGTTTCCATGATTTCTATGCTTTCAACATATGGAAAGGGTTCATTAGTAAAATATGTGCCACATTTTGATTTACGTAAAAAGTTGTGCAAATAACAACACGCCAAAACAAATTTTGTTAAACAAAGGTCGTTAATATGTTGCGGGTGATTAACCACATCGAAAGTTTCGACAGGTCAAGCGCAACCAACACAGTCCTGTCATTACAAGGGAGCAAGACCGTCTCCAGAGTCTTCACTACTGGCGAGTTTAGCGATATTATGCCCCAACGATAGCTGGTTTCTCAGGCTTTAGTAGTGGTGCCACCCTTACTTGTTTCCATTTTTCTAGAATGACTAAGGTGGTCATAGACAGGTTGAAGACAGTTGTTAGATATCTTACGCCCTCATCGCCGAGATTTTTAACATCAGCATGGATATTCCATCTGGGCACGGGCGAGCCTCCTGAATTCTTCCTGACGGAATGTCTTGGGTTAAGGCTGAATCTATGACCAAGGGAAATGCTCCTTCCCCTTTTCGTCCAACGGGGTGGGAAAAGCAGCAAAAGAGATCTCAGTGAAGTTACGAAAACCTACCCAGTCAGCTTTGTTGAAGTTAGTGTAGGTTCGGTTTTCAGAGGAGACAAAGTCAGTAAGGTCTGGCGAACGTGTAGAATTTACAGAAATTAAAAGTATTCAAAAGAATTCTAAAACGCGAAACCAAGTTTCCGAAAACATTTTCGACCAATCCCCGTGCGCGCGATAGTCTATACTTAAACATTATATCACTCTTCACGAGGAAACTATGACTGAAAGGTTTCTTATATTTTCCCTTAACGGAAATGCATCGTCAGCAACAAACACATATGACATTTTTTCACTACTTCCTGGAAGTGGTTTATGTTTTGGCAGTCCTAACTTATTTTCTTACAACATTTTAAAACACATATTGTGGCCAAATAAGAGAGCATCTCTTGCATTCGCTCAGACATCCAGCATAATAATTCATAACTTGCATTTACTACTGCCATCATAATAATAGAAAAATTTGTTTTTGCAATTAAAGTAAATAGGGGTCCTCTATTTAGATGGCTTCTGTCTACTTATATTCTTGCCATCCATCAGTTTTATACTCATCTTAATTTTTCTACAACTGTAGCAAAAGCGAAATTTCAAAACATTTTTTAAACTTAAGGTCCTCAAAACTCTTGCCGCCTTCCAAAAAAACACAATGTTAAAGATAAACGATGACGGAGAGGAATAGCTTTCCTCATCACAGTGTCTCGCTTATAGATACTAGGCGCTACTTTGGACAAAAGATTTTGGAATGTTTCTTTATCCATTCGTGCATAGTTTTTAAAATCATGATTTGACGTAAACTCTAGTTCCTGCAGCAGCTTTTTCTGACCCAATATATTACGTTTTCTATACCACGATTGTGTCGAAATTCGTCTGCACATTTTTTTCTTTTCCTTCTTTTTAATGCAATTGCAAAAATAAAAGCTGCACTTGCTTTTTTGTACAACTAGAGCAAATTCTTTTTTTTGCTCTAGCTCAGAAATATTTTGTGCAGTGTTTTTGTGTTGTGTAGGTCGAACTTCTGATTTGCGCCAATGTATAACTTGTGGACTTGTGCAAGGGTTTTGTGTGGTGTATTTGGCGCTCAACTCAGTAACACTCTCAATACTAGTTACACAACGGTCATATCGATGACTACGCTCATGCACGAGTGCTTTCCAGCAAGAATAATATCTGTGAAATAAGTTGTTATGCATTTCTTAAATATATTACAATTTGAGTTTAATAAATACATGTATATTTTTTTTTATCGTATTTACTGCAATAACGAACTTATTCATATATATTTAAATACGCAAAAACGTTTCAATACATACGCTATCTGATTATCGATTATTTGCCGGATGCCAATTGCGGTGTATCCCTTCTTTTATATGCAGCTTTAAAAAATAACCCGCAACCTTTTTTAACTCATACTCCAACTCATTGTATTAGAAACGCAATCACACAATAAAATATCGCACAGGGATGTAATTTCTCACTATGGCGTTGCAAGTTTTATACGTAATCGATTCTTACATGCGGCTCAAATCAATGGATATCAAAAGATACGTTTCGGTCCCAGGAATTAAAATCTGCCATTAAAGAACAAATGTATTTAGTATTTTGGAAAAACAATATTTCCAAATTTGGCTGTTTCCTTTAAACAATTTCACGCTATAGTTTGCTATAGCTTTATAAGTTATAAGTATAGTATAGAAATGCATTTTTATGACTAACGCCTAAAAGCCTAAAACCTATTACGCTATTTTTGAAAATATATTAACTGTGATCATGTATGAAACTTAAAATAATTTAAAATATATTTTCGAGAACTGGAAGGTTTTTATGAACAAAATAAAAGCAGGGTTGCATATTTCGCCAGATTTATCACCCAGAAGTGTCTTGTACTTGCATTCTAGAACACTGGTTATTTATCAGCATTTACTCTTTGCCTGATATTCATAAACACTCGTGCTGCTTCTCTTTCTCCGCTTTATGCATGATTGTAGTCATCACTACCTCTGTTGTGTTGGTGGTAGTGCTAAACACTCAATGGCTTGCACTGCTTCATTAAACCTCGTTTCCTCCAGGGATTGAAATTTCGAAATCAATCTTTTCTTGCAGAGATTCTCAAAATGTATTACCTAAGCCATTCCTTCTCTCAGTGTACTGTTTCACTTTATCCGGTAAGTTGCGTTGTTTCCTCGAAGCATCACCACCAGATATGCTTCCTTTATTCTCAGCAAGCTTAGCTAGCCATTTTCTAATAGAATGTCAGCATCCAATCTAATAGAACCGCCGATTTACCTCTGGCAGCCTTTTCTTTATTCGCATGTGCCTTCCATCTAAGCAACAAGGCGACCCTGTTGTAATATCTTCAACTCTTGCTTTGGGAACATAAATAAGTGCCCAATGATTCTGACCATCTTCACTTTCCCATAACCGATGCAAACAAACAGATATTATCTTTAAGCTGCTCCAGTAAGTATGCTCTAGCATTGCGACTATCTCGGATCAACTCTCCTCTTGTTGGCTGTTTATTCCCTTTAGCCCTTTCAACACAAGCGCAAATCTTGATCTTCTTCCTGACATTATTTTGCCATGTATATTAAGTTGCCTGACTGACATTATTAATCACATCATCATGCTTCCCAAATTTGTGGAAGGATGTCATTGTAAAGCCAGTGTCTAAAACTAAAGCTAGCTCACCAAAGGGTTTCCGCCCTATTAGTATTTTACCTGCGCTTTCGGAAGTTTTCGAAAGACTTCTCTCACTTAAATCTGGATTTAGAGCCACACAGTTGCTCAACTGCGTTGTTAAAAATCTTGGATCACATACGAGTGCCCTTCGAAAAAAATAAGCTAACGGTCTTTTAGATTCTTTGAATGCTTTTGTTTCCCTAAATCCCCTTTGAAGGTGATGTCTAGCTATTTGACTGGTAGATGTCAATGAATACAGGATATTTAAGAATCACAGCCAAAACTTTTGACAGTGGAAGTTTCATAGGGCTCAATCCTTGGACTCTTATTATTCACGACTTTTTCCTACGATCGATTGTACAAGGTGGCGCAAAAGTAAGCTTCCGGTGTTCAGCATATCGGTTGTGGCACGTGCAGTGTGTGCTGTTGCACCGTCTTGTTGGAACCACATGTTTTCCAATCCCAATTCATCAAGTTGCGGCAAAAAGAACTCGTTGATCATTGCTCTGTAGCGCTCACCATTCACAGTAACCGTTTAGCCCCGACCGATTATTGGTCAAATAAATAGTCAGCAATATTCCGCGTTCTGGAGCAGTGCAGCGTAACATTGTTTATTAACGTGTATTTCGCATGTGTTTACTACACAAATGTCAAAACAGAACTGACTTTAGGGGCCAATCGCAAAATTTATAGTATTTTCTGATAGGAGGATTACTTTTGCGCCACGTTGTATATCTATGCTGTTGATGTACAAATGTACATATCTGGTAGTTTTAACTGCACCAATGACCTTTGCTCTAAATTTAGTGCTGATTTGCAGAGTTTCGCACTGGGCTAGTAAGAGTGGTTATTGCCTGGATGCCAGTAAGTCTTCCGTACTACCGATCTCCAGAAAATATGTCTTTATTGGTGAGAAGCGTATGCTGCACACTTCTAAATCTAAGGCAATCGTCAATGTTTACTCCACTTGGCATACGTAAAAAGCTCGCCATTCAGCTATTGCTGCATTAGTCAAATGCAACTCCTGCCTTGGCCTATGTCATCTGCCTGTGCTCAACAGGGTAACAGGAATTTATGGACTGATACGTTGCGCCATGATGTCGAGCTACGCAACTTACAACGTCGACTGATTCGCCTCCTTCCGGTGGTCCGGGTCCCTCGTCTTCTAGATTTCGATGTAGTGCGCGATCCAGCCTGCTTCCACCTAGGCATACGCACGAGTCCTTGACTCCCAGTGTGACTATTTCTCCCCTTCCCACTTTCGTGTCCTACAGTCGAATTCCAATGGCCTAACCGGCAATTTTAGTGAAATAGTGAACTTCATTAAGCGGCAAAATATCAAGATTACTGCTATTCAGGAGACAAAGCTCGATGCCCGATCAGATCTTCGGACCTGTGATGGCTACAACATCCATCGGCGTGACCGTGCGAGAGGACTTGGGGGCGGACTTGCCTTCATTACTCATCAATCTGTGCAATACCGTCTATTTGAGCCTGATGTCGACCCGAAGGATAAAAGCTTAGAACGTCAAGGTATGGTTGCCCGGTCAGGCGATGTCGATCTCAAAATAGTTAACATTTATATACCTCCTGACACCTGCTGTCCGAGTGAATACCTGACATTCGTGCGTTACGCACAGGCGATACTCATGTAATCCTCGGAAACTTTAACGCACACCATGACATCTGGCGCTCGAGCCTAAACGTCGATGGTAGGGGACAAGAACTGGCTGAAAAAGTAGATGATTGGACGTTCTACACTGTGAACGGGAAAGCCCCCACGAAAGTCGCGGTAAATTGTTCATGCGCGCCACACCTTGCCATCGTCAGCGTTGGTTTCATAAAGTGCGTTGACTGGGATGTTGGCTCTTGCATCAGATCATTTACCGATAGCTCTCAATCGATCGCCCCAAAGATTTTATCACTTCTGAAAGTCGCACTTTCACTGGCGGCCGCTGTGGTGTGAAGGTAGTGTTGCCGGCCTACCACACCGAAGGTCCATGGTTCGAGCCCTGGTACAGGTAACATCAAAAGTGAATTGAAAAAAGTTTTTCAAAACGGGGTCGCCCCTCGGCAGTGGTTTGGCAAACTCTCCGAGTGTATTTCTGCCATGACAGGCTTCTCAGCAAAAATTCGTCTCCTTTGTAGATGCCGTTCGGAGTCGGCAAAAAACTGTAGGTCTCACCAATTTGTAGGGAAAATTCAAATCGGCACACCACAAATTGGAAGAGAAGCTTGGCGCAAAAATCTCTTAGGAGGTTTATGATGATATACCTGTTGTATATCGCGCCATAGAGAGAGAGAGATTGAGCTGGTTTTCTTAACTTCACTGAGAGCTCCTTCGCTGCTCTTCCCATCCCGTCTGACGTACGAGAAGGGGAAAAAGCGTTTCGAATGGTCATAGCTTCAGCCTCGAATCAATACAATCCGTCAGGCAGAATTAAGGAAGTACGTACGTATTTCCCCGCAGAGGCTGCGGCCCTGGCAAATGTACGTGACCATTTGCGACGCTTAAACCTTACGGATCCCCAAATTCAGGATCTCAATGCGGAAATCAGACGGCTGGTTGATCAACACAAACGCGCCAAATGGGAGGAGCACCTAAGGTCCTGCAACCTCTCTGCTGGTGTTGGCAAATTATGGTCCACTGTCAAATCTTTGTCAAAACCGACTAAACCTAACGACAAAATATCTATTGCCTTCGGTGATAAGGTCCAGTCTAAACCGAAGAGATGCGCGAGCGCTTTCTGCCGGCAATTAGTACTGAATCCCCTGTTGACAAGGAAGTCAGACGAGCCACCAGGGAAGCGCACAAACGAAGATATAGTCAAGCGCTCTTTTGCCATCGGAACCACAGAGGTTCGGAGGCCTCGGTATATCCATGCTGATGTTAAAACATCTCGTCGATGAGGGAGTAAAGTACCTCACAACTGTCCTCAATTTGTTCATGACCACCTTGGTCATTCCAGAAAAATGGAGACAGGCAAAGGAGGTGCCACTTCTAAAGCCTGGCAATCCAGCTAACGTGGGGGAGTCGTATCGACCGATATCGCTCCTCTCACCAGTTGTTAAAGCAATCCTGCTCCCTTACTACACCGCTAACCTGCAAGTCGCCGAACATCAGCATGGATTCCGTAAAATGCATAGCACGACCACTGCGCTTAACGCCATTACCACTCAGATAGGTGTCGGTCTCAGGCAAAATCGCCCGAATGCCAGGATTGTACTGGTCAATCACGCGCAACTTATTAATGACCTGGAAGACTCAATTCTTTTCCCCCTGGTTAAAGCGTTGGACCGCCAATTAGCTGAGTGCTCGACAGTCTTCGGTTGAATTCAGAGGCGAGCGATCAAAACCACGTATAATCAAACAAGGGGTGCCACAGGGTGGTGTCCTATCCCCGCTTTTGTTTAATTATTACATATCGAAGCTCCTCCCCGCCCTTTCCCAACCAGAGGGTGTCTCGATCGTCTGCTACGACCCTCCGTAGATGACCTGTGCTCAAGAATAAACTCTTACTTCCCATCCTGGTCCGGTGTCTATGCTGGACGAAATCTGACATTTTTACCGACCAAGAACTCGGACGCCTTATTTACGACGTGGACAGCGTTAAGCTTCCGACTGTCACACATCCCAAACTCTTAGGGGTCAAGTTTGATAACATGTACAACTACTGTGTTCATGTAGCCGTCATTTCCACCAAAGGACAAAGCCGCAACAAAATGCTCAAGTCACTGACTGGTAGCACTTGGGGAAAGGACAAAGAAATGTTATTGGCAGCGTACAAGGCAGTTGGCCAGCCGGTTCTGAGCTAGGCGAAGCCTATATGGTCGCCGGGGCTAGCAAACACACACTGGAGTGGGCTTCAGACCAGTCAAAACAGCGCACTCAGCCACGGGATGCCTCCTTAAGTCTCCCGGACACCATCTTCATAGCGAGGCAAAAATGCTCGGTGTTAAAGAGCATAGTGAGATGTTGACCAGGAAATTCCTGTAAATAATTTTCTTCATAGCCTAATATACTTTTGTTCCTTTTTATACCTAGTATTGCTACGCACACAAGGTATATTAACTTTAGTCGCCTTACGGCAGTACGTAACGGCACAAACGGATCGAGATAGATATTGACTTATATATATATATATAAATGTTCAGGACGAAAACAGAAATTGATTAAGCCATGTCCATCCGTCGGTCCGTCTGTGAACACGATAACTTGAGTAAATTTTGAGATATCTTAATGAAATTTGGTATGCGGGTTCCTTGGCCCTCATCTCCGAGCGTTATTTAAAATGGGCGAAATCGGATGATAGCCACGCCCACCTTTTATGTAAAATTTTCGAAAATGGGCGTGGCCCCGCCTCTTTTATAGTGGACTATTCCACAAAACTTTTTAGGCCTTACTCCGCCAAAAATTGAGTTGTCGAAACGAAATTTGATGATAATGTTCAATATATAAAGGTAACTGTTTGCTGTAAAAATGGGCGAAATAGGTTAATGTCCACGCCCAGTCTCTTAATATAGTTCTGAAAAATTTTTTTGTAAAATTTAAAAAGCGATATTTCTACAACTAAGCAAGTTATGTCAATCAGATCTTGCACACATAATAAGCTTTTTAAGAAAAACTCGGCCGCAAAGAAATTTTGGAAATTTTGAAGAAGTAGGCGTGGCGTCGCCCACTTCTCAGCATACAATTTCTGTTATTTTCAAAGGCAATCGCTTATAATTTCAATCTTGATATTTCAACGAAAATTGGTTAGCTGCTTCTCAGTAGTATGTATTATACTCCTGTCAAAAATTAGCAAAATCGGGAAACACACAAGCAAAATATTCGGGCACGTAGTTAACCCGGGAAGTCCCATAACTTTTTTTGTTTTGGATTTTTGTGAAATGTTGTATACTTATGTATTTCGATCTCCTGAGCACGAAAATGAAGTCCATTTTCATTTTCCTAGCTTCGATTTTCCGGAAAGTGCGGAAAACTAGCGTTACCATATGGTAATCGTGGGACCTCTAGGGTACATGTTTTTAATGAAAGACAAAATGGTTTTCGAATGTCGTTTTATTTTTAATTTTTCAAAAAATAACTGTTTTCAAACATTTTTATTTAAAAAATAAGTAAAATAAATGAATTCACGACAATGAAAAAAAAAAAAACATTTTTGAACTGAAATATATCATGGTTTTGTGTGGTACTGAGCAAAACATTGTACGCAAAGTCCTACGTTGCATTTACCACATGCAGTTCGTCCATTAACTCTGCATCCGTCACCGGCACAATGCCTACGATTTGATGGTACCACAAAATATCCACCCTGATCATAGCGCAGAGCATGTTCAACTCGACCTGGTTGGTATGCATATCTGTGAAAGGGCGCAGGTCCAGGACTTTTGGGCGGTATACCATAGTGTTTGCAGTAGTATACTGCAAGTTGTCGTCGAAATTCTAACTGACTGATATGTTGATCTTTTCGGTAAAGTTGCCATGCATTTTGAATACAAGCATCGAACAGCCAGGTAAAAATGCTAGACCACCACTTTTTTCCCCTGTATGCGATGCGGTGCAGGGATAGATTTTGATCTAATCACATAAATTTATTATATTCCGTGATTGCGCAAGGACGGGGTACATTTATTTTCGATCCACTTGCCTTCGAATAACGCTGTGCCATTGATTTCGGATCCTCAACAAAGCAGGTAGATAACATGCAGACAACATTGTTATCTTTCCATTTCACCAAACAAATACCAGTGCTTTTCATTTCAATTGATTCAGAGTAACCTCTTTCCATTGACTTGAAGTCTTTTTTATGCACTAGTGGACAGCTTGCTGGAATTCTGTTTTCTCGGATTGTTCCAGTACCATTATATCCGCATGACTTGAGATATGCCAACAGAGGATAACTAGTAAACAGGTTATCGAAATAAAAGTGGAATGACAGCGATTTCAATTCATCAGGAAAATCGTCGATCATGCTGACTAAAGGAGCGGCGCATTTTCCAAACTTTGCTTCGATCCAAATTCGATCAAGGATTCTTCCCCTGGTAAATTTCAAAATTCACCAAATAACCAGATGGAGTTCATAGGGACCAGACTTTATATCCAAATCGTAATGGCTTGCCCTTTATAAATTGCTTGCATCCATGTTTACCAAAATAGGATATCATACTTTCGCCGAAAGAAAGATTTTGTTCCGGATGGAAATTTTCTATCATTTTTGCTTTCAAATGATCCGTAAGAGGACGCAGTTTCCACATTTTGTCAGGATTTGGGCCGTCTTTTGAAGAAGCCTTGGAATTTTCTTCGAAGTGGAGATTTTGCAAAATCTCTTGAAAACGATTCCGACGCATGATGTTACTGACAAGATTGTTCCGAATGTCTTCATCCTGACTCCACAAATGTTTGTAATTGGAGTGATAATTGTAGCCAGTGACGATCAATATGCCTATGAATGCTCTAAGTTCGCTGACTGTTATATTTGGGTTCGGTCTATTCTGTTCCACCGAATATAACGCACTTTGTTCGCAAATATGTTCCAATAATGTGTCATCAAAAAATTTTTCAAACTGTACGTGTGGCAGTGAATGGCGACAATCTTCGTAATTTGCGCTTGGAAAAATTGGAATTAGAGATGACAATTTCTTCTTGACCCATTCAAATACAGTTTCCATGTTTCCTGATGGCAGTGCAACGTTGGAAGGTTTCGGTTCAATTTTACGTAAGCGCTTCCTCATTGGAGATTCTGAACTATTAGCCGTTGTTTCTTCATCCTCCATCTCACTAAAAGTGCCTTCAACCTCAATAACAGGCAAATCTCCTGGATTTGGTGCTGAAAAATTTAGGATTTATAAGATTAAAATGATGGTATGCTTATACCGTCTCTAAACATGCCTCCCATATCCTCCTCTTCATCGAAACCTTGCATACGTCGCCCACTAGCCATAACAACTTCGCAGCCACCTCTTAGCTGAGCCGGGCAAACATTATCTGGAATGCCCGCACAATCATCTTCAGCGTCATCTTCGCCAGATTCGTTGCCATCCACAGGAGGCTCGATATAAAGATTGGTTGGAATATCACACAGTTGATTTTGATCTTCTGCTTCATCGAGTTCTTGAATGAAATCAAGCATTTCTTGCAACGATAAACCGCTGGAATTCACAAAATATCAATAAATATGATCAAAAATCTCAAAAAAAAACTACACCAAACGTAACTAAAACCCTGTACCCTAGACGTCCCACGGTTACCATATGGTAACGCCTTGAGTAAAATACAAAAAAGTTACACAAAAAATCAAATTTCAAACAAAACTAAACTTGCATTTACTAGTTTATTTCATTAGCTACCAACTGATGTAATTTTTTTGGAAATATATCAAAAAATCAAAAAGTTATTCATATACTTACCGACGTGCCATGTTAAAAACCCACAATAATTCACTTTTTTTTTTCACCTGACTTTGACGTCTTATAGCTTTGCTAGCTGCACTAAAAATAACAAAAAACTTATGTTTTTCCGTGAGCTGCATTTATTCTGCGTGAAATACGGTTATTCTTTTTTGTTTTTGTTATTTACTTCAGACATTATACGTAAAATTGCAACGGCATGTTTGCATTACCATATGGTAATCGTGGGAAGATTCGGGTTAATAGCCCACTGCAATAGCGAAGTTATATATCTTTTTTGATTTTCATACCTTTCATAAACATTAAATATATGTAAGTATGAGAACAAGAAAAGAAAAGTTCATTAAAATTATCAGCACGATGAGCGGAGTCGATTTAGCCATGCCCGCCTCTCCGTCCGTCTGTCTGTCTGTCCGTCTGTAAGTTTGAACGCAAACTGGTCTCTCAGTTTTACAAAAGACAGCTGAAATTCGTTCTTTGCTTTCGCCAGTTTATAATACTCGTATACTAGCAAACTGTTTTGACGTTTTGATACATAGAACACATTTATATATAAAATGTCATTAACTTGAACCAAATAAACTCAACTATACCTAACTGCAGCTTTATATAACCTGTGGGCTTTTCCAAAAGCTATATACAGACTGTGTCGTGCCCAGCGAACTCCTGAACCTTTCGTGAAAGTTCAAGAGCAAAACAAAACACAAAATATGTGGGCGTGGCACCACCCACTTTTGAAAAATTATGTAGATATTGACTAAGTGACACATATATCCAAATTTCATTAATTTATACCAAAAAAGTTCAGAGTTATGACGAATTGAAACTTTATATAGCTTGGGGGCATGGCTCCGCCTACTTTTCGAAAACCATATATTGTCTATGCTGTACCCAGTGAACCCAAGCATATATTGTGAAAATTTCATAAAGATCGGTTGAGTTCTTTGGCGCCTATAAAAGAAACCCTTTTTTATTATACCTAGTTTATATCTATTTTTGTTACGCACACTAGGTATATTACTTCATTCGGCATAAACGAATCGAAATATATACAAGGTGGCGCAAAAGTAAGCTTCCGATGTTCAGCATATCGGTTGTGGCACGTGCAGTGTGTGCTGTTGCACCGTCTTGTTGGAACCACATGTTTTCCAATCCCAATTCATCAAGTTGCGGCAAAAAGAACTCGTTGATCATTGCTCTGTAGCGCTCACCATTCAAAGTAACCGTTTGGCCCCGACCGATTATTGGTCAAATAAATAGTCAGCAATATTCCGAGTTCTGGAGCATGTAGCGTAACATTGTTTATTAACGTGTATTTCGCATGTGTTTACTACACAAATGTCAAAACAGAACTGACTTTAGGGGCCAATCGCAAAATTTATAGCATTTTCTGATAGGAGGATTACTTTTGCGTAGTAACCGTTTTTCACCGACCGATTATTGGTCAAATAAATAGTCAGCAATATTCCGCGTTCTGGAGCATTGTAGCGTAACATTGTTTATTAACGTGTATTTCGCATGTGTTTACTACACAAATGTCAAAACAGAACTGACTTTAGGGGCCAATCGCAAAATTTATAGCATTTTCTGATAGGAGGACTACTTTTGCGCCACCTTATATTTATTAATGTATATCAAAACGTTCAGGATGAAAAGTAAAATATCCGGGCAAGTAGTTAATACCCCACTGCAAAAGCGAAGTTTTTTATCTTTTCTGATTTTCATACCTTTCATGAACATGAAATGTTTCTACGTATGCGAAGAAGAAGAGACAGTCACATCAAAAAGTATACTGAAATGATCAGGAGGATGAGCTGAGTCGATGTAGGCGTGTCCGTCTCTCAATACGTCTATCTGTCTGTCGGTCTGTCTATTTGAACGCAAATACGAAATTATAAAAATAGACCTGCGTAAATTGGGATGACATAATAGATCACTACTAGGTATATAATGTTCGATTCCACCCCAAATTAGACTTCCTTAATTGTTTGTTATTAACTTCGGTTTCTTGATTTTCTCTCTTACTCTCATTACTTCCATATGCCCAAGCTTTTGTTATTGGTTTTCAACATTTGCATTTTCCTTTCGTTTGACATCCACTGCGATGTCTTCCTAATTCATTCCCCTTTTTTTGGTTTGTCTTGATACGATTTTTCTACCAACTTTTCTTTTCTTTTTACACATGAGATGCTCCCTTTAGTGTTTATATTTGAACACTTAAATATTATGTTAAAATTTGTATTGTTTTATTTAGAAAATATATTTTTGGTATGAATAAAAAAATTAAAAAGTGTTTATAAAGCAAAGTACATTAATATACTCGTATAACCCTACAACTACTCCCCTCCCCAGTAAAGCAATTAATTTAATAGAACCAAATCCTGAGCTATCTAAACAGTTTCAATATGTAGGTCAAATTGAAAAGACTAAATATTTTCTAATAACGGATGACTAAAGTTAAGACTGATTGAAGTTGAGGTATGTACTGAAATTGACATTGAACTTAGTTTGACATTGAACTTTTTGCTTTTGATGATTGTCGATTTACTGGCATGACGGGGGCGTTGCACATGCAGTACCTCGAACCGCCGACAGGTATTGTGTTGTAAATGATAAACCACTCCTCGACTGTCCTGTTTGCGTAGGACCGTAATTCATATTCCAATAATGATAAGTTTAG
Source organism: Merzomyia westermanni (assembly GCA_949987695.1). NCBI lineage: Eukaryota > Metazoa > Arthropoda > Insecta > Diptera > Tephritidae > Merzomyia > Merzomyia westermanni. The sequence continues at coordinate 112,561,949 of OX465289.1, forward strand.
TTACTGATTGAAAGTAGTGGAAATTGATTGTAGATAACTCAACAATAAACATTTTGCTGGCTGGTCGCTTGTACTATTATAAAAGAGATGTCCCCGAACGGATTCCAATAAATGATCACTTATATTGGTCTGATTTCTTATAAGATTTGGGACGTTTGGGTGTTTTTTGCACTGATGTGTTGCTGCACTAACGAATGTTGTTTTTTTCTGGTTGAAAATATCACTTAGGATCTCTATATCCTATCTGATCTCAAGGAACGAGGTTCGCAGGATCGCCAAATGTAGTGTTTATATTTGAACACTTAAATATTATGTTAAAATTTGTATTGTTTTATTTAGAAAATATATTTTTGGTATGAATAAAAAAAATTGTCAAAACATAAATTTATAAAGTTATTTTAAATTTTCATAAAATTAAAAAGTGTTTATAAAGCAAAGTACATTAATATATAACCCTACACTCCCTAACCTCAATTTAATGTAACATAAATTATAGGAAAAAAATTTGATTTCTTTTTAATATAAAATTTGTTAGTAGTGGCACACGTTTCGCCCACTGCGGGCGCAAGTTGCTTTGAAGAGGGTGGGTAGACTCCAACTGACAGGACAGGACGGATCCCTTTGCCTCTTTTCATCACACATCACATCCTTTTATGTCACAATGGCGCCTAACGCTTATAGCCCGACTTTTCTTAGATTTCCCATTTATATTCTATCCTCTGTAACTTGCTTTTTTCTATTTCTATTTCTGTAGGACAGCTTAGTTTTTTTGTAGTCAGGCTAGGGATGCTTTGCACTAGGGTGAGGTGTTTTGTACCTAATTAGTATCTATGTGGGGCTGCTGTTTAAAACTTTTGGGTTCCTACTAAGTGCTCCAACGTTTATAGTAGTGGTATCTGGAGTCAAGACCAATTCGGTTCACATCTTTAATCTTCCTTTCAGACTTATTCATTGGGTTTTTTTATGTGACGGCAGCTGTTCAAGCTACCACATGTAGGGCCTAGCACGGTTCATGTGTAAGGCTTATGGCATGTTGCCACAAGGAGTAGCTATGTAGTTGCAAAGGATAGTGTCAGCCACACACTAAGCCAGATCTTGGTGCGTTATGTAAAACTCTGCTCAACGACTAACAGACTGATACCCTAGACGTAGGGCAGGCTGACGATGATGCATGTATGATGATCTCCCCGAAGTGCGCCACCAAACACACACCAATCAAACATATAAATATAAATAAACTCCTTTTGTTTCAAGAATCAACTTAAGAATTTAGTTTCTACGACAAGGATTTAATAAAGCGTTTTTTTTTGGAAAATTCAGCTGCACTTTTGGAAAAAAAGTTTTAGCCTGATTGTGTTTATGTATATACTATATACTAGCTGGACCCGTGCGCTCCTTGCGCAAACAAAAAAAAAAACCAAAATGGTTTGAAACCTTTTGTTAGTCCAGGTCCAGGATTTTTTAAACCTTTTTCTCAAATTATAAAACAAGATTTTCAGCTACACTTGTTGTGAGACCACAAAAAATGGTAATTCTATACGACAGCACGTAACTGATAATATAGGTCCAAAAATCTCGGGAAAGGTATCAAACGACGCGTTTTGATCTCTGTATCAATAATCCGAAAGCGGAAATTAAATAATTTGTTTCAGTGAAAAGTTATTAGTAAAAAACCCAAAAATTGCCTAGGTCCGATCCCAAATAGGGGACTTGATCCAAGGTATTTATGTGCACAACACCTTTCTGCGTAGGCTTCAAAAAAATAACCTTAGCCGGTCCAACACCGGCTACGCGGTCCACAATATTTCTGCACAGAACACTTTTCTGCACTTTTCGGTACACCCTAATCTGTGATTACAACAACCACATGAAAAGGACAGAAAATTTTCAACTTTAATTGCAAATATCTCTGAACAGACATAAAATATCGAATTTCCGCATTCGGATTATTGATACGAAGGTTAAAACCCGTCGTTTGATACCTTTCCCGATATTTTTGGACCTATATTAGCAGTTACGTGCTGTCGTATAGAATTACCCAAAAAATTATACAAATATGCGCAAACAGCTATTTGAAATTCCACCACTTATATTACATTCACATTGAGCCATAAACTTCAGTTGATTGCCAACATCAATATGAATTAACTCAAAAAAATTCCCTTTAACTCGAGTTTATGACCCAGTGTGAACGCAGTCTTATTCACTTATTTTAGCAATGTTCAAGTGTAGATGGCGCGCTCGCCTTTAATTATTCTAGCACTGTTCAGTCGTACTATTCAACTGTAGATGTCGCGAGGCATATGAATGTCACAGTCACAATAGCGTTGCAGTACAAATTGATTTTTTTGTGCATTCACAATCGTTTATTTTAAAGAATTTATTTTTATAAAATACGCTTAAACAAAAGCACTCCGCTAATTAAAACATGGTTTCGCATGTAGAGCTAACCCCCACCTTTAAAACGATACCTTATTTCTTAAAATTGGTTCCAAATGAGAGCAGAAAATTAGGAAATAACACAAAAAGACCTTACAGAAATAATATATATTTAGTATATAGTATATACATAACCCCACCTAACGCTATATTAAATTTATTATTGGAACATTTGTTTATTTTTTTCTTTTTTTTTAATTTTTCCATATTACACTGAATTTTTAATACTTGAATCATAACACATCTATATACATACATACATATTTATTCATTTTTATATTTATTACTAACTGAACTTGCCATTTGTACAAATATTCATGTATATTAGATATCTACACACATACGAATTTCAAAGTTTATTTGAAGTATTTCATTATTATTTAGGTACATTTTTTTATTTTGGATTCAGCTAACACTCCTTTTAGATTCCTTTCACTTATCTGTGTGTGTCTGCGGATGACCAACTGTATGTTCACCAGTCCAATACTACTTTAAGCTTTTCACGAAAAATTAAACTTTTAGATGTGTCGGAGCCTGATCAACAGGGTGCTGCGGTGGTAGGTGGCTCTGAGGTGAATGAGCAACCGGGACCCTCTAACGCAGGACGCCTCAAGACGTTGGAAAATGAGCGAACCTTATCGGCCAATAAAATCGACCAACTCACACGGATGATGACTGCGATATCAAAACAAAACGACATGCATGAATGAAGTACGCAATACGAGTATGGGTATCATGGTAGCGAATCTCAGCAAACAGACTCGTGGACATAGAAACATCTGCTCAAGCATTGGAATATCGTCCCACCATAGCATCGACACCAGAGGGCGGGCATCATAATAATGAACGAGCAAAGTTGACTTGGAAAAGTGGCATATAAAATTGGACGATAACAGTAAGGGAATGATGTGTTCAGGACTGAGAAGATGAGAGCAATGCGAAATCTCCCACTATCAGCTCTTTACTGACTTTCATTGTCTCATATCGGGCTACGCGTTGAAATGGTACTGGCAGGTGCTCGAAGATCATTCGGATGGTTCGGGATTCGGATACTTCGAGTTGAAAGCCGAGAAATTAATTTAATCTCAAGACAGACAGTTTATCATCAATACAGAAGTCCAAAAAGAAATAAACAGTCTTACCGATGCAATATAAGGTCTTGAAGTCAGTAAAAATACAGGAAATAGATACAGGCTATCTTTACGATATTTTAATGGCTAGGAATAGGGCGATAATAAGCGAACTAGATAACCTAGTCACCTCGATCACTTTTGCTAAAATTAGAATCCTCAGCCCTACTATTTTGGACAGTAGCGAAATAAAGAGAATACTAGAAACGGAGCACTTCACGAACCTCACAGTGGCTGATATCATGTCATTAGCTAGGATTAAAATTGTCGAATACGATGATAAAATATACTTTTTAATAAAATATCCAATACCTAAGTTTAGATGTAAGAAACTTATAATTTTCCGGTAGCCCACGACCACCAAATTTTACACCTTCAAGAGGCCACGCTAGCTACATGCAAGAACCACACAGCAGCGGTAAGGAACTGCAGCAACACCACCCCAACATTCTGCCTGGCATCATCAAACGCATCATGCGCACTGCAATTAATGACGCAAAATACAGCCAACTGCGGTACGACATTTAACAACCTGGCACCCATTGCACCTATTGGCGACGGTATTGTTGTTATTAACGATCAAGTGGCCATTATGGAAGAAAATATCGAGGTCCCGATCACGGTCAACGGTACTTATTTGGTTGCATTCGACAAGCAGGTAAAAATTAACGGAACTTTATTTTACAACGAAAACTCCACAAAACCATTGAAACCCGAAGCACCATGGGCACCCGCGATGAACATTACCGAACACCTGGTATTACTTACCGCGCCCTACCTTCACCACATAAATAAAAAAAAATCTCGATCACATCGAACACCTAAAGCACGGCATCAAGAAAGATGGCATAATGAGCCTAACCGTCCTGGGGGCACTAATGACCACAGGACTGCTCTCTTACGCATATTTTCGTGTGCGAGTGAAAAGAAAGAAGATTACCATAACGCAATCTTTTAAAAACGCAATCGAAACTGCGCCGACGAGGCCCGCGGACGTCCCTCACTTAGAGGGGGAAGAGTTATCGCAATAATATTTCCAGGACGGAATGGTTCACTAACCGCACCTTAGCTACTTCAGCAGAAAGCTGTGGCTATTACATAAGGTAATAAGGTTCAATAAACTACCACCCGCATTTTGCATTTCATCAGAAACACTACAGCTATTATGAGCTTATTTAGTTCCCACCGTCGGCACTTTGGCAATTGCACCATATGATGTCAAAACCGCTAGCGCAGGCAGAACATCAGCAGCGCAATCAGAACTCCAATAGCGCAGAACAACGTCGTGGGCTAGGTGTCAGTTAGGGTAAAATAAGTTAAGTCAGTTCGTAAGACTCCAGCGGATGGACAACATCCAAAATCGGTATAATTAATAAAGTTCATACAAAAATAAATCGTTTAACTTACATAAAAAAGAAAATTCTGACGTGTACATGAAAATCGCCGATACACGTGTGTTTTTATTTTTTCTCCCCTTTCCGAAAAAGTATATTTGGTTCATAGGACAGAATGTGTGTAACGCGGTGTTATACATGCCCTTTTTTATTAAAATTTTTTTTTTTTTTAATTGACTGTTAGCTTCTAGGTTCCTCCTGTGAAATTTTTTTTTATTTGACTTAAAGAAACAAATACTTACTGTGATATAGCTTTAGGTATTTATCTGTGATATATGATTTAGGCATATTCACTGTGATGTAATTGAAGGGTTTTACAGACTCGCGAAAATATTTAGCTGTGCTGCATGTAGAAGTAGGGTAAAAATACATGTTGTACAAGTAACCCCAGAATATCTAAATCGTGGGTCGATGCCACACGTTGGACGCGGAAAACCGACGGTTGCAAGCTGCGTTGAAAATGTGCAGGCACCATCGCGGTAACGAGCATGTACTGACAGCCTTGCCCCATAGTGGCCCAGGGCATATGCCTATGGTAGCGCAACAGCCTGCAATATAGTTGGGAAGGCTTTAGCAGCATTGCAATGGTGCAACAATTCATAGCCACTATGTTGATGATGCGCTAGCAACATTGCGGAAACGAAATATATGTGCAAGTTAGCGACACATACTTTGCCAATATTGGCACTTCATTCCCATACCCAAAACAGCAAAGAATATGGCTAAGGTTGCTTCCGGTCTCACGCTTCAACTTGCTGACGTTAGGTCTACTAATTTGCGCGTGTCATTACCTTGACCATTTCACACGCTAATAAACGGCCGCAACAACAACAACAACAGCTAAAACACATACGAGCGAGCGGCTAAGCTAAGCGTAAAGATAGGTATGGTAGTTGTAAGAATTAGCTTTTAAGTTTAGTCTTAAACGGGAACTTAAATAAATGTAGCGCATAGCGCTTAAGTCAAGAATTAACCAGTGACTTCATCATTTAGCGCATAGCGCTTAGGTCAAGAATAAACTATTGACCACATAATTGGCGCCCAACTAAGGAAGAACAATGGATCATCTGATCGTGATAACTTGCTGTTTAGCCTAAGGAATAATAATACAAAATTATAATAAAAGCATATTTAAGATACAAAAACAAAAATAAAAAGTGAAAGTGTGAAAAAAATTGTGCTATGTAGGGTAGTGCGTTCCTTTTCATTCGAGCGATTAAGGGAAAATTAAAATTTTAACATTTTCATAAGAATTAATAGCCTTTTATATTCAATAAAACATTGTTGAATTTTTGAGCTGAATGCCAAATTAAATAAAAACACAATATTTTGTATTTTAGTTGTATTTCGGCTTTATTAAAATTTTTTTTTTTAACTGAAACACGGATTCAGCGGAGTTTCAGGCCGCTATCGCAGAGTTGTTAAATTCAAACAACAGGCTTTACGATGCCAAGATAAACAAGCTGCAGAAGCAGGTCTATAAACTTTCATTAGAGCCAAAAGTCGAACCCTACACGGAGGTGGACCTTTCAAATTCCTTTCCCACAACTTTGGAGGCCGTAAAAAATCTCCCCGAATTCAAAGAAGATAAAGTGGCTTACCCGTCGTGGAGGCGACTGGCCCTCTATATGGATAAGGTCTATAAAAGGGCCACAATTTATGTGCAAGCGGTAATTATTATTAGCACCAAAATTACAGGGAATGCGAACCAGATTCTATCCGAATACAATACGGTTTTGAATCTGGATGCCATTATTGCAAGATTAGATCATGCTTATGCAGACAGGAGGCCCTTGCACATATTAGAACAACAAATTGGTATGATGAAGCAGGGCAAACTAGCAATTAGTGAATATTATGACAGGGTAGAAAAACAGTTTAGCTTAATTTCGTCAAAAGTGATGATGGACAACGACAGTCAGGAAATAATTGACGTCCTGCTTAAAAAGTATAGATCGGATGCTCTTCGGACCTTCGTATCAGGTCTTCATCCTTCAATAGGAAATTTTATTTACTCCAAGAGTCCAAAGGACATGCCTAGCGCACTCGCAATGGCTCAGGAAGTGGAGAGCAACCGTTGGAGATACCAGTTCGCGAGTTCCTTTGATGAATTCACCAGTAACTTTCCAAAGAGAAACCCCCATTATAAAAAATCCCCAGGTGGCGGAAACGGCTACCCCGAGCCACCTGTTCCAATTGATGTAGACCCATCATTGTCTCAGTATAGAAGAAATACAAGAAATTACAATTCAACTCGATATCCTATGGATGTGGATCCATCAACATCCCAGTATAAAACAAATACAAAAAATGATGGTTCAACACAATATCCAAAAGCAACTGCTACAGGAGAAAACCCTCCTGGCCGTCAATATCAGAAAAGAAGTCTCGAAAGTGCTGATGGGTCAAATAGGTCAAACAATCGTAAAACGCAAAGAGTTAACAACATTTCCGAGGATTTCGAAGAGGAGAGCTGTTACAATGAAGAAAATTTTTTAGATTAGGATCCTCTTCACTCCCTTATATAGTAAAGAGGCTAAATAAACAAAACACTTTAAAAATACCACAAAAAACTAAAAAGATACCGGCACTTCTAAAACCTACATAAGGAATTTTTCAACAATAAAAAATATCGAAAAAGTGAGAAAACCTTTTAAAATTAAAACTGTGTCTGGTTCACAAATCATAAGTGAAAAGTGTAAATTAGAATTTTAGGACAAAGTTCAACCTTTTTTATCTTGTCCGGCTTAACTTCATTCGACGCTATAGTTGGTTATGATTTTTTAAAAGCCATAAGTGCTAAAATTGATACAGTCAAGGACAGAATGGAGTATAAAGAAGGATTCTAAGAGTAGAGATTTCTCAAATGTGAAGAAGTGTCCCACTTAACCATGGAGTACAAATATATTCCATCCGAAATTTTAGCTGAATTTGAGGAAATGATTGAAAATAATAAGGGGGCTTTTGCTGATCCAAATTCAGCGTTACCTTTCCACACTAGAGTTCTATAAGAACAACAACTAAGGACCCCGTTCATAGTAAGTCCTACCCATATCCCATTTCTTATACTAACTTCGTTAATAGCGAAATTAAAAACTGCTCAAAGTCCTTACAATAGCCCTATATGGGTTCTAAAAAAGTAGACGACAGATGAGAATGGGGACCAGGAGTTACGAATGGTCATCGATTTTCAAAAACTGAATAAAGTCACTATCGCTGACAGATACCCAATGCCGGAAACCGCCTCAATTCTATCAAATCTGGAGCTGGAAAGTATTTTTCAACCTTAGACTTGAAGAGCGGGTTTCACCAAATTTTGCTTGACCCAAGGGACCGCGAAAAGACAGCGTTTTCCGTTAATAATGGAAAATATGAATTTTGTCGCCTGCCTTTGGTTTGAAAAATGCCCCAAGTATATTCCAGCGGGCAATTGATGATGTTTTGAGAGGTGTGAAAGGGAAGATCTGTCATGTCTATATGGATGACGTGATTATCTACTCCACGACTAAGGAGCAACATATAAAAGATTTAAATGAAGTAATAAAAAAATTAGAAGACGCTTATATGCGCATTTCTTCACAAAAATCAAAATTATTTATGAAAGAAACTGAGTTTTTGGGATTTATAGTAAGTGAAAATGGAATTAAAACATGTCCTAAGAAGGTTAATGATATCCTTCAATATAAGAGACCCGAATCTCTTAGAGCTCTCGATCTTTTCTCGGACTGTCTGGATATTACAGAAGGTTTATACAAGATTATGCCCGCATAGCCAAGCCACTTACCAAATACTTAAGGGGTGATAATGGGAACGCGAAAACTAGGCAATCAAAAAATATTAAAATCCAATTGGACGAGGAGGCGGTGGCCGCATTTGAACGTATTAAGAGAGCCCTGAGTTCAGAAGATGTTTTGCTACAACATCCGTACTTCAAAAAGCCTTTTGAGCTTGCCACCGACGCTTCAGGTGTGGCAATTGGCGCTGTCCTGTCTCAGAATAATAAACCCATAACGTTTATCTCAAGAACGCTGTCGAAAACAGAGGAATCGTATGCGACAAATGAAAGAGAGCTCCTTGCAATCATACGGGCTCTGCAAAAACTTCGAAACTACCTCTATGGAGCCAGCGATATTAGAATATTTACAGACCACCAACCCCTCATTTTTACAATATCTGAAAAGAACGCCAATAGCAAAATCCAAAGATGGAAAGCGTTCATAGAGGAGTTTTCTCCAACATTTTTTTACAAGCCAGGAAATCAAAATATTGTAGCCGATGCATTATCACGTCAGGAAATAAATGCAATGGAGGATTCAAATAATTCAACTGCTGCCACCTGCCACGGTGAAGAGTCATATACTTTTACAATAAAATCTGTTGAAACCCCTATTAACTCCTTTAAGAATCAGATTCTTATCTCAGGAGGAAGCCAAAATCATAAAAGGAAAATTATTTTCAAAACCAGAGTCAGACATATCATAAACTTTAATACCATCAATGAGCTAATGCATTTACTGCAGGCAGCAATCAACCCTAAAGCAGTAAATGGCATTTATTGCTCACTGGAGATTTTGGGGAAAATTCAATATACCTTGATAGACACATTCTCTTCGGTAAAGTTTAAGCACACTGAAAAGATGGTGATAGACATATTTAATGAAAATGATAAACTTGAAATTGTTAACACAGAACATAATAGGGCACATAGGCAGGTAAGGGGAACCTTTGTCAGATTTTAAATCAATACTATTTTCCGGAGATGAAACAAATGTTAAAAAACTATTCCTAACTTGCATAGATAAGTTTTCCGAAATGCCTATAGTAAAACCAATAAAAACAAAATCCGTAATTGATATTAAGCCGGCCTTCTTGGAAATCTTCACATTATTCTTGCCTAAGATTGTCGTTTCTGACAACGAAAGGGCTTTTTTGCGCTGAGAGAATGAAGAGTATGTTCAAAAATTTGGGGATACGCCACCATAAAGTGCCTCCACTTCATAGCAAAGGCAGCGGCCAGGTGGAGAGATTTCATTCCACTCTAATAGAAATTGCCAGATGCTTAAGGTGCGAGAATCCAACGATGGAATTAATGGAACTAGTACTAACAACTACGTCGAAGTATAATAATACAATTCATTCCACAACTGGGGAAAGGCCGTGTGATATTATAAAGTCTACTTCAGAGAAGATGAGATCCGAAATAATGGACAAAATAAAAAATACCCAAATTATTAGCAATAAGTTCCACAACAAGAACAGGGAGTACAAAGTAGTGCGGAAAGGAGAAAAGGTGCTTTTGAAAGTAAACAATAGATTAGGAAGTAAAATTTATCCAGTTATTAATGAGGTCGAAGTTAGCGAAGATCAACTGTTAAACTCAAAGATGGACGTATAATCCACAAGGACAATATCAAGGTACAAGGTGGCGCAAAAGTCATCCTCCTATCAGAAAATGCTATAAATTTTGCGATTGGCCCCTAAACTCAGTTCTGTTTTGACATTTGTGTAGTAAACACATGCGAAATACACGTTAATAAACAATGTTACGCTACACTGCTCCAGAACGCGGAATATTGCTGACTATTTATTTGACCAATAATCGGTCGGGGCCAAACGGTTACTGTGAATGGTGAGCGCTACAAAGCAATGATCAACGAGTTCTTTTTGCCGCAACTTGATGAATTGGGATTGGAAAACATGTGGTTCCAACAAGACGGTGCAACAGCACACACTGCACGTGCCACAACCGATATGCTGAACATCGGAAGCTTACTTTTGCGCCACCTTGTACTAAGCTAAATGCTATCTTTCCAGACTAACAGTCAAATCAGAAATCCATGACTATTCATCATCTCCGATAATAGCGATTAACAATGGGAAAGTAGCGATTACGAAGGGTAATCTCATCATAACCCATACGAATAATTTGAAGCAATATGAGGATATTTTGGAAGAAAACAGGGAATTTTTAAACGCGTATCACAGTGAAAAGGGAGAGTCCACACTATTGCAACATGACATAATTGAAATAAAGAAATTACTTTCGTTATTTAAAAATCCATGATCGAAAAGATATATTGATCTAATCGGATCCATTTGGAAATTCATTTCCGGCTCTCCGGATCACGATGATTTAGTACAGTTGCATGCCACAGAAGAGGCCCTTATAGAAAACGGAAACACACAAGTTAATATAAATCAGAACCTACAAACTCAAATGAACGAGATTACCGAGAAAATGAATCGCTTGATTGAAAAGAGTAACGCAGTATCGACAGATGGTTTGGAAAAATACAAAATTTTAGAACTAGCAATGATAAGGAATAGGATAATAATATCTGACTTAAAAAATATTGCACTTTCCAAACTTAATACTGTAAGTCCAATGATATTTAATATTTATGAGATAAATAAACTAATTAAATTAGACTACACAATTTCTATAACAGACCTTTTGCTGTTGGCTAAAGTTAAAATCTATGCCTCCGAAAATGAAATAAAATATATTGTAAAATTACCAAAAATCAAAATATGTAAATTGATTAAAATTTATCCAGTTATCAGTAACAATTCAATTTTAAATATAGAAAGTAAGATAATGGGTATATGTAGGGAAACTGTGAAAGCGCTAAGCGAATGCCAACCAGCCGCAGGGCTGTTAGTGTGCGTGGAATCAACAGAAGCGCCCTGTTCAGCAGCTCTAATGAATAACAATACAGCCACATGCCGAACCACAACACTGACTGGAATACCGAAAATACAATATGTCGATGATGGTTTAATCATAATCAATGAGCCTCCCGCCGACGTTGAAGAAGATAATAAGCCAATGATAACACTGCGAAAGGGAACGTATTTGATAACATTTAAGAACATCTTATTTATAAACGAATCCAAATTTGAAACAACAGAGGCTTCTACACATGTGGCGGAACCACCCAAAACTATACTACTAAATATAACTGACCACAACGAGCCCCTAACCATCGAGCATCTGCATAACCTCCACATAATGAACACGAAAAGGCTAAACCATATCGCAGTTGAGACCGAATCAAAAAATGTAGTAACCTGGATATCGATGGCGCACATATGATTTGCGATAATCTGTATACTAATTTGCCTAATTAAAATAAAACAAAATACCCAGATAACTGTAAGTAGTATGAGTGTGGAAGACATGCAACTGGCCACAATAAATGCCATAAAAGATATCAATCGAAACAGGGACGTTTCGTCTGAAGAGGGGGAGAAGTTAGCGACACATACTTAGCCAATATTGGCACTTCATTCCCATACCCAAAACAGCAAAGAATATGGCTAAGGTTGCTTCCGGTCTCACGCTTCAACTTGCTGACGTGAGGTCTACCAATTTGCGCGTGTCATTACCTTGACCATTTCACACGCTAATAAACGGCCGCAACAACAACAACAGCTTAAACAAACACGAGCAAGCGGCTAAGCTTAAGCAGCCGCAACAACAACAACAACAGTTACAACTCACACAAGCGAGCGGATAAGCTAAGCGTAAAGATAGGTAGGGTAGTTGTAAGAATTAGCTTGTAAGTTTAGTCTTAAACGGGAACTTGAATAAACGTAGCGCATAGCGCTTAAATCAAGAATTAACCAGTGACTTCATCATTTAGCGCATAGCGCTTAGGTCAAGAATAAACTATTGATCACATAATTTGCATGTATCTGTGTTTTATGAGGCAATATTGTGTACAGGACACAATACGTAAATACCGAAACAAGGATTTGAAGGTATGCGTGGTAATTTTCTACTGTTGGTATACTTACCCTGCCACGGCGGCAAATATAAAAGCGGGTCGAGTTAGGCAACTGGTCAATCTCTTTGTTAACTGTGCGGATGTGAAGTGATGTTCTGGCAGTGAAGTTTTAATTGGTTATTTGAAGCGAGGATGGAGCCGTGTGCAGAAGTCCACGCAAGTGGGGAAAGTTTCTGATCGCCATTCACCTGGCAATGGCCAGAGCGATTCTTTTGCATACGGTTCAAGCAGCTCACTACTTCCGGGCTTTGCGCCCAAGTATCCTCTGGATAACCACCGAACACCCGTTTGGTGGTGAGCTAAACGTGAGAAGGCGACAACCTGGTAAGGCCACTCCGACATAATCGGTTTAAGGGCTTGCTGGGGGGTTCAAACAGCAGCGTCTGATCACCATGTGGTGCAGCTGCAAGCGGGCGTCTGTCTTGGATCAAGCGGCTTGCTATACAAACGTGTAATAGAATTTAACCTCCCGGGAAACGGGTTGTGCGTTGGGTTTGGGACCCACCACATAAAACAACGTTCCAATGAAATTCAACAACAAAGCCTAGGATATGAGAACCCCTTTTTTAGATGACAACACCCGCAAACGAGATAAGGATTATGAGGGCATGTACCTGGAATAGCCGGTCCCTTAATGGGGAAGGTGCCGCTGCCCGGCTGGTTGAGGTCCTGAGGAAAGCAAAAGCTGACATCACCGCCATACAAGAGATGCGATGGACGGGGCGAGGAAACACGATCAAAACACCTTGCAACATCTACTGGAGTGGGCATGAAGACAAGCGAAGATTCGGCGTGGGATTTGTGGTAGGAGAGAGACTCCGTCACCGAGTACTGTCGTTCACACCCGTGAACGAGCGTCTCGCTGCAATCCGCATAAAATTACGATTTTTCACCATATCGGTTATCTGCGCTCATGCACCGACGGAAGAGAAGGACGACGTGGAAAAGGATGCATTCTACGAGCGCCTGGAAGAAGCATACGAGCGCTGCCCCCGTCATGATATCAAAGTCGTGCTTGGCGACTTTAACGCCAGGGTAGGTAAGGAGGGTGTATTTGGCCCAACTGTCGGGAAGTTCAGTCTACACAATCAGACTTCGCCAAATGGATTCAGGCTGATCGACTTCGCCGGTGCCCGAAACATGGTCATATCCAGCACTAGGTTTATGCACAAGAAGATCCATCAGGCTACATGGCTGTCCCCCGATCCAAAAACACGCAACCAGATCGACCACGTTGTGATAGACGGACGGCATGCTTCCAGCGTTTTAGATGTTCGCACAATACGAGGACCTAACATCGACTCTGATCACTACCTTGTAGCAGCCAAGATTCGTACCCGCCTCTGTACGACAAATTAGGCGCAACAAAAAACGCAGGGAAAGCTGGACGTCGAAAAGCTGCAATCGCAACAGACCGCCAATTATTTCGCAGATCGCCTCTCACACCTGCTCTCTGAGAGCACAATTCAACCTAGTGGAATGCATAAGCAGTGGGTTCATATCTCAGGAGCACTCCGTACCGCATCCGAAGAAGTAATTGGATGATGAAGAATGCCGCGCTGCAACGAAAAGAAAGGACGAAGCCTACAAGGCAACGGTGAGATCGAATGCAACGAGGAGTGTGCGTGAACACTACCGCGAGTTGAAGAGGGAAGCGAGGCGGCTTTTCCGGGCGAAAAAAAGAGAGGCAGAAAAGCGTGAAATAAAGGAGCTCGAGATGCTGGCCAAAAGGAATAATGCCCGAAAATTCTATCAAAAAATTCGGCGAATGACAGAAGGTTTTAAGCCCGGGGCAAACTCCTGTAAGAATGAGAACGGCGACCTAGTGGCCGATGTTCAGGGAGGAGGGATCACTTCTCGGCCCTTTTAAATGGAGAAACTGAGCAAGAAACCAGAGAAGATGCCGAACCCGAGCCCACAATCGAAGATGATGGAATTGGCGTTCCACAACCCGACTATAATGAGGTGCGAATAGCAATATCCCGATTGAAAAACAATAAAGCAACTGGCGCTGATGGTTTGCCTGCTTAGCTATTCAAACACGGAGGCGAGGAGCTGGTAAGGCGCATGCATCAGCTTCTATGCAGAATATGGTCGGATGAATGCATGCCTGAAGATTGGAATCTAAGTGTTCTCTGCCCAATCCACAAGAAGGGCGATCCTGCAAACTGCGCCAACTATCGCGGAATCAGCCTTTTGAATATCGCATATAAGGTCCTATCAAGCGTATTGTGCGAAAGACTGAAGCCTGATGTGAACAGACTGATTGGACCTTATCAGGGTGGCTTCAGGCCTGGTAAATCTACCATCGACCAGATTTTTACAATATGCCAAATCTTGGAAAAAAAACCTGTGAAAAAGAATCGACACACATCATCTCTTTGTTGATTTTAAAGCCGCTTTCGATAGCACGAAAAGGAGCTGCCTATATGCCGCTATGTCTGAATTTGGTTTTCCCGCAAAACTTATACGGCTTTGCAAAATGACCTTGAGCAACACAGCCAGCTCGGTCAGAATTGGGAAGTACCTCTCCGAGCCATTCGAAACTAAACGAGGTTCCAGACAGGGTGACCCCCTATCGTGCGATTTCTTTCATTTAATGCTGCAGAAAATAATACAAGCTGCAGAACTTAACCGCGCTGGAACAATATTTTATAAAAGCGTGCAACTGTTGGCATATGCTGACGATATTGATATCATTGTCCTTAACAACCGCGCCGTAACTTCTGCTTACTCCAAATTAGAAAAAGAAGCGGAGAAAATGGGATTGGTGGTGAACGAGGGCAAAACGAAGTACCTTATTGGCAACCAAGCCACTGTTGGCAGCAATAATTTCGAAATAGTAAAGGACTTCGTTTACCTGGGAACCAGCATTAACACCAACAATAATGTTAGCCTAGAAATCCGACGAAGAATTACTGTTGCAACCAAACGCTACTTCCGACTGAGTAGGCAATTGAAAAGTAAAGTCCTCTCTCGACGAACGAAAATAACACTCTATAAGTCACTCATCGCACCCGTCCTGCTTTATGGTGCAGAAGTGTGGACACTAGAGAAAGGATCTTCGAAAGATTTGTGGACCTCTACGCGACGGCGAGTACCGAAGAAGATTTAATGATGAGCTGTATGAACTTTACGCAGACGCCGACATAGTTCAGCGAATTAAAACACAGCGGCTTCGCTGGCTAGGCTACGTAGTGCGAATGAGCGAAGACCCTCCAGCCCAGAAGGTATTCTTATCGCCACCCGCCGGTGGAAGCAGAGGAAGACGGAGACCACCACTCCGATGGAAGGACCAAGTGGACACCGATTTGCGATCCCGCGGTGTTTCCAATTGGCGCCAGTTGGCGCAACGAAGAAACGACTGGCGAGCTATGTTGGACGGTCAAAATCGCCCAGGCGGTTAGATGACCATTTAAAGAAGAAGATTTGGAGTGATATTTTCGATTGTTTAAAAGTGAAGTATACGAATGAATTACGCGAAAAAAAGCATCTCAGAGAGGCATCCTCAACACCCCCAGCAGTTAATTTAGAGCAGGAAATTGGAGAAAATTTAAGTCTAGAACATTATTTATAAATTAGTAAGAAAAACAATTTTAAATTTGAAACCGTAAAATTAAAAACCACATAGCTCAGTAAAGTAAAAGAAGCTAAAAAGCAAATAAGTCAAAAGTAAAATTAACATAACTAACCAATTTTTACAAATATCGCTACAATGACTATAATATCTACTTTAAATTTTAAAACACATATAAAATGAAAAGATACGTACATAAACAACTAAACGAACATAAAGTTAATAAAAAGAGCCTAAAGAATGCACACATACATACATGCTTACATATAAGAACTTTCCTTGCTTCTTTCAGGCCCATTTGGCAGGGACTCCAATTCGTTGATACATGCAACAGCGAAACTAACTGAGAAGTTTGGAGAACCAGATAAAAATACCTTGAACAACTACGGTACGAGCAACACCACTCACCACATAGGCGAGCTAAAAGCGATGCACTGAGCTGAACCACCACCAAACAACACAACAACAACAGCACCGACTTCCAGCAAAGCCTTCTAGGAAACCAAGCGGAGAAGGGGACAAGGACATATCATAGCGAGCATAGATACTTTGTGCCGCCACAACTAAGTCAGTGCGGGAAGCACGAGCAGGGTTGGCGGGCAGCTGAAAGTGCGAGGGGAAGAAGCACGGAAGTCACCACAGTAATTTTTATTATTTTCCCTCCAAAATTTTCAATAGCTATATTATTAGTTTCAATAGTAAATTTTTTCCGGGTTTCGGTAATTTTTGTTGTCTTAATTTTCACTCCAAGTTTTCTTTTAATTTTTACGCTTAGTTCTTATCTTCGCATATGCTTAATTTTTTTTGTTATTAACTTCAGTTTCTTGATTTTCTCTCTAACTCTCATTACTTCCATATACCCAATCTTTTGTTATTGGTTTTCAGCATTTGCATTTTCTTTTCGTTTGACCACCGCGATGTCTTCCTAATTCAATCTCCTTTTTGTGTGGTTTGTTTGATAAGATTTTTCTGACAACTTTTGTTTGCTTTCTACACACGAGGTGCTCCCTAACCTCAATTTAATGCAACTTAAACTATATCAAATAATTTGATTTTTTGATATAAATTTAGTTAGCAGTGGCACACGTCTTGCCCACTGTGGGAAATAAATCGATTCCGAGACACGGTGAAAGCTATAAGTATTTTGAACTATATAAATCTGCGTACGCATATAGAAAACCCACCTCACTAATGCAAGGCGCCTTCGTCATTGGAGAGTTTGGTGAGTGCTAGCTTCTAAGTTGTTATAATAATTCATAATTCTACATATATATATTTTTTTGGTTACCTTTTTCATGGCTACGCCGTCCACTCTCGTACATATATAAGATACGGTCAAGTGAGGTAGAATAAAGGAAAAGGGCTTTCAGGGACTGTAGCGAGCAAAATAAATGCGCGAAATTAAACTTTTTTTATTCTTTTTTTTTGTAAATTTAGTTGAATTTATAATAAACATTACTCTTCTTAGTTTTTTTATTGGAAGTTTTAATAATTTATCTTGATGCAAACCTTTAATTTTTTTATTATTTAAATCTAAGTAGTAGTAGTGTGGGTGTTGCACTTGAGTAACGAGAAGGGAAATAGGTTGCACAGACTTAGCACAGCGCCCATGGCTTTTACGCAAGATGCGTCGTAGAGGGTGGGTAGACTCCAATTGACAGGACAGGACTGATCCCTTTAATTACCTCTTCTTCTCTTTTTTTCAGCTCTTTCGCTCGTATCCTACTTGGTTATATTGATGGACAATGGCATGATACAATGTATTTGTTAACATGGCGGAAGGCTGGGCAGGTGTCAACAACCCCATCCATCCGATGACTTCTAGCTGGGCTCGCCATCATGACAATATCCACTTTGGCTCGCCCTAACAGCCATTTATATAACAAAATCAGTAGTACAAATTGGCTGTTGTAAGTCATAATAATGGGATCGAAGCACGTTGTACGTTCCGTAATCGCATGTGAATTTTTAAATCACAATAGCTCTAAACCCGCAACTCGGAATGACGCCATATGTGAGTCATTGGCTGGAAGTATCGAGAGGTTCAATTATGCATGTTATGATGATGAAAAGTATCGACGTTATGGTGGCTTAAGAAATGATTTACGATCACGGAACGAATGTCGTCAACGACAATAATGACTTAGTCGACAATATTCGGTACCAAGAAGCTATGATATGTAGCACATTCCCAATCGCAAATTTTGCACGGCACTTCTTCCAGGACTTGCTTGCTTTCACCAGTTACTGTCCACAACTTAGCTTTCTGCAATGGACTCACCTTCAAGCTGACCAAGGCATTCCGAATGATGGATGTGATGCATCCGTATCGACTGAGAACAAGCGCTCTCTCCCGTTCAGATACCCTTCAACAGTAACATTACTCGCTTTCCGTCCGAGTTGTGACACCGAGATTATGGGAAATTCATATCTGTTTCCGGTGCTCACTACCAAAGCGGCGTTCAACTGCATCCATCAAAGCATCATAATTATTTCGTTCGCAGCCAGTATGCCAGATTTCAACAACAGCTTACTTCAGTGTCACGAATGGTGCAGCAACTTTGTATTCTTATGTATTTTTTTCTCGTTCATGCGTAGCTCTAGCTTCGATGACATCCGAACTTCCTGCTCCTTCAGCTTTGCGGTAATACTTGTGCTGAACTTTGTCACGACATTTTGGAAATACTTGTCTCTTGTCCTTTCAGCTGAGATAGCAAGTACGTGTATTCCAGACGACAACTTGGATATAATACGTGTCTCCTGTTCGGCAAGCTGAGATGCCTTGAGTGTCTTCTGTTCCTCCAACCGAGATGTAATACGTGTCTCCTGTTTGTGAAGCTGAGGTGCCATGAGTGTCTTCTTTTCCTCCAACCGAGATGTAATATGTGTCTCCTGTGCTTCCTGTATTGAAATGCATCTGAGTCAATACGGCCAACAACGAGTTTGTGTCCCTCGTTGCGACTGGAATCGGAGACTGCTTCTTTTTGTCGATGCTTCTACCACAAGTTGAAAAATATAATCATTAAAGGTAATTCCGTCCGCTTCCATAGCCTCTCACAATCATGGCTGTGGCTGCGTTTATTGCCTGTAGTGTTCAATTCGCGTTGCTTGAGTGTTATTGAGTTAGGGATGGTACATACTTCACAATATTCTCTACAGTTATGTGACGAGCTCGATGATTCCTGGACTATTTATCCTAGGCTCGAACACTATAAAGTCAAAACAGAAGCACAAATATTGTTTATAGATGCTAAAACTAACTTGTCAATAAACGCAATACCAATTCACGAGTCCACAGTAAGTTCACTGTTCAACAGTTGAAAATAAACTGATCATCATGCCTTGCTTGGTTACTGCCTTTTTTAGTCCTACAGGGGCTACCTCACGCTCCTAGAAGTTTCTAGGTTGTTCGCTCATCGTGTTCTCGAAGGGTCGATGATACGTATCTACATCTCCTCTTTGCCGCTTATTCGTAAACACTCATGCTTTCTCTCTCTCTCTTGCTGGCACGCATAAGTGTAATAGAGATAGCGTTTGTTGGTTTAACTAGTGGTGGGAGTATTATTGATCTAAGGATGGTACATATTTGAGAACTGCCCTCCACCTAACTCTGATCGTCCCGATCAGACACATTGCCTGAACCAAATGCAGCTAGAATTTTCAGGTAGACTACTTTCATCCTGTGGCATTCCAATAGTTTATATGGGCCTTTTCTGTTACAATGCTGTTTCGGGGTTGTATAGCAATAATAAATCTCCTTTCATAAAATCTTCCTTCGCAACCGGCTTTCATCTTATCACTCATAATCTTAGTCCGTTGTCTCATAAGGTTGTATATTTCTCTCATTCCCTCTTCCAAAACGCTAGTAGATTCCGACCATTTACTCCTGTAGCAGCATTTAGCTCAAACTTCAAGTCAGCTGGCAAGCGAACATCATTTTCCAAAATAACTTTTGCAGGAGTCTGACCAGTTTTTCCATGAACTACAGCGCGATATGCCATCAGGATCAAGGAGATTTGAGTATCCCAATCCTTCTGAAACCTATCCACTACTTTCCAATGTTCTATTGATTCGTTCCACCAGCCATCTGACTGAGGACGCTGTGCAGTTGTTGGAGTTTTTTTTTTCGAATGCCCAATGTCTTCCAAATTTTTTGAAACTCAGCTGATTCGAAATTCTTGCCCTTGTCAGAATGTAGCTTCATCGCTATGGTTTATGCCTCTTGATTTGGAATAGGGTACACTTCTGGCCATTTGCTGAAATAGCACTCTACCAATTCCAACAGTTCTCACCGTGTTAGACAATAGTTTCTTTCAGGTTTCCCGATAATTCGGCTATAGTGCGCAACTATCTTCTCACGTCATTCCCACAACAGCCGGTTCTATCGCACCGGAGTGACCCGGGTTTTTTTACCCGGCCAAGGGCTGTTATTGTCATCCTCGGAGCAAACCCGCAGATCCCAGAATCAAAGATCTCAATGCGGAAATTCGTAGGATAGTCAACGAACACAAGCTGACCAAGTGGAAACAACACCTTGAGGCATGCAACCTCTCCTACTATAGTTTAAAAACTGTCTTTAAAATTTACATATTTGCACCTAGACCGATCATGCGTCAATAATTTTCGCGGTTAAAATTTTAATAAATTCATCGACAAAGTGTTTTATATTTGATTTATATGTTACATCATATTTGACCGCGTCTATGACTTTCGTAATTATACAGCTTCACGTCAACTGTCCTTCCGGACACAGGTCAGCTCCTTTTAAATGTTTTCCTGGCTATCCCTTCTAATTGGATGAATAACGGTATCATGATCACAATGATTTGTATTATTGTTGTAACATAGCACAAAACAAGGACGGTGCGGGCGGTTTCCAACTACGTTTCTGAGTTTATACCTTTCAGGAAATTCTTTCTCGGTGTTATGAATGCGCTGTCTTATAGCGTTTACTTCTGATTAGCATTATATTATATGGTCTATATGGTTGCATGTTTTAGGATATTCAGTTAAGAAGATCGTGCCACTGGTCCGCGTATCCCAACTGTCCGTTCGGTGAACTATAGATACATTAGGTTGGTTCGCTTTCACCGCACGAAATCGTATCTCGATATCTCAACAAACAGTGTATTTATTTGATTTCACATAGACAGACGGTCATAGCTAAGTTCATCAGTATGGTCCCGGCGATCCGGTATTATATTAATATCCAGGTTCATACAACCTTTAATATTCATGAAAGGTATAATAATTGTAGTTACCCACCCGCCTTTTCAGTGCCCTTAATATACTACTCCATCAATGGTCTGATCGTGCGCTCAGTGCTATTTGCGACCGCCGGCCCTGTCTTTGCTGGTATGCTCTTACCTTTCATATCCATATGTACAGGGTAGCGCAAAAGTAATCCTCCTATCAGAAAATGCTATAAATTTTGCGATTGGCCCCTAAAGTCAGTTCTGTTTTGACATTTGTGTAGAAAACACATGCGAAATACACGTTAATAAACAATGTTACGCTACACTGCTCCAGAACGCGGAATATTGCTGACTATTTATTCGACCAATAATCGGTCGGGGCCAAACGGTTACTGTGAATGGTGAGCGCTACAGAGCAATAATCAACGAGTTCTTTTTGCCGCAACTTGATGAATTGGGATTGGAAAACATGTGGTTCCAACAAGACGGTGCAACAGCACACACTGCACGTGCCACAACCGATATGCTGAACATCGGAAGCTTACTTTTGCGCCACCTGTTATATATGTACGTCACCAAGTAGTTTCGATACTCGCCAACCCAGTATGTTTTCCGCTTGGTACATATACCCTCACAAGTTTTAAGTTTACAATACTAAAAATAGGGCTAATTGGCAAAAAGTATCAGAGCTAGAAAAACGCGTGTAGCGATGACAAACGGATGATCAGAAGAAAAAGAGAATAAAAACCTATTGAAGTTTCTTGACAGCGAATATGTGATACCAAACATATGATTGCAGGGCAGTACTTTAGCACAAGTTGTTTAGCCTTATTCTAATGGTATTTTTGCAGACCTTCAGTCCATACCTTGATGTCATCTGAAGGATAAATCTTCCTTGTAGAAACATTTTCCTGGAGCTGTTGATAATTAGTTCCTACCTCGACCTTTTAGCATTGCCCCAATTCATCTGCTTTTGAAACTTAAATGGGTGATTTGAACTCATTAAGTACTCTTACCGGTATACGTCCAACTCTTTTTGTCATAGCTAAGGTTTTTTCTACTAGTAGATCCCACATTTATTTGTTTGCTGCCTCGGCAACCCATAATTTGTTTGTCCCATAATCTCCGTCAATCTTTGACAATATGACCGCTTCTGACTTAGGTGGACATTTTCGGCTCTCCTTAACGAGTACTCGCTTACTGGCTTAGTCGTTTTCGTAACCAAAACTGAGTGGCACATCCATCTTTTCATGTCGATCTTTATACCTTCGTCCATTAAGAAGTCACGATTTCGTCAGTAATGTCTGCTACTTAAAAATTGTGTACAATGGACACGTTTCCAATTGCGATTTCACATGTTACTTCTCCTAGGACTTTGGCGTCCTCACCAGTGGCCGTACGTAACTTTGCTCCATGAAATGGTCTCACCTTCTTGTTGACTAAATCATCAAATGATGGTGGGATTGGGAGACTTGCTCATCTCCTTCAGCTTTGCGCTTACACCTACCTGCGTTGCTGGAGTCTCTGAAGATGGTACTACAATAACGCGCTATATGACCAGATTTTCCGCACTTAAAGGCACCTTCAGTTTTCTGTTGCTTTCTATTTAACGCTTCCAGAATTGTGTCTACTCAATTTGGCCGTTCAAAAGCGAAGCTGTTTCCTGCGTCAGAGCATGCGATATGGATACGAATGCCATTTTGCGGTTTGCATATGTGGCCCGGTTCGTATCCACATCACGTATTCTATTTATGAAACTTTGGATTTTTACAAGTGCGTCTTCATTCGCTACATGGACCAACAACTCGATGTCCGATACAAATTCCTGTAAAGTCTCATAAGCCTTCTGGGACCGATTCTGCAGCTCTATCAATTGTCTCGTTCGCCATCTGGAATAGTTCTTACGATTTCGAGTGCATGTCCCTTCAATGACACGAATAATGCAGCAAAGCATCCATGGTTCACCGCCGCTGTTAACTCAAATTGTAGCTTGGATACCTGGAAAGCAGCAGAACTATCAAATGACGGGGATTTTACCTTTGGAGAATTTGGAGGAAGCAGCTGAGCGAATCAGTTGCAATTCCTGGATACTGCCTTTCAAACTATATACTTCGGTCTCAATTTTGTCCAGCCGTTCTCTGAGTACCTTTCGCACCTGTGTTGTTTTTGCATATGACGGGTTTTCCGCACCAAAATCTGGTGAAAAGATGAAGAAATGTTGCTGGCAACTTACAGGGCAATCGCTAAGCAGGCTCTGAGCTACGCGTAGCCAATATAGCTGCCGAGAAGTTGAATGCCCTTAAGATCTGCCACGGTGTTAAAAACAGGTCGAAATGTGAAACAGTCAAACAGGGAAAGTAAGGATGCATCCCCGTAAGCATCACATAATATCGCCGTTTGGTTCAAAGTTACACCGGCATGACCTGTTGTTGTTATTGTTGCAGCGATGCTTCGTCCTGCCTATTCGTCACTTTCCTTACCTATCATTGCCATAAAAAAATCCAGGAACCTCGCGGCTTCAATATTGTTGGACTAGAGTGAGAATGGTGTTAGCGACTCTGTGTAAATGTTGTTGAGGGCCTGTCTTTGGATCAAACTACGAGGCTATGCGGTGCCTGATTTCATCATAGTGCTTACTGAGATGTTACCTTATTTTCCTAAGAGGCTTGGGACAGTTGAACAAGAATTGCCTGGTTGTCATTTTATTATGCTCTTTAACACTGCGCATTTTTGCCACACTGTGGAGATGGTGTTCCGTTAACATGAGGAGACATCCCGTACCAGGTCCTTATACAGACCTGCAACTTCCTCCAATTAGTGTTCGATAGTTACGGCGACCACGCGGGCAGCTCAGTACCGGCTGGCCAATCGCCTTGTATTTTGCCAGCAAGGTTTCTTTCCCTTTTCCACAACTACTGCCAGCCAATGACTTCGCGGTTTTGTAATTTGGTCGTCATCGCGGCCGCGTGACCAGAAAAAGTGAGCCTGCTATCAAACGCCCCCCTAAGATTTTGTGGTGTGAGACAGTCCGAAGCTTGATGCCGGCGACCTTTAATTCTATTTTCACTTGCGCCGTACATGTGGTAAATAAGTTGGCCGATGATTTGGTAGGTGACAGTGCCAGATTTCACCCAGCGAAGAAGCCGGCCAAGGGGAGCACAGCTCATTTACGGAAGGGCCATTTGGCTAAATCGTGCAGTCATCAGTCTAGACACCCGCTGATGGGGAGGGGAGCCACAATATGTAATAATTAAACAGTAGCAGGGATAGTACACCACCCCCTTTGGAACCCCTTGCTTCATTATCCGTGATTTTTATCATTCGCCCCTGAATTCCACCGATGCTTGGCAACCACTCAGGTAATTGGCGGTCCAGATATTTAGACAGCGGGAAGTGTTGGGTCTTCCAGATCATTAATAAGTTGCGCATGGCTTTCGACAAATCAAGCGTAACCATCATTGTCCTGTCATTTAACCGATTATGGTTGTGACCGCCATTTATCTGAGCGTTTATGTTTGGAAAGCTTCAGTTTGCGGTATAATAAGAGCAGGACCGTCTTCAGGGTCTTCACTACTGGCGAAAGGAGAGATATCGGGCTATATGACTCCCCTACGTTAGCTGCTTTCCCAGGCTTTAGTAGTAGTATAATCTTTGCTTGTTTCCAAAGGTGGTCACGGACTGGTTGAAGACAGCGTTAGGTATCCTATTCCCTCATAACCGCAATGTTTTAACAACTGCATCGCCCTTCTCAACCTCTGTGGTGGTGATGGAGATGAAGACTGTGCTGCTTGATTTTTTTCCATTTATGTGCCTTCCTGCTAATGCGTCTAATTTTTTTGTCCACCGAGGGATGCCATACATACTGTCGGCAAAATGTCATTGCTCAGGCTTCGATGGAAGCTTGTCGGATGGAACAAAGATTTGAATGTGGACCACCACCAACGGAGAGGTCGCAGGACCTTATGGGCTCCTTCCACTTAGAGCATTTGTGTTGATCAACCAGCTATCTGTATCCCGTACTGAGATCCTTGATCTAAGGATCCGCAGGGTCAAAGCGTAGCACATGATCACGCTCGTTTACCACGGCCACGGCCTCTGCGGGAAGTTCGGACAAATTTCCTACATTATCCCTGACGGAAGGTGTTGAGCTGCGATTGAGTCTACGATCGTGAGAAACGCTCTTTCCCTGTTCTCCGTGCAGAACGCCGATCGACTATTTGCTAGGCCATCTTCTGTCCCCTAACAACGATGTGCAACTCATTGATTGATCCACGGGTATGATGCCTCTCACCTCTCATTACCCATCTTCCCCTTTCTTAAGGAGAAACCCATCTGTTGGTGTTGTTGTAGTTACAAACAACAACAACAGCCACCAACCTAACCTCCCTGCGGTTTAGGGGTTTAGAATATGCCCGAGGTAGGCACACCGGTCGAACGAGGCGACTAAAATGCACAAAAGATGGTTTATTTACGGATATGATGCCTCCCACCTCTCATTTCCATCTTCCACTTCACTAGTCGTGAAGACTGTGCTGCTATTGTAGAAAGGCACCCAGGGGCGTGAGCAACAGGGACCTCGAATGTACTAAAGAAAATACGAGGTCTGTGGATGGCAGGCTTAAGCGTTGATCAGCCGGATTTGTGTAGCCATCTCTTACACAAAAATAGGCTGCCGTGAGAGTGCTGAAACCTACTCGACGGCCAGACTCTACTAACCCAACTTTACTATGGTCCAACAATATTGTAACGGCCAGGTTCCTAGGACTTCCGTTGGAACCATCTTTTAAATTCCCCAACTGAGCACACTCCTTTAACAGCAAATTTCTTATGGATTACGGTTCTAGGCCAGGCGTGATGACCAGCAGGGTAAAGTTATGTTACAACAGCAGCACAGTGAATGTGACACACAACGTGTGATAACGAAGGATAAAAATAAAGATCAGAGTATTACCATGACCACCACAGAGGCTAAAAATTCCATTAAAAATATCGAAATCTATCCATAGAAGTTTGGCACAGTACACCCTTCTGGGTGGGCGGGGTTTAGTCAAGCTTTAAAAAGTAACCCTTAGGAGAACCAACATCGACTACTCTATCCACACAACTTTTGTCTAGTACACTATTCTGAGTGGGTGAATTTTGGCCACGCTTTTAAAAATTAATTCGTATGCGATCCAACACCGACCACCTTATCCACAGCGTTTTTGAAAAGTATACAATTCTGGGTGGGTCACGATCAGGGTCGATTTTGTGAAAAGCCGTTTTCCTGTTTATGCCCTTTTTATGCATACTGTTATGTATTTACCAATAGTTGGCTACCCTTTTTCCTACTGTCATTATTCTTATATATATATATATACGAGTATTTCATGACGTAGTGATATATTCGCAGATAGATATATTTAGTAAGGCAATAAATTTAAGTTCTTATCGGATAGTATATTCTTAAATCTAGCGCGTGCATTTATGCCTATTCGTAACATTACGATAAAATGGCGATGAGTAGTAAAATCAAAAAAATAAATAAATTGAAATAGGCAATTCAAAATAATAAGTAAACGTGAACGGCCATCACTTCGAAATAAAATGGAGGCCCAAGTTCAGCAATTGCTACTGGTGTAGTGAATCATTGCCACACAAACACACATATCATGCAACAGTTTGTATATCTACAAACATAGAAATAATCTTGACCGCAATAATCAATTGCATAGCGCATACAGAACATGTGACGACATGCCTAGCTCAGCAAAACGTTGCCATTGGTCATATCAGCATTAGCTGCTGAATTAAAAATTCAGCTATTAAGAATATGAAAAGAGGAGGAGTTATGAAAATCTCTTTCAGTGAACAAAAACTGTATAAATAGCTGTAAGTTTTATAAAAAAAATCAGTATGAACTTGTTCTCCTAAATGTTATGTTTATCCTTCATTTCTTCTCAATTTCGGCAGACCTAGCGAATGCTTATTGATCGGCAGAATCCTCTCTGTCTTCACAAAGAAGAGGACCATACCTTAATACAGTCCATCACATGGTGATCCTGCCAGACCAATCTTCCTAGGATCATATACTAGGAACTCATCACATCAGTATAGGACAGATCAGCTAGATCACTAAGCCCCCTAGGACCAAATTAATACAATCCTGCCATATCACTGATCCTCGCAGGGTAATTTTAATGCTTCCAAATATCTTACTTTTAACACTCATGCCAGGATTTGAATAATGTATTATCCACAAACGCCTCGACACTCAATCTATCGATTATGGACAGCTCTGCAGAAAAGGAGGAGGCAGAAGACGATAAGAAAAAAATCGTATTTTTTGGAGGCATTAAATACCCTAAAAGAGAAAATAATTAACTCACATATCCGACAATATCATATGCAAGCAAATCGTTTAAAAAGCATGACATCAACAAACCTATTATAGAAACAGAGTTGTTAGCCATTCATTGAGGAATAAATTATGGCAGAAAATTTATTGTTGTAACTGACCACAGACCCCTAGTATCATTATTTTCACACAGAAATCCATCATCAAAAATGATAAGAAGTAGAGTAGATTTGTCAGATTACGATTTCGAAATTGTATACAAACAAGGTAAAATAAACACCAATGCAGATGCATTATCACGCATCAAGTTAGTGACGTACTTAAGTCAATGATCCCTATTAACAAAAATGAGCAAGGAGACAAAAAGATAATTAATGTATTAACACGGAACAAGACCGCAAATGTAAAAGATAAGGAAATTAGGGAAATATCGCATAAAGATGCAGAAACCGGTAAACGCATTAAAGAAAGCATATCTCATAAAAAGTCTGATCAACTTCATATTTGGGAATGCACCTCTTTAATGACGTAAAGAAAATAAGGAATTTAAAATTCAAGAAGAAATATAATGATTTAGAAATGAATAAACGCGGGCCGATAAAAATACTAATATACAAAGCTCGAAGGGAAATACATAGCATGATACGATACTTAAATATAAACTAATAGACGAATCGCAGGCCATTTAGGAATTCGAAAAACTATATAGAAACTTAAACAAAGATACATTTGGAAAAATATGAGGCAGCTGGTCAAGGAATTTGTAAACAACTGCAGAAAATGCACACAAAATAAAATTGTAAGACACACAAACGAACCACCTGTAGTGACAGACACGGCAATGTCGATATTCGAAACCATAACGATTGACACAGTTGGCCCACTTATTGTCATATTTTGCCTTTAGTTTTTGTTTTACAATATTTATTATGTTTCTGGCGTTGTGTATTGAGTTTTAGAGTCTCAGCTTCAACTCATTGGCGTAATTATCAATGTCATACATTTTTGTTTGTTTATCTATGTTGTCGCTTGGCAGCGTGGCTAATTTACCGAACACTAACTCATACGGTGAGTACAATGTATCTACATATGGGGTTGTGTTGTACGCAAAAGTGTAATATGGGATCCACTTGTCCCATTCATAATCGTCGGCAAAAGAAAGTAAATACTCGTTAAGAGTCCTGTGCTTTTTTTCTAGTGACCCTATCGTTTCATACTTGTTTAGTGTTAAGTAAGGTGCAAACTTGCTTCATGAGTTTATTTACAAATTCTGTTCCTCTGTCTGATTTTAATGTTTTTATGAAACCGTACTTGATAATAAGTTGTTCAACTAAAGTGGTTGCTATTGTTTTTGCGTCTTTCGTCTCAATGGGGTGCGCTATTACAAATTTTGATAAATCGCATTGCATTGCCAATATGTATCTATACCTGTTTGATATGCGAAGTGTGATGGGACTGTATTAAAGTATGGTCCTCTTCTTTGTGAAGACAGATAGGATTCTGCCGATCAATCAGCATTCGCTAGGTCTGCCGATATTGAGAAGAAATGAAGCATAAACATAATATTTAGGACTTTAAATTCATTCTGATTTTAGTTATAAAACTTACAACTATTTATACAGTTTTTGTTCACTGAAAGAGGTTTTCATAACTCCTCCTCTTTTCATATTCGTAGTAGCTGAATTTTTAATTCAGCAGATAATGCTGATATGACCAATGGCAACGTTTTGCTGAGCTAGGCATGTCGTCACATGTTCTGCATGCGTCGTGCCGGTCTCATTGCGCTATGCAATTGATTATTGCGGTCAAGATTATTTCTATGTTTGTAGCTATAGAAACTGTAGAATTATCTTCAAAAGTTTCCATATAAAAATAAAAACGCCGACACAGAAATTTTTATATTCTCTAGTTAAATTTTTATTTAGCTTATTATTTTCTATCGACCCGTCACCGCTCAAAATGAAAACTCATTTGATCATCATAACCGAAATATTATTTCGGATGAAGTAAATTGATGCCGCTAGCATATATACAGGGTGTTTTTTTTACAGGTTTGTTTTTCGAATAGAGATAAAACTGGCATTTTGTGGTCAAATCTGGCAACTCTAATGTCATTTATGTTTAGTTTGGTTTGCCATTTCATCATGAACAGGTTGACAAAAGAACAACGCTTGCAAAGCGTGCAAATTTATTTCGAAAATAATGGTTCAGTTCGCGAAGTTTACCGTGAGCTCCGTCCATTTTATGGTCGACATAATCGTCCATCAGAGCAATTAATTCGGTTAACCATGGATCGTTTTCGCACTACGTTTACTCTATGTGATAATACGCATCCGCAGAGACGTCGAACAGTGCGCACCGAAGAAACAATTGCCGCTGTAGAGCAAAGTGTTGAAGAGGACCCGAATGAATCGATTCGCCACCGTGCACAGCAATTGGAGCTTTGTCCATCAACTTTATGGAAGATTTTGCGCAAAGATCTTGGCTTGCGACCTTACAAGATCCAGCTTGTGCAAGAATTAAAGCCGCGAGACCATGCAATGCGTCGTGATTTTGGTGTATGGGCCGAAAATGAGATTGATTTCGATGCTGATTTTCATCGCAAAATTTTGTTCAGTGATGAGGCTCATTTTTGGTTGAATGGCTACGTCAACAAGCAAAATTGCCGCATTTGGAGTGAAGAGAATCCACATGAGACCCTTGAAACGCCATTACATCCACAAAAACTGACTGTTTGGTGTGCTCTATGGGCTGGTGGAGTCATTGGGCCATACTTCTTCCGCAATAATGCTGGAGAGGCAGCTACCGTTAATGGAGACCGGTATAGAGCCATGATAACCGACTATTTTGTTCCCGAATTGGATGGCATGAATGTGGATGAGTTGTGGTTCCAACAAGACGGCGCTACATGCCACACAGCGCACGTCACAATCGATTTATTGAAGGAAACATTCGATGAGCGCATAATTTCGCGGAATGGACCTGTCAATTGGCCACCAAGGTCGTGTGATTTGACACCATTGGATTCTTTTCTTTGGGGATATGTGAAGTCGCTCGTCTACACCAATAAACCAGAAACGTTAGGGGAATTGGAAGCCAACATTCGTGGCGTTATTGCCGACATACGGCCCCATATGCTCGAAAAAGTGGTTGAATATTGGACCTGTAGAATTGGCTTTATTCGAGCTAGCCGCGGCGGCCAAATGCCTGAAATCATATTTAAACATTAATGGCATAAAATTATCCTTCCAATAAAGCCAAATTGATGGACCTTAAAACGATTTTCTTGTGTTTTATTTCAATTCGAAGTTCTATACCCCTAAAAAAAACACCCTTTACATATGTATACATAAATAGTTGCAATAACTAATGTAACATCGACCATGCCTACTATGATTTGCAATATGCTTTCTCGCTTTATTGCATGTAGATGATTGATTTTTGTTTCTTGTGCTTGTCACTGCAACATCCACACACATACATATACCATGTACGAGGTGTGTTCAAAAAGTATCGCGAATTTTGTGTTTTTTCAAAAATTATTTATTTATTCATGAATATCTATTTTGTCCCCTTCAAAGTAATCCCCATGAGATATTATACACTTGTGCCAACGGTTTTTCCAATCTTCGAAGCACTTCAAAAAATCATTTTTTTGTATCTTGTTCAGCTCCTTCTTCGATACCGTCTTTATCTCGTCAAGAGAAGCGTAACGTCGTCAGTTTAGGGAGCAAATTTGGGTCGTCGCGGACAGAGTTTAACATCTCATTAGCAATGTTCATGCGATGCTGTTTTTGGTCACAATTGAGCAATTTTGGTAAAAAAATAGGTAAAAATCGAAGACGATCCAAAACACGTGCAAGGAAAGCAGCTGTCAACAATTAACTGAACATTCAAAATGGCCGAGCTTGTCGGCATAAGTGAGAAACATGAGTACCAACATAACGCCACAAAATATTCGAAATTCGAATATACGTAACCAGCGAAAATTCAAAATTCGCGATACTTTTTGAACACACCTCGTACATATATAAGCACGCATGCTGCAGGTTATATAATGTCATATAATAGCAAGACGCATTTCATAATCTATACTAAGAAATATAAAACTTACATTAGGGAAGGTCGGTTTTATTGAGTAAGAAAATATAAGTCTATGTTACAGTGGAGGATGGGGCCGTGTGCAGAAGTCCACGCAAGTGGGGAAAGATTCTGATCGCCATTCACCTGGGAATGGCCAGAGCGATTCTTTTGGATGCGGTTCAAGCAGCTCACTACTTCCGGGCTTTGCGCCCAAGTATCCTCTGGGTAACCACCGAACACCCGTTTGGTGGTGAGCTAAACGTGAGAAGGCGACAACCTGGTAAGGCCACTCCGACATAATCGGTTTAAGGGCTTGCTGGGGGGTTCAAACAGCAGCGTCTGATCACCATGTGGTGCGGCTGCAAGCGGGCGTCTGTCTTGGATCAAGCGGCTCGCTATACAAACGTGTAACAGAATTCAACCTCCCGTGAAACGGGTTGTGCGTTGGGTTTGGGACCCACCACATAAAACAACGAGCTATGTTGGACGGTCAAAATCGCCCAGGCGGTTAGATGACCATTTAAAGAAGAAGAAGAAGTTACAGTGACTTGAACTTACCTCCTCAAAATAAACTAGAAATCTATCTAAATAAAATACAATATAGATTCATATATCTAATTACAAAAATATAGTTTCAGTAAAAACTTATCTACATCTCTATTCTGGGAAATGATACAATTGTGGTCCAACATTTGTTGCATGGATTGAGAAAACCCAGTAAAACCCAATCAGACCAACATAATGTAAATTTAGTATAATG
Organism: Merzomyia westermanni; assembly: GCA_949987695.1. Classification (NCBI taxonomy): domain Eukaryota; kingdom Metazoa; phylum Arthropoda; class Insecta; order Diptera; family Tephritidae; genus Merzomyia; species Merzomyia westermanni. Next base: position 112,594,654 of record OX465289.1, read on the forward strand.
ATATATAATTAAAATAAAAGTGAAAACTGCAATGAAATTAAGTCCATAGAATTTTGAGTGACATGTGAAAATGAAGTTTCAGCAAGAATAATGTTTAAATCATCAGCCCAAGTTGATCTCTCAAATCGGCAAATTGTGGTACAGGCAATGGTTTTGTTAAGATATCAGCCAGCTGTTTATCTGTAGGAATATACTCAAGATTATTAATTAGTGGTCTTTCAATTTGTTCTCTAGAAAAGTGGTATTTAATATCAATATGTTTAGTTCTTTTATGATTAGCAATGCTTATACATCCTAGATTATCTTCACATATTTTTATTGGTTCCTGTAGTTCTAATTTAATACTATTTGCTAGTGGCTTTAGCCACATAGCCTCTCTCGTGGCCCCAAATAATGCCATATATTCAGCCTCAGTCGATGAAGCTGCAACTGAACTTAGCTTTTTAGTATTTCAACAAATAAGACTTGAATTTGACATATTGAACAAATAACCTGTAGTACTTTTTCTATCGTTTTCATTTCCTGCCCAGTCGGAATCAACATAGCCAGTCAAAACATTTTCGAAGTCTACAGTTTTTGTAAAGGTTAACTTTAAGTTAATTGTACCTTTTAGGTGCCTCAAAGCCCTTTTAAGACATTGCCATAGTTCTTTATTATTTTTGTTCGTATATCTACTTAAAATTCCAACTGAGGTACTTAAATCAGGTCGAGTGCATAGCATTATATACATTAGACATCCAATTAAAATGTAATGTAAGAAAGGATCAACCGGTTGCGATGAGATGTTAAACGAAAAAGAAAGATTACAAAAGTTGTAAGATCGTATGATAATGAAATTAATGATAAAATGAAATTTCAGGTATGGTACAGGGTGCCACAGTACTCCCCCTATAGATGTATCATCGGTACCGGAGCGGGATACTAATGTGTCTACCCGTGCGGGTGGTGCTCGTTGATGGTGGTTGAGGAGCCTCTTGTTGAATAACTTGTCTTGGCGCCTGATGATCATACTCGACGTTGGCAATAAACGCTGGCTTCCACCTATCGACGCTTATGTTGGTGGTTCGTCCGCGTATAACAAGCTTGAAAAATTTTGGACTTCGTTTTACGACGAGGTATGGGCCGTCATACGGATGTGTTAGCGAGGGGCGTACTGAGTCGTTTCGCACGAATACGTGCGTTGCCGTCTGCAAAGCTGGAGTTAAAAATGGTTGTGGTTGCGAATGGTGCGCAGTTTGAGTTGAGCGTAGTTTTTCCATTGAAGATCGAAATTGTGCAATGGCTTCGCTGGTTACTTCTTTCGACTTGGCCTCTTGAAAAATTTCACCTGGAATGCGTAGTGTTGAACCATATACAAGCATTGCAGGGGAAGCATTTATGTCTGGTCGGATGTTATGCGTGCTGGAACGCCAAAGCGTGAAATCCATTGTGAAAGCAGAGCCTTGGCGACTGATTCTGCACAAATATCTGTCATGGGTACTGCTTCTGGCCATCGAGTGTATCGGTCGATGATGGTTAGGCAATAACGTTGTCCCTCACAAAGTTGGAAAGGGCCAACGATATCGATATTGATGTGGGAAAATCGTTCGTGTGGAGGCTCAGACTTTACTGGTGCTGTCCTGGTGTGACGATGTATTTTGGACCGTTGACACGCTTGGCAGCAGCGCACAAAGGTTGTGATATCTTTGCGTATGCCTAGCCACACGAATTTCGATGTGCACAGAGTTGTTGTTGCACGCACTCCTGGGTGCGATAAGCCATGGACCTTTATAAGTATTGAATTTCGAAACTCCTTTGGTATGTAGGGACGCACTGTGGTGGTCGCTGTTGGGTATCGAAAAAAACTTTAGAATAAGCGAATTTGTATGCGTACCTGGCTCCTTGATAAATTCTTGAAGTTGTTTATCGGCTTTCTGTGCTTCAGCAACCTTGGTGTAGTCGAAAACTCCATCGATTGCTTCTATTCGAGATAGTAAGTCGGCTGTGGCGTTATGCTTTCCTGGTGTGTGGCGTATGTCAGTGGTAAATTGTCCTACAAAATCAAGTTGGCGTACTCGTCGAGGTGATGCTTTTTCTCAGTTTTGTCGAAAGGCAAATACCAAGGGACGGTGATCGGTAACCTCGTAGCACTTGCGACGTTCAATCATATACCGAAAGTGGCACATGCCCTGGTACACTGCAGCCAATTCACAATCGTATGTGCTATACTTTTGCTGTGCGTTGGTGAGCTTCTTGGAATAGAATCCGAGTGGTTGAAGTTCCCCATTTACGTTTGGATGTAATGCAGCGCCAACTGAGGTATCTGATGCGTCAACATAAAGAGCTAGTTCGGCGTCTGGTACTGGATGTGCAAGCAGAGTTGCATTTGCTAGTTCTGTCTTGCATCGGGTGAATGCGTCTTCGGCTTCTTTAGTCCAAATTAACGGAGTGCGATCGGTTTCCGTGTTTGCGGTGATAAGACCCTGTAGGCGGTGCTGATAGGCGACGGCGTTCGGAAGAAATTTTCTGTAAAAGTTTAGCATGGCGCGGAAACACTTCAATTGCTTAGCGACGGACGGTTTCGGGAACCCACGAATAGCAACGACCCGTTCAGGCAACGGATGGATTCCTTGCGCGTTGACTAAATGTCCCAAGAATTTTAGTACCGTTTTAGTTTTGGCTGTGTTGATCGCGAGATTATTATCTCGAATACGTTGAAGAACCGTGCGTATGTCATGGCGATGTTGTTCGATGGATGATGAGGCGATGCATATATCGTCTATGTATGGAAAAGCGAAATCGACACCACGTAGGACCTCGTTGATAAGGCGTTGAAAGGTCTGGGCGGCATTGCAGAGCCCAAATGTCATAAATTTAAACTCGAATAATCCGAAGGGCGTTGTGATGGCAGTCTTAGCGATGTCGTCTTCGTGTATGGGTACCTGATGAAAAGGGCGCTGGAGGTGAATTTTTGAAAATATTGACTTACATCGTAATTTTCTCGTAAAATCGGTAAGGTATGGTAATGGGTAACGGTATGGCACTGTCTGTGCATTAAGTGCCATGTAATCGGCACATGGTCTCCACGTACCGTCGCTTTTCTTAACCATGTGCAGTGGACTTTCCCAGTTACTGCTAGATGGGCGGCAAACACCTACTTTCATCAGAAACTCGAACTCTTTACGTGCTGCATCCAGTTTCTCAGGGGGAAGTCGTCGTGGCCGGGCGAAGACGGGCTGGCCTGTCGTTATTATCCGGTGAGAGATCGTAGACTTTGTCCTAGTGTAGCATTACTCAGAATGCTTTTCACTGTCAATGCACTTTCATGCATATCCAAATATTGACCCACTTAAATTATGCTGAACCCACGGGAGTTCAACAGCATATACCAACTGACACCTATCTATTTACAAATTGTCAACCCATTACTCAATGCGTCGCTTTGACCAACACAAGTATCGATCAGCACGACTGATCGACACTATCGGTTGGTCAACGTGAACTACCAAATTATTTGCTGACATTGCACACAATGCAAATACTTTTAGTGTCTAAGTATTTGTGTAAGTTTGTATACGTAAGTTAAGCTAGAAATGTATAAAAGAGAAAGCTTTTGAATAAAGAACAATCAATTCAACGATATACATCTGCGTACCTCATTTGAAGACTTTACATGGCGATCCTGCCAGTCTCACAACATACCGAAAACTTTGCAATTAAATTTGCGAAATCGCTTAGAGACTGAGCAGAAGGAATCTACAAACTCAGTTTGGGTCAAAAGATCCTGCCAGCATAAACCAGATCCTGCCAGTATAAACCAGTGGATTATTGGATCACTTCATGATGACATAAAATCCGTATTATTGGATTATTGGATCGCTTCAGGATCAGAGATATCAGCGAAAATAAATTTTGCTAAAATAGCGAAACCGCTAAAAACGCAACAACAACACATTGTTAACAACGCCAACAACTGACAATTTTGGTCCGGCAAAGGCAATGTCTTCAAGAAATTATGTTTCAGCACCACGCAACACTTAACTACTGAAGATTAAAACACAAAAATTTTTGGACTGGCAGCACGCAGTGAATAGTGAAGATTGAATACAAAATCACTGACTGGCAGCAAAGCACCAAAAACAGCACACAGATTTAAATTAGTTGTAAGACTTGTTAAAATATGTATACCACTAACAAAAAACCCAGAATAATTTGAGCACGCCTTCTGGCCGCTAAACAAGTAGCAATTAAATTTGCTTAGGGACAATTATCTTTAATAAAAAAAAAAATAAGTAAATAGTTAAAATAATATGCAAGAAATTACAAGAAAAGAAGAATTTGACAGAATTTTTAAGAAATGTCACGATACTATTAAAGAATTTATAGCTATTTCTGAACAAATTTTGAAGAATCGTAACGCAGAAAAGCAAGGTCCTACACCGATCACTATAGAAGAGTATCGGCGAAGGAATAAGCCTAGCAAAAAGGAAGAAATTCCAAAAATACCTGCCCCTACAATAATTCATAACAGAAAAAGGGGAGGCAAACAGGTCAAAAGACAAATAGAAATAGCCAAAACGTTTAGGCTCCTTAATTTAACAACAAACACGGTTGATAGGTTAAAACTGAAAGAAAAAATTAATGTATTAAGAAATAGAAAGTTATGAAAAAAAAATATATAAAATAAAGAAGAGCTTATACAATATTTCGCAACTAAGAAACGTCATTAAATAAATTAAATTGAGTAAATTGGAATGTGAAAAACTTTTAATAATTACTGAAATGTCAATAAATTGATTACTGAATACTAGTAAATATCTATTTCCTATGGATAGTGCACTTTCACCTGATCTTGATTATGGAATAATCAATGATATTATTGATCGTTTAGAACGTGAAAACGAACAAATAGAAACACGTAGGTCAAGACCTCGTAACAAGGGAAGCGACAGGAATCATTTAAATTGGCTAAGGCAACATTGGTACAATATAGGAATGAATAGGGAACCTACTTTAAGTGATATTCTATACCCTACAACTACGGAAGAGGAAATCATGAGAATGATTAAAATAGCATTCCCAAATAAAGAATAAGTAAACCTTGTAAATTTTTAAATAAATAAACACAAAATATATTAAAGAAGAAATTTTAGGTTGGAAAAATGGCATCATGGTGGAAAATTGCCCTAAACAGCATTTTAGTAGGTATAGCAGGATATGAAGTTGGTAAAGAAAGTTGAGCAGAGAAAAGTCAGGAAAATAAATTGGTCAAATATGAACCACATCCTATTATAGAAAACAAGGAAGAGCTTTCCGATAAATGGTTGACTGTTTTTGCATGCGTAATTACATGTCTAATAAATTGTGTTCAAAAAGTATCGCGAATTTTGAATTTTCGCTGGTTACGTATATTCGAATTTCGAATTTTTTGTGGCGTTATGTTGGTACTCATGTTTCTCACTTATGCCGACAAGCTCGGCCATTTTGAATGTTCAGTTAATTGTTGACAGCTGCTTTGCTTGCACGTGTTTTGGATCGTCTTCGATTTTTACCTATTTTTTTACCAAAATTGCTCAATTGTGACCAAAAACAGCATCGCATGAACATTGCTAATGAGATGTTAAACTCTGTCCGCGACGACCCAAATTTGCTCCAGAGGGTCATAACTGGTGACGAATCGTGGGTTTATGGTTATGACGTGGAAACCAAAGCTCAATCATCTCAATGGAAGCTGCCGCACGAACCAAGACCGAAAAAAGCGCGCCAAGTTCGGTCGAATGTGAAAGTTTTGCTGACAGTTTTCTTCGATTGCAGGGGCGTGGTGCATCATGAGTTCTTGCCACAGGGAAGAACGGTCAATAAGGAATATTACCTGCAAGTTATGCGCAATTTGCGCGAAGCAATCCGCCAGAAACGCCCGGATTTGTGGAAGAACAAAAATTGGCTTTTGCACCACGATAACGCCCCTGCTCACGCATCGTTGCTTGTGCGCGACTTTTTGGCCAAAAACAACACACTAATGATGCCGCAGCCACCGTATTCCCCAGATCTGGCCCCCTGTGACCTTTTCTTGTTCCCTAAACTGAAGCGGCCCATGAAAGGACGACGTTACGCTTCTCTTGACGAGATAAAGACGGCATCGAAGAAGGAGCTGAACAAGATACAAAAAAATGATTTTTTGAAAAGCTTCGAAGATTGGAAAAACCGTTGGCACAAGTGTATAATATCTCATGGGGATTACTTTGAAGGGGACAAAATAGATATTCATGAATAAATAAATAATTATTTAATTCTTATTGGGCCAATTTTCATATTTATGTTTGCTGGGTAGAGCATTTACGGCCGTTTAAATAAAACAAGTTGTTGTTGTTTTTGTTTTCCCTACGCGTTTCGACGCACTCCGCGCCTTCTTCTGGGGATCTGTATTGATTAAAATTTGTATAAATACATATGTTATTACATACATTTATCACTTATACTGCACAATAAACATGAACAAATTTTTAAACATTGCACTTACATAGAGATAATTAATTAATTACATTACATTAAAAGAATCACAATTTCAAATTCATTTTCTTGTTGTCACCTGCAATGACGTTTGTTTAATTCCTTTTTTGGCTTCTTCTTATTACAGCTGAGTAGACGCTGCTCAGGCCGTCGACGTCATCTTTATAGTTAAGAGTATTTTCTATGTTTTGTTGTATACGTATACTCTCAAGAGTCAATCTTGTTTTCTCTCTTTTTTCGATGTCTAATATTTTGATGTTTGTGAAGTCCGCTATGTGGTTACTCTGAGTTAGATGCTGTGCTAATGCCGTTGTTGTTTTATTATTTTGTGCATCTTTTTTATGCTCGTTAACTCTTATACCCAGTTGCCGTTTCGTGGTGCCAATGTAATATTTTCCACACGCCTCGTTATCACGACCATTACACGTAATTTGGTAAACTACATTACTTTGCTGTTCTTTTTTTACTGGGTCCTTTGTTTTGGTAAAAATTTTCCTAAGAGTAGCGTTTGGTTTGTGAGCGTATTTAGTGCTTTCATTATCTATTAGTTTATGTAATGTCTGATTATTTGTTAGACCCGGTATATACGGTACGCCGATGTATTTTTTATTATTGTTAGAAATATCCGCCGGTGCGCTGTTTTCTTTGCTCCGAGTTACGTTTATTGTGTTTTCAATTAGGGTATTTATCAGTTTATGCGGATAACTGTTTTTAAATAAAATGTTTTTTAACTTTTTCCTGTTTTCGTTCATATATTCTTTGTCGCTAAGTAGAGCTACCTTCTTTATTAAGCTTTTTGCTGTGTTGATTTTTTGGTTCCATGGATGGTTTGAATGATAATTTATTGTCCGTCCCGATGCGATTGATTTGGCATACCAATTGATTACATACTTGTTGATGTAGATGATGTATTCGCAATTATCAAATCCAAAGACGCGGAACATATCTTAAATATATTAAACAGACAACACACAAGCATAAAATTCACCACGGAAAAAGAAAAATACAACAAAATAGCTTTTCTGGACGTAGAAATAAATAGGAGAAATAAAAACCTTATAATCAATTGGTATGCCAAATCAATCGCATCGGGACGGATAATAAATTATCATTCAAACCATCCATGGAACCAAAAAATCAACACAGCAAAAAGCTTAATAAAGAAGGTAGCTCTACTTAGCGACAAAGAATATATGAACGAAAACAGGAAAAAGTTAAAAAACATTTTATTTAAAAACAGTTATCCGCATAAACTGATAAATACCCTAATTGAAAACACAATAAACGTAACTCGGAGCAAAGAAAACAGCGCACCGGCGGATATTTCTAACAATAATAAAAAATACATCGGCGTACCGTATATACCGGGTCTAACAAATAATCAGACATTACATAAACTAATAGATAATGAAAGCACTAAATACGCTCACAAACCAAACGCTACTCTTAGGAAAATTTTTACCAAAACAAAGGACCCAGTAGAAAAAGAACAGCAAAGTAATGTAGTTTACCAAATTACGTGTAATGGTCGTGATAACGAGGCGTGTGGAAAATATTACATTGGCACCACGAAACGGCAACTGGGTATAAGAGTTAACGAGCATAAAAAAGATGCACAAAATAATAAAACAACAACGGCATTAGCACAGCATCTAACTCAGAGTAACCACATAGCGGACTTCACAAACATCAAAATATTAGACATCGAAAAAAGAGAGAAAACAAGATTGACTCTTGAGAGTATACGTATACAACAAAACATAGAAAATACTCTTAACTATAAAGATGACGTCGACGGCCTGAGCAGCGTCTACTCAGCTGTAATAAGAAGAAGCCAAAAAAGGAATTAAACAAACGTCATTGCAGGTGACAACAAGAAAATGAATTTGAAATTGTGATTCTTTTAATGTAATGTAATTAATTAATTATCTCTATGTAAGTGCAATGTTTAAAAATTTGTTCATGTTTATTGTGCAGTATAAGTGATAAATGTATGTAATAACATATGTATTTATACAAATTTTAATCAATACAGATCCCCAGAAGAAGGCGCGGAGTGCGTCGAAACGCGTAGGGAAAACAAAAACAACAACAACTTGTTTTATTTAAACGGCCGTAAATGCTCTACCCAGCAAACATAAATATGAAAATTGGCCCAATAATAATTAAATAATTTGAAATATCGGTGAGCAAATCCGAAGCACAAAATATCTTACCAACAATAAACATGAAACAGTTTTTTCGCCATATTAAAATGAAGTACAATGAGGAGACGCACTTCAACATCAAACAACTTAACAAAAAATCTAAAAATCTCGTGAAACAAAAAGAAAGGTTGAAATTTCTACTGAGATGCAAAAGCTATGGAATCACACCACCACACCTACGGGGTAAGATCAAGTCTTTATCGCACTCATTTAAGTTTCAATCAACGCAACGACAACTGGAAAAAATAGGAACTACCTTTCTCTTTAAAATACTTAATTTAGAAATAAAAGAAACCAACTTAACTATTAAAACAATAGAAAAAGATGTAAACCATATAAAAAACACTCTCAAAAATAAACTAGAAGTGAGCGAATATGAAAGCATTGTAGAAAGGCAAAACTACTTTTCTCAACAAGAAATTACACTCGCGGAAAACAGTCACCAAAAGAAACTCCAAACGCAAATTTCAAAAAACATCGAAAAATTCGGCATCCGGTTTAACGAAGACTGGTTCATAAACAAAAGTACTATAGAGGTCCCACAGGAGAGCCAATGGTTATTATCGCTTGGCAGAAAATTCGCATTACCCATCACAAAAAATAATTTTTCTCCAATTCATATTATCGCGGAACTAGAGCAAGGTGTACAACAAATCGAGGACGACAGAAAGAAAGATGCTACAAGAAGCAACATAGCAACCAAAATTAGTAACTATCACAGGAAGTTAAACAACAGTCCGAAGGATAAATTAATCATAAATACTTTTGAAAACACAAAGAAGTTTCTGAAAGAACACAAAGACAGGGTAGTTCTCACTCATGCAGATAAAGGGAACAAAACGGTCCTAATGAATAAAATCGACTACGAAGAGAAAATGATGGAACTACTACGGGATGTTAAAACATATAAAATCATAAAGAAGGATCCAACACAGCAACTTATGAGAAAAAATAATGCGATTGTCAATGAATTGTCGAAACAAGGCAAAATTAGTATACGCGAAAAAATTCAACTGTCTAGTGTAGCGGCAGTTGCACCGAGGTTATACGGTCTCCCTAAGATACACAAGGAGAATATGCCACTAAGACCGATCTCATCATCTATAAATGTACCCTGCTATAAATTATCTAAATATGTTGGAGCTATTTTAAAGAATATAATATCTGAGATATACAATATTAAGAATGCCTTTCAGCTAAAAGACCGGTTGAAAGATATACGCATAGAAGAGGACGAGATATTGATATCGTTCGATGTAGTTTCGCTATTTACCAATATACCACTACACCTAGCCATACAAACAATAATAAAGCAATGGCCACAGTTAGAGAAGTACACAGAAATACCTAAAAAACAATTTCAACACATTTTAGAATTCTGCCTACGCGAAAATAACTATTTCACGTATAACTCCAAATTTTATCAACAAACATACGGGATGCCAATGGGAAATCCGCTATCTCCAACTATCGCGGATATAGTATTAGACAAAATACTTGACGACAGCATAGCTGAATTAAAGGAAAATGACATATACATCAAATACATCAACAAGTATGTAGATGATGTATTCGCAATTATCAAATCCAAAGACGCGGAACATATCTTAAATATATTAAACAGACAACACACAAGCATAAAATTCACCACGGAAAAAGAAAAATACAACAAAATAGCTTTTCTGGACGTAGAAATAAATAGGAGAAATAAAAACCTTATAATCAATTGGTATGCCAAATCAATCGCATCGGGACGGATAATAAATTATCATTCAAACCATCCATGGAACCAAAAAATCAACACAGCAAAAAGCTTAATAAAGAAGGTAGCTCTACTTAGCGACAAAGAATATATGAACGAAAACAGGAAAAAGTTAAAAAACATTTTATTTAAAAACAGTTATCCGCATAAACTGATAAATACGCTAATTGAAAACACAATAAACGTAACTCGGAGCAAAGAAAACAGCGCACCGGCGGATATTTCTAACAATAATAAAAAATACATCGGCGTACCGTATATACCGGGTCTAACAAATAATCAGACATTACATAAACTAATAGATAATGAAAGCACTAAATACGCTCACAAACCAAACGCTACTCTTAGGAAAATTTTTACCAAAACAAAGGACCCAGTAGAAAAAGAACAGCAAAGTAATGTAGTTTACCAAATTACGTGTAATGGTCGTGATAACGAGGCGTGTGGAAAATATTACATTGGCACCACGAAACGGCAACTGGGTATAAGAGTTAACGAGCATAAAAAAGATGCACAAAATAATAAAACAACAACGGCATTAGCACAGCATCTAACTCAGAGTAACCACATAGCGGACTTCACAAACATCAAAATATTAGACATCGAAAAAAGAGAGAAAACAAGATTGACTCTTGAGAGTATACGTATACAACAAAACATAGAAAATACTCTTAACTATAAAGATGACGTCGACGGCCTGAGCAGCGTCTACTCAGCTGTAATAAGAAGAAGCCAAAAAAGGAATTAAACAAACGTCATTGCAGGTGACAACAAGAAAATGAATTTGAAATTGTGATTCTTTTAATGTAATGTAATTAATTAATTATCTCTATGTAAGTGCAATGTTTAAAAATTTGTTCATGTTTATTGTGCAGTATAAGTGATAAATGTATGTAATAACATATGTATTTATACAAATTTTAATCAATACAGATCCCCAGAAGAAGGCGCGGAGTGCGTCGAAACGCGTAGGGAAAACAAAAACAACAACAACTTGTTTTATTTAAACGGCCGTAAATGCTCTACCCAGCAAACATAAATAAATAATTTTTGAAAAAACACAAAATTCGCGATACTTTTTGAACACACCTCGTATAAAAAATAAATTGAGACGATTAAACAATGTACAACCACGCATATGAATTAACACGCTATACCAAGAAATGAACCAATGGAAAGAAATCCACGAAAAATTACATGAAGAAAAAGCAAAAGCTAGCAAGTCGTACAAATGTATAAATAAAAGCATCCCTATTACAACAGAAACAATAGTAAAGCACCTGAATACAATATTAGAATCTTTAAATAACATAGGACAGGTGATTAAATCGGTAAATAAGTTGCTTACAGAAGAACACCAAAAAGAAGCTTACCAATTTTTCATTGCAGTACGAGATAAACTTGTATCTTCATTAGCTAGACACAATATAGAAGTGACAATACCAACCACATTAGAGGAAAATCTCCAAATTGATTTTAACTTACTTTTGTCAGAACGTGTCCGAAGCCGACCTCCATCACTTTCTTTTAATCAAGGGGAAGACACCCAAAAAGTAAACATCCCCATCATAAACGTCACAATGGTGCAAACAGTAGTCGAATTCATTAAAACCGCCTCGTCAGTACTCCCAGAGTTTGATGGGAAGCCAGAAAACTTACACAGTTTCTTAGATGCCCTCGACATACTCGATCAAATCAAGGATGAGCACGAACTTTTAGCAATAACAATGATAAAGACCAAGCTAAAAGGAACGGCAAAAAACTTCATCAGTAATGAAAACACGATTGGATAAATAAAAACAAAACTCAAAAGCGCGATAAAAGGTGAATCGGTAGAGGTTTTAACCGCTAAACTTCTAAACGTTCAACAACGTAGCAAAACTGCTAACCAATACACAGCAGAAATAGAAAAAATAACAAAATCATTAGAAGGAGCGTATATCTCGGACGGACTCAATCCAGACCTAGCAACGAGATATTCTACACAGGCAGCCGTCAAGGCAATGTGTAAAAACAGCTCCAACAATAATGTTAAAATGATAATGCAAGGGGGAACGTTCACAACAATGAACGATGCGATCTCTAAGTTCACCAACAGCTGTACCGAAATAACAGGCAGCTCGAATACAATTTTGAACGTACGACAACAAAGTCAGTACAGGAACAATTTCCGGGGAAGATACCGAAGTAACAACTATGGAAATTACCAAAATCGGATATTCAGACCACAACCGAGATACAACAATAACTCGAGGTCGTACAGTAATAATAATAATAACCGAAGAGGATCACAAGCCCAAAACGGCAATAGATCCTACAACCAGACCCGTAATGTGCGCAGCTGCACCCAGACGGAAAACCAGGAAGCTCCACTTCAAAATTAATAGAAAGAAAAATATGTGTACTAAACCTAAATCTAAACAGCTCCACAAGGACATCTCTAAATAATTCGATTTCAAATTTTTTAATTGATACGGGAGCAGACATTTCCATTATAAAAATGCATCAAATTAAAAAAATTAACAAAATTAATAAAGAACAAATTATAGATTTCAAGGGCATTGGTCAGGGAATAACTAGCACATTAGGCACAATTAAAGCTGATTTAAAAGGTGATGACCTTCTAATTTACCATAAATTCCACATCGTAGAAGACGACTTTCCAATCCCGTGTGATGGAATAATAGGACTAGATTTCATAAAGAAATACAATTGCATTTTAGATTATGGCAAAACAGAGGATAAATTAATACTAAGGTCATATGATTTCCCCCAAACAATAACAATGCACCTAACAAATTGTCTGTCTGTCAACACACTAACTATCCCTGCTAGATCTGAAGTCATTAGACAAGTTAAAGTAAACACCGATAACAAAAACATCTTCATACCACACCAACAATTATCTGAAGGCATTTTCATAGCAAACACTATCACAAATAAACATCAAACTTTTGTTAGAATTATCAACACAACACATAAAAACACAACTATCCAAAATTACAAGATTAATACCGAAAATTTAGACGACTACACACTAATTAAAGCAGAAACACACAGTAAAAAGTGCAACAATACAGAAAAATTAAAAAGATTAACCAAAAATTTTCCAAAATTTGTCAATTCCCAATTAACAACGCTATGCACAGAATTCATAGACATATTTGCACTAGAAACAGAACCAATTTCTTCTAATAACTTTTACAAACAAAAATTATACATGAAGGAGGACACTCCTGTTTACATAAAAAATTATAGATTACCTCAAACACAAAAAGGAGAAATTGAAGTAAAGAGACATGTCGAGCTCGTTTTCACTCCTCCGAAATGTTGTTTCAAAAAAGGAAAGAAAATTTGTAGCAATTTAGATACAAGCAACCTAATTGTTGAGGATAAGATTGACTTAGGACAATTCTTTAAAAGGCTTGAAAAAGAAGCCGGCAATTTAGGACTTGTACAAGTACAGTTGTCATTAGGGGACAAACTGTTTAAAAAGAATTATACTGCAGTAGGCAAATTTATAGAAATGGGTAATAAAGTTCTCAAAAAGTTAACAATCGCTCTAACCCCAGAGGTTATATACGTGACAAATCCTGGGAAAATTAAGGAAATTCTGCATAAATATCATGACGATCCGATTAGTGGTGGCCACCCAGGAATAAATCGCATGACAGATAAAATCAAGCAGAAATATAGCTGGCTGAATATGAAAAATGACGTAAGAAAATACGTAAAGAACTGCATCTAAAAGAACCAATGACAATAACGGAGACACCTCCGAAGGCATTCGATATTGTACAAATCGATACAGTAGGCCCATTACCGAAGTCGATAAACGGAAACGAATATGCAGTTACCATTATATGCAATCTAACCAGATATTTGGTAGCTATCCCAGTTCCAAGCAAAGACGCAATAACAGTCGCTAAAGCCGTGTTCGAACATTTCATATTGATTTACGGACAAATGAAAACAATCTTAACGGACATGGGCACAGAATATAAAAATAGCTTATTCAAAGAACTGTGTAAATTGTTGAAAATTGAACATAAAGCTTCAACACCGTACCATCATCAAACTCTGGGCACTGTAGAACGCAGTCACCGGACATTCAACGAGTACATACGTTCATACATATCCAGTGACAAAGACGATTGGGATGAATACCTCAAATATTTCGCGTATTGTTACAATACGACGCCATCCACCAGACATAAATATTGCCCTTTTGAACTCATATTTGGAAAAAACCCACCAAATTACGAATTTTTAAAAGAAAATATAATCAGCCCATTATACAATCACGAAGCTTACTACAAAGAGGTAAAATATAGACTCCAAATAGCCGAGCAAAGAGCTAGGAAATTAGTCCAAGAGGCTAAAGAAAAACAAAAAACGAATTATGATAAGAATAGCTATAGTGAGGAAATTAACATAGGAGATTTAGTATTAGTTAGAGAAGAGGCCTCCCATAAGCTAGAAAATAGATATAATGGACAATATAGACTTAAAAATATTGATAAGAACAACAATTTTACTTTAATTCCACATAGCATAGGAAATAGCAATAAAAACAAAAAAGAAATCATAATTCATAAGAATAGACTTAAAACAGTGTAACACCACTCACCACCAGCAATCCAGTTTACTCACTTTAATAAACAGGCACAAGCCAAAGAAAATAAAAACCACATATTATGTTCAAAATACAACTATACACTAAATAAATAAATGTAAACAACTGAAAATAAAAAGAAACAAAAAAAAAAATATATATATATATGTAAATGCAATAATGACAAACGAGAAACAAATGTAAACAAGTGAAAAAAAAAAATTCTTATGCAAAAATGGCAATAATAGCCGAAAAACAATTAAAATTTTGTAAACGCAAACAAACCCTAAGTAGGTCAATAAGTCGCTTTAATAGTCGTATACAATTGCCTTCAAGTGTATACGACTATTCATAAGGCGGATGGTGTAGCATTACTCAGAATGCTTTTCACTGTCAATGCACTTTCATGCATATCCAAATATTGACCCACTTAAATTATGCTGAACCCACGGGAGTTCAACAGCATATACCAACTGACACCTATCTACTTACAAATTGTCAACCCATTACTCAATGCGTCGCTTTGACCAACACACGTATCGATCAGCACGACTGATCGACACTATCGGTTGGTCAACGTGAACTACCAAATTATTTGCTGACATTGCACACAATGCAAATACTTTTAGTGTCTAAGTATTAGTGTAAGTTTGTATACGTAAGTTAAGCTAGAAATGTATAAAAGAGAAAGCTTTTGAATAAAGAACAATCAATTCAACGATATACATCTGCGTACCTCATTTGAAGACTTTACACTAGCGCCATGAGGGGCTAATTTTGTGGTATCGGAAAATTCCGCTAGCAATGCAGCAAACGGGCATGTTGAATCGTACGTTTTGATTTCAGCAATTTTTAGAGCCGTTGTTGTCGTCACAGGAGAGTGTACTTTTGTAATGATGTCGGTTAGTCGATTGCGGCGCAGGTCTATTAACAGGTCGTAGTAGCGTTACGTCGGCAATTATGAACGACCACTGAAAATCTCGCCGTAGACCTAAATCGAGGTGTACTCTCTTCTTCCCTATGACTTTGATGGCTGAGCCATTTGCGGCGTACAGCTTCGTTGCTGTTGGTCGGACATCATATGTTTTCGCTGTGAGTGGCAGTACGGATACATCGGCGCCGGTGTCTACCAAAAAAGCTTTATTTGAACGTTGATCGTGCATTTGTGAACGGAGCACCTTTCGCTGTACGACAGACGTTTTGCCATTGTCTGCACTACGATTTGGTAGTTGTCAGGCTGTAGTAGATGTTGAGGCGACCGATTGAACAGAGCGATTCTTGTGGCTGCAAGGGCTCCGGCACTTTCGGGCATTGCGCCCGTACTTTTGGTGGTACCAGCAGTCCTGTGTAGATGCAGTGGCTGAGCTTTGTGTAGTGGCTTGTGAAAATCCCGGCTCTTTGACCTTTGCTGAAACCGGTTTTGTTTGCGGCTGCGCGACCAAGAGCGGGAGCGCGTTGTAAATTGCTCAAATTTCTTACCTAATTCAAGTATAGCTGTGCGTAGTTCTCCGTTGGGTTGGTTTGCTTTAATCCGGTTGATATGGTTGGGAGCAATATCATCGACTTTTGAGTCCGCAATTTTAGTGAAATCGGCGGCTGCTCCGGAAAAGGTAGGTACGACAGGCTGTGCAATGTCGGGCAAGCGTTTGGTCCAAAGACTTTTGAGTGCTGTTTCGCAGACGGAGTTACCTGCGACACGTTTCATTTCGTAAAAAAGCTCGGATGGTTTTTTGTCACCAAGAGGTAAATCTGATAGCAAACGGTTAAGGCGTCGTTGCTCGCTGTCAGCAAAATGCGCGATAATTTTTTGTTTGATGAAATCGAAGCGGTCATTTGATGGTAGCGCTGCGATAGCTTCACTCAATTGGCTAATCACATTAGGATCGAGTGCTGCAAGCACTGTTGCGGTTTTTTGCTTGTCGGTCGTGATGTCTGATGCGGTGAACCAGAAGTCCATGGTGGTGAATCAGGCCTCTATGTTGGAGCTATTCATCGGTGGAACGGGCAGTCTGGTGTACACAACTGCGATTGTATTTTCAGCTGTAGCTGGAGTAGGTGCAGGTGGCGACATAACCTCAGATGGGGGGGGAACCGCTGTCCGTCATTATGTTTAGCGATGCTAACCTCAAACTCGCTTGAATACGCGTGTGTGATAATGTTCTTCACGGGGTCACCAATTTTAGTGGTTTGTGGTTGGCTATCTTACCTTACGTGAGATGTTCCAAAATTATTAAATAGGGAATAACCAATTTCAATATTAAATACAATGAAAATTTAATTATTTAGTAAAAAATGTAATTTAAGAAAGGATCAACCGGTTGCGATGAGATGTTAAACGAAAAAGAAAGTATACAAAAGTTGTAAGATCGTATGACAATGAAATTAATGATAAAATTAAATTTCAGGTATGGTACAGGGTACCACATGTATATAAACAACAGTGAAGTAAGAATTTACAAGTAAGTGTACGTAAATTTAGGTTATTAAATAATAAGGAATAGGAAAAGCATTTGGTTTAGCATACTTATGCAATTAATTTAATTATCGCTTTCATCATTTTCGAAAATATCTGGTTCCGGTAAACAATCTCTTACCAATGGCGAAGACTGTAAGTTTTCAAAAAACAATTTAGCATCTTTATTCAATAGTCCTTCATCACATAGTTTTAATAAGTCCCGCTTTTTGGCTGCAGACACTGGAATATAGGAGGAATATTTTCTTTTTAGTTTAACGGCTTTTGAATTCCACGCTTTTTGAGTTCTCTTTGGTGGATTAAGTGGTATACGAGTACTGTTGAACTGCTCAGCTTCCCAATCCGTTTGAAAGAAAACTTGACTGCTATCATGCTTGCAAACCTTAATTACTTTTACTTGAAGCCATGATATGTTTTCGCCACCCGAATCTTTCTTGAAATTTGATGGAAAAGTATCAAGAAGCTTTTTCAAATCATAAAAGTCTGCATACTCCATTTCTTTGGTGTAATATGGACTCTGACATCGCGCATTACGCATAATTGTTTCCCATTCTTTAGGGTAATTAATAATTTTATTTTTCTTTGCACGCTCAATGGTTGAATGCATTGAGTCTACCTCCATTTGCGTATGTCCAGACTCCAGAAATTTAATTTGGATTGTATCAAACCACAAGTTTATGCTAAGATACATTAATAAAGCAGCAATGTATCTATAAAAATATGATGAAAAATAGTATGTGCATATAGTTTATACTCAGAAGAAACTTTTATTTAGCAGTAGTGATTGACAACAAACCTGTTTCTATTTTGTCCACCGCAGCAATCCGAATACAAAATAACATTTTTCACGTGTTTTGGCGAAGCAGATACATGAATGTATAAAGTTGACCCGATTTTATCAGACCCACGCTTTCCATTGTTTTCGTGCCAAAAATAACAGAATCCTTCCTTAGTTACCAAATCGAACAATGTATTGTTGTATGTGCTAAATTTTCGTGTATAATAAAATGAACTAACTTGCGAGCATGGTGAGTACAGCACAGGTTGAAGATCAACCGTGTACACTTTCAAAGTGTCATCATTCTGATCAAGAGCTTTATCAAAATTTGTTTGTCTCCTAGCCAAATCTTTATTTTTAATGTGTACCTTATACGCATCTTCATACATTCCTTTATATACTGCATTTTCATATATATAACACTTTTTGCAAGCATCTTTCTTTGGCTGATGAAACGCGTAGTTATATTCGCTATTAAACATTTGTTTGTATGAGTGGTACCTTATATTAGAATTGGGATGCCGGTCCTTAAATAAGCGAAACATCCGCGCGATATTTAAGTTTGGAGATAGGTACAATCTTGTTGAATTTTCTCTTAAGTAATGAGCTTCAACGCAGGGAAAAGAAGTAATGTGTGACCTAACGTCGTTTAATTCTGATTCGTCAATTTTTTTATCATTTCCATGGGTTCCTCGCCCATCCAGTGTCACATCTTTCCGCACATTTTCCTTCTTTTTTAAAACCATCACGGCTCTATCAGACACGTTCAGTGTTTTTAGGTAAAATTGCTTACAAACCTTTTGGTCTCTGAGCCTATACTCAAAACTATTTTGCCGCCGGTTTGAACCGACTGTCTTCCTTTTGCCCGGTCTAGTCATGATAGTATTCTTCATAAATTCTCCTTGTTTGGCATAGTTGGCTAAGTTCCAAAACTGTTTGTTTATTTCATACGGTCCTGGTCAGAAAAAACTACACTGCATTTGTACTTGCAAGTACAATCCCACTATTTTGGCATTTTTGCGGGTATCATACGTCCACTACGAGTTTCGTATTCTTGTCCACTTTGCCTCTTTGCCTTACGCTGATTTTGCTTCCAGCAGTTAAAATTAGTTTTACGTTTTCTAGTAGGTTGCTAATTATTTTTTTCTTGAACGCCAACATCACCAGTTACATTTGAGTTCTCCTTTTCCCTTTCTAAACTTTTTGAGGAGCTTGCACTAGTTTCGGGTACAAAAAAATCACTGGATCCTTTTGAAAACTCGCCATCAGTAGATTTATTATCTTCATCAGTAAAAAGAAAGTTTTCGTCTGCACTTGAATTCAGCCCTTAAAGTGAATATGTAATATTTGGATTACAGATGTCAAGCCAACGCAAAACAAAAATAAATACATACATATTTTTTAATTAAAATTCTTACTTAAATTATGTGATATAATCATATTATTAAAGCTCACCATTTAAATCCATTTTAAACCTCTTTTTTGAAACTCACTTCGGTATCTTTATATAATTTTTTAGACACACGGCACAAACACAATAGAAGAAACTCAAACTTTTAAATAAATTATTATTATGTGCATACATACATATTTCCATAAAAACTTAAAGACATAAAAATGCCTACACTCCGTGTTAAAGTTAAACAGGTAGATAATGTGAAAGTATTTTTCATCACCTATACATTCTACAAGCAAATTGCTGATAAATTTGTAATTATAGAGACATCACTCCTTATGACTAACCTATTTTTCACACGTCAAAGAATAGTGTACGATACCTTCTCAAACTAAAAACAGTGTTTTCAGAGATTTAAAATGATGCAAACGCTTATACACCATTTATTTTATTCGGAGGTTTCAAGAGTTTTTGAAATTTAAAGAAATAGAATTGTGTATAACATGGATACACTATTTCATTTCAAATTTTACTCGCATATTCGGAAAAATAGATTAGCGTATGTCAATGTTACACTATTTTATTACTCACTATTTAAAGCTACCTGTAAAAGGTATTACAAATATAATAATGTAAAATACTTTACGTTCTTTTCATATTATTAGTATTTCGCAAAGATTTTTTTAATAATTGTGCGAGTGAACCTTACACTATTTTTATATATTTGCTATACTTACACTATTATTATACAATTTCTTCTTTTGCGCATAAATTGGTGTAACAATAAGATATTTGCGAAAACTAAAGATTTTTATAAAAGAACAAGGGATTGTCTATCCAATGGTGCAATTATCGAATAATAGTGTATGTGGCACTTACACTGTTTCTTTATTCCAGCGACGGTATGTAGTCTTACTAACTTTATTTGTTATATATGCCCTATAACAAATTTCAAACTCAATAACAGGGATATTAACAGAACACATACCTTTATACAATTATTCACACTCTCTTTGTATTTCCACACAAATGCCAAAGTTAGATTTTTTTCTGATAAAGTCTCAGCTGCGGTTATAATACCATCATATTAGGAGGGAAGGGTTAGTAATAAATGCGAAACTTTATCCATCTTATCAATTTTTGCACCCGAGCCGATTAACTCCGTAACTAAAGCATCGAATACGTTAAAATGGTTCATTAAATTTGAGTTTGACTTTAATTTTAATGATAATAGTTGTTTTCTAACCGACAATTGCGAAGCTACACTTTTCCGCTCATATATTTTGTCCAAATTTGTAAAAATTTCTTTTGCAGTACATTCCGTACTAGCAAAGCTTAAAAACGAGTCACTTAAAAATTGAATTATTATGCTTTTTGCTATACTTTCGGCTTTTGCCCACTGTTCACTTTCTTTTTCCGGTTTTTCGTCATCAATTACGAAAAGTGCATCATTTTCTGTTAACAAAGCTCTAATGCGAAATTTCCAAATATAATACTTTCCCCATAAAAGGGGTTTATGTTTTTCTTTAATTTATCCATATTTTAATGAATCACAATTTCGCAACAGAATTCAGGAATCCACAACACACAGTATGCACTTTTATTTAGTTTATTTCTTTTAGTAAATTCACTTTTTATTTTCTTAAAACAGACACCAGATATGGTCACAATTTGTGTCTGGGCCCATAACCTGTAGAATTATCTTCAAAAGTTTCCATATAAAAATAAAAACGCACAGAAATTTTTATATTCTCTAATTCAATTTTTATTTAGCTTATTATTTTCTATCGACCCGTCCCCGTTCAAAATGAAAACTCAATTGATCATCATAACCGAAATATTATTTCGGCTGAGGTAAATTGATGCCGCTAGCATATATACATATGTATACATAAATAGTTGCAATAACTAATGTAACATCGACCATGCCTACTATGATTTGCAATATGCTTTCTCGCTTTATTGCATGTAGATGATTGATTTTTGTTTCTTGTGCTTGTCACTGCAACATCCACACACATACATATACCATGTGCATATATATGCACGCATGCTGCAGATTATATAATGTTATATAATAGCAAGACGCATTTCATCATCTATTCTAAGAAATATAAAACTTACATTAGGGAAGGTCGGTTTTATTGAGTAAGAAAATATAAGTATATGTTACAGTGACTTCAACCCAAACAGGCGTATATGAAGGTTGTGTCTGTTGTATGATATGTGTGTTTGTGTGGCAATGATTCACTACACAGGCAATAACCGCGATGACGACAACCATGCAGCAACAGCGGATTGCAGCAAATATAAACGAGCAGTACCAACGTAAACATCATCTCAAGCTTCGAAGCATCCGATCAACTTTGGTATCACCCAAAAACATAAATGTGCTGAAATATGATGAAATAGTAGCATTACTGGAAAAACACTTTTGTCCTGCAAAGAACATTTTGGTAGAGCAACACAAATTCCTTTGTGAAATGCAGAATAGTGAACAGTCGTTGGTAGATTTTTTAGTTACCCTATAGAAAAGAAAAATGGAGTTTGGTTTTGTATGTGGATGTTGGAAGCCAATCTCATATATTTTTCTAAGATCCCAAGTAATCAGAGGAATGCGCGATGGGCACATGCGAGAGCAGCTACTAAAAGACCAGCGAGCAACATCTAAGCAAATAGTTAAAAAAGCAACAACGTTGGAAGCCGCTAAAATAAATAATCACAAGATTGCAACAAGGTAACCGGTTCAACAAGTTATGTTCAGCTAATCCGTCCCCTTTTTAATAATCATAACTATCGTGGTGGTAGAAATCATAATCAAAGTTATTCTCGAAATAAAAATTCCAAGTCATCGACAAGAGTTAACTATAGCGAATTGGGCATAGAAGGTGTGTGTCTAAGATGCGGCGGTAGTAATCACTTATCGAAAGAATGCAAAGTAGACAAAGGCAAGATAAAAAGTAATTCATGTGACAAGACTGGGCATGTACAAAAAGTCTGCATTCAGGATAGAATAAAGCAAAAGAAATCGAAAATTGCAAACAATAACGCCGCTGCATCAAATGCAGTTGAATCGTACACAGCAGGAAATTAATGTTATGGTGTTAATAAAGTTATCGATATTTATCAGCATACTCGGAGTACTGCAAAAATATCATCTACAGATGCAGAAAAATGTTACACTGTGGCGAATATTCTGAAGTATGTACCATCCCAACCTCAATAATACTCCCATCTCTAAGATAGAATGAGTGTTTAAGAATACGACGCAGAGAGTAAATGGTGATAAGCAACCAGTGTTCTAGAATGCAAGTACAAGAGCGGTGGAGATGCTTGTGCTGCTGACACGCGGCCAGACTATGAAAGGCAACATACAAGCATGGTAGGAAGATCAGCTTATTTTGAAGTGTTCAGTGAACTACTATGAAGTTACCAAACTCTTAAATTTGTATTGCGTTTATTACTAGTTAATAAAACTAGATATTTGTTACAGTATTTGTGCGTGTGTTTATTTGGCTTTACTTATACAGTGGTCGAAATCAGGATTATTAATCGAGGAATCATCGAATTCCTCACAATTGGTGTCAGAAGGATATCACAGACATGGCAAAGTTGAATGTGCTGAAGATCCAGCAGCTCAAAAATGAGCTGGAACAACCTAGCAATAAATCAGAGTTACAATCACGATTGCGAGAGGCCATGGAAGCGGAAGGAATTAACGTTAACGATTACGTATGTGAAAGAAGCAACGCCAAAATGTAAGAGAAGGAGGAGTCTACGATTCCAGCCGGAAGTGTAGACACAAACGCGTTGGTGGCTGTATTGACTCAGATGTCGTCAAGCAGAAAACTTGCATGGCATCTCAGCTGGAGCACATATCATCACAGATCTCCGCTCAAATGGAAGAACAGAAGGCATATATGTCTTCGTAGTTGGAAGCACAGGAGGCGAGGGTATAATCTAATCTAAAAGTCCAAGATACGAAAATTGCGCAGGCATTGCAACTAAAGCGTCCATCTGCTTCAGCGAATACACTCACGGCAAAATCACCTTCCTTTGATGGTTCTGTTCCATTCCGGTAGTCAGGCTGCAATTTGAGAAGAAGAAGTTGCTGCATTATTCGTGTCATTGAAGGGACGTTTAGCCGAAATCTTTCAGACTATTCCTGACAGAGAACGGGACAATTATGATCCATTGATGGGTGCAGTTGAGAGACGCTATGGCAGCGAACAGCGGAAACAGATATACCAAATAGAACTACAGAATCCCTTCAGAAACCTAAAGAGTCTTTGCAGGAATTTGCATCGGATATCAAGTGGTTGAGCGATCTAACAAATGCAGACGCACCTGTAGAGTACAAAGTTTTATAAATGGAATATCTGATGTGGAGACAAAGCGGGCCACATATGCAAACCCCAAAAGAACATTCTAAACGGTATCACATGCTCTGACGTAGAAAACAGTATCGCTTTTAAGTAAACCACAGTACAAAACTCACCGCGTGGAAGTAGAACGGCCAGATTGGGTAGCCGCAATTCTGGGAGCATTGAACGGAAAACAACATAAAAATGAAGGTGTCATTAAGTGCTTTAAGTATAAAAGTGGGGTCCCATAGCACGTTATTTCCGCTCTGGCCTCAGTAATTCCTTCAATTCAAGCGGACAAAAACGCAAAGCTGAAGGAGATGAACAATTCTCCCAAATAAGTCAATCGTTACACTTAATTCAGCCAGCCGAAAGGGGCGTGGACTGGCTCTAGCAATTGAATGCCCAATAATCTCTGTCTCCCAAATCGGACGGAAAGCTAGTAATCTTACTATTGGAGCAAATGTGGACGGAAAAGATCATTTACTGACTGTGAACACGGGCACATCTCATTTAACAAGAATGTGAGACCATTGCATGGAGCAAAGTTACATACCGCCACTGGTGAACACACCCAAGTCGTAGGGGAGGTAATATGTCAAATCGCAATTATTAACTTATCCGTTCTACACAATTTTATAGTGCCAGATATTGTTGACGAAGTCATAATTGTTGTGGACTTCTTAAGCGAGTACACCAGCAAGATCGACATGCGGAACAAGATCATGAGCTATAAGAATATGGCTGTGCCACTAAATTTTGGTTACGAAAATAACTATGTCAGTCAGCGAGTAGTGGTGGAGAAGATCCGACAAATTCCACCGAAGTCAGAAGCAGTTATATGGGCAAAGATGAGTGGAGATTATGGTACAAACAAATAGTGGGTTAGGGAGGCTGCAAACAAATCCAAGGCGAATATACTAATTGGAAAACCCCTGGTTATGGCAAAACAAGATGGACGTATACCGGTAAAAGTATTTAATGAGCTCAAATCGCCAAATGAACTTTCCAAAGGAGCTATATTATTATTATTATTAAAAGTAGAGGTGGTTATCAATTTTGAACAACTCCAGGCAAATGTTTGTACCAGTAAAATTGGTATTTCAGATGATATCACAGCGTGGACGGAAGGGCTTGAAAAATACCATCAGAATAAGGCAAGGCAACTTCTAACAAAGTAATCGAGCATATTTGACAAGGATGGTTCCAACCAGGTCGGACCAAAGTTGTGAAGCATCAAATTAATACTGGTGATATTAATAGTTATAAAAAAAATTATACAGAAAATGAGCGACAGCGGCGCGATCAAACCATTAGATAGTCCATGAAGCTCACCGGTAGTACTAGCAAGAAAAAAGGATGGAAAAATTAGGTTCTGTGTGTATTACCGGAAGTTTAACGACGTTACAAAGAACTAGCTGTCTGGTACTAAATGGATTTCCACACTGGACTTCAAAAGTGGCTACTGGCAAGTGGAGGTAGATGAAGATAAGGGGAAGACGGCCTTCACCGTTAGAGAACGGCTTTGGCAATTTACAATGATGTCTTTTCGACTATGCAATGCTACAGCAACTTTTGAGAGACTCATGGATCAGGTACTAAAAGGATTGCATTGGAAAACCTGTTTGGTGTACCCGGACGACATTATCGTGCTGGGAAAAAGCTTTGAGGAACACCCAAAGTACTTGGAGGAACTTGTCCAACGGATAGCAGGTGCTGGTCTTGCTTGTCCTCGAAGTTGCAGTGTAACTGGGAAGGCCCATACAAAGTCATGAATCGGATCAATGATGTCGTCTATCGCATACCAACGATTGGAGGCCAAGAAATAAGATGAAGGTAGAACATCAGGAAAGGCTAGTTGCATTTAGTTCAGGCAATATGTCTAATCGTGACGATCAAACTTAGGTGGAGGCCAGTGTGGCGAATATTCTCAAGTATGTACCATCCCAAACTCAATAATGCTCCCACCTCTAAGATAGCATGAGTATTTGCGAATACGAGGCAAATAGTAAATGGTTATTAAGAACCAGTGTTCTAGAATGCAAGTACAAGAGCAATCCAAAACTGTGGAGACGCTTCTAAGTGATTAAACTGGCACGCGGCCAGACCAAACTCATAAATTTGTATTGCGTTTATTACTAGTAAACAAAGCTAGCTATTTGTTACAGTATTCGTGCGTGTGTATATTTCACTTTATAGTGGTCGAACTCCGGCTTATTAATTGAGGAATCATCGAATTCGTCAAAATAGAGATGTTTTAATTAATGGAAGAAAACCAAACTTCGAAGTATACGCAGGTGCCGGCTACAAGTTACTGCCGAAAAATCAATTAATGACATTAAATATCAAAACACCCATAAGAAAAAAGAATATTGCATTCCGCGTCAATATGGATGATGTTTTTGTGGCAATTGGAGTCGTAACTATGGACTTAAGGTACAAAAATATATAATCAAATAAGATTTGTACATCGTATTGTCAAAAAGTACCGCGTTATTATTGTTAAATTAATCTACAAGAAATCGACGAAGACAGTTCTAAAAATTACACTATCCACAGCAAAATAAATTCTATATGAGAAATCGAGCAGCAATTTTCAGAAATTTTCGAATAACGAGTTGGATGCATTCCGGATTTTGTATGTAGCCTAAAATTACGAAAGGGTGTAAATGCTATGTTTGTAAAAGAAAGGCCAGTGACTTTTGCGCTACTTGAAAAAGTAGAACGGTGGCTGATAATTGGGAACGAGAGGGCATACTTACAAAAATTAATACTAGCAATTGGGGTTCACCTATAATGCACTCATCGTGCATTTAATGTGTGAAGTTACGCACATGATTTTGTTGGGGTACACACACGCACTCCTTTCAAGAGCATATGCACAAATGACACAAAAACACTTTTAGTTTATTTGGCTTTAATTTAATTTGTCTTTATTTTATTATTACTTATGATTTTAGACAAACGTTATAATTATAGTTCAGCTTAGTTGTCCACTTTAGTTTGCTTTCACCACTTTAGTTTAATTTTCAGCGACCGGCGCGTTTGGCGGAAAGACATGAATTAAATTTGTCGTTGCCTTTTCA
This sequence comes from Merzomyia westermanni, assembly GCA_949987695.1. Taxonomy (NCBI): domain Eukaryota; kingdom Metazoa; phylum Arthropoda; class Insecta; order Diptera; family Tephritidae; genus Merzomyia; species Merzomyia westermanni. Next base: position 112,621,824 of record OX465289.1, read on the forward strand.
GCCCACGCTACGCCGTTCTCATTCCTGCAGGCAATTGGCACTACCATAAGCTGCTGTACGCCTACAGGGTTGCATTGAATACATAGTATATCTCTACTAGTAGCGCAACTAACAGCCGATTGCTAAAAAACGCATATAAACACACGCACAGTTCTCGACACATTATTTGAAGAAAACTTTAAGATTTTTAAAGCAAAATATTAAAAAGCCATAAACCTAGCATATATTTGAAGATATAGCCTTTATAATATCCTATTTGTTGTTAAAAGAAGAAATTTTTATATTTTAACCAAGTTTGTTGTTGTTTTTTTAACTTTAAATTAAAGGTTAAGTCCTTTTTTTAAAGCATTTTAGTGTATTAAAATACAACCATGTGCATATGCCTTTTGACATTGCGTTTTGTTGATATTCGTATTTGCTATGCCATTGTTTCCTAATAAGTAAACAAAGTTGTGGCAAGGAGAGATTTTTCTAATTGAAAAATTGTAATTTGTTTATTTAGTGGATTATGCTGTGTGTAAATACAACAAATTCTTCCCCAACCTTTGAATAGCAGATATTGCACCATCTGCCATCAAGGAAAATGAAGTGAAAAATTGCTTTGATGAGTAGGAAATTCGGTAATTGTTTCCTTGAGGAGACAACTGGTAAAACACGTCCAAAAATGTCGGGAGGGCTATCAAACGATGCGTTTTGAACTCGGTATCAATAATCTGAAAGCGGAAACTAGATTTTATATATCTGTCAAGAGTTATGTGCAATTAAAGTTGACAATTTTCTGTAATTTTCATTTGGTTGTAATAACACATATTAGGTGTTACAAAATGTGCAAAAGTGTGTTCCGCGCAGGAATACTGGGGATCGAGTAGCCAGTGCTGGATCGGCTAAGGTTTATTTTTTTGAAGCGCGGTCGCAGGAAGTTGTTCTGCACAAAAATGCCTTGGATCACTTCCCCTATTTGGGATCGGACCTGGGTAATTTTTGGGTTTTCTGCTAATAACTTTTCACTGAAACAAAAAATTTTAAATCCGCTTTCGGATTGTTGATACCGAAGTCAAAACGCGTTGTTTGATACACCTCCCGATATTTTTGAACGTGTTTTAGCAGTTGTCTCCTAAAGGAAACAACTACCGAAAATTTTTGTGTTTGCCAAGGTAAACTTAACAAATCTTTTTATATGTGCAGAACGTCGAGAAGAGGCACAAAGGGCGTTGGAGAAAGCTGAAGAAGTTGGCAATGCGGAGGAGGTGGAGAATTCTTAACTTAATGGGTGTGCCATATGCAGAGGCATATGTGCGGCGATATTAAATTTGACTACAGTACACTCTTGTTTATATATATATTTTTAATTTAATATTTAATTTTATATGAATTACATACAATTTTTACAATTAAGTTATGTTACAACTTTTGCGTAAATATACATATATTTATTTAATATACATAATATATTTTACTAATGTATAAGTGTAATTCATATATAAAATGTAATTCTTATAAGATAATAATGAATAAATGAACAAACAAACAAACATATTTGATAGAAACCTGTTTACGTTTTTATTACTAACTAAAATACTAAATATGATGGATATTTTCTCCAGATCTGATTTCGACATCTAAGTGCCGCTCAACGATGGCGTATTCCTTCCAGACCGGTGGGTGAAGGCCTGTCTCCCTGTTTTGGAAAAATAAATAAGGTTTATTGTTAATATTGCTTTTCCACACCACCCATAAACATATTTGTTTACTTTGTACCAATTACATGATCGGCTTGTATATATAAAATATTTCGTATATACATACACATGTAACTTCATTTTAAAGGCAAAAAGTTGACAAATATGCCTATGAGGTTGCAATATAGGCGCGTTACCGAATTTGTTTTGGGTGTTCGGTTCCCCTGGAGGCCTATTTTCACCCATATACATATTTACAAACATAAAATAACTAAAACAAAACAATAAAAAGAGTTAATTAAATACAATTGCACTACAATACTACAAGGTGGCGCAAAAGTAAGCTTCCGATGTTCAGCATATCGGTTGTGGCACGTGCAGTGTGTGCTGTTGCACCGTCTTGTTGGAACCACATGTTTTCCAATCCCAATTCATCAAGTTGCGGCAAAAAAAACTCGTTGATCATTGCTCTGTAGCGCTCACCATTCACAGTAACCGTTTGGCCCCGACCGATTATTGGTCAAATAAATAGTCAGCAATATTCCGCGTTCTGGAGCAGTGTAGCGTAACATTGTTTATTAACGTGTATTTCGCATGTGTTTGCTACACAAATGTCAAAACAGAACTGACTTTAGGGGCCAATCGCAAAATTTATAGCATTTTCTGGTAGGAGGATTACTTTTGCGCCACCTTGTACAACAAAACAAAAGATTGCACATTTCAGGTACATTAGATAAAAATTAAATACATAAAAAACATTTCAAAATTCACCCACAGTGAAACCCAACCAAAATACCTACAAGACATTGGTGGGGATACCGGTCCTATAGTAAACAAGGTACACGAAGCCGCATTTTAAACGAGATAAATAGTCAAATAAAAGCAAAATTATCTATGTGTCATACACAAGAATTTTACATTTTTGAAATTCGGTTGCTTTGCGTCTTTATTAAACGAGTTTAACAAAAAGTATGTTCTGATACGAATAAATAAGCACTTTATATAGTGCGGATTGCAATTTTCGCAACAATAATAGGGGTTTACGTCTAACATTTTTTCAAGGGGGATTTGAATGTAAGCTACCTGTCCCTATGCTACTGCAGCCGTCGTTTTCTATTTCTACTTCCACCGTGGGTGAATATATACTTAAATTTAAATCCGGAGAAGCGTCCTTTAAAAGAATCCTCCATTTCAGCATCCGTAAGGAGAAATGTCGATGGCATGCGTAAACGTATTTAGAATGTGCTGCGGAACCATTTACGCCCAACAGCCGCATCCATTCTAGACGCCTATAAAAAAATTGCCGTCACTAATGTGGTATACTTAGGAGGGGTCAATATTATTTTAACGATGGCCGGCAATTTCTTTTAACAAATCTGTAAAAGATTTCTGTGAAATAAACTGCAGACCTGCGTTGAGAAAACGGTCTTGCCATACAAAAACAGAAAAAAAACCTAAAGTGAAGTAAAATAAAAAGTGAAAAATAAAAAATAAATGCATTTTAGTAAAACAAAAAAAAGGCCGTGGAAAAATAACAAATCGAAAAAATTAAAAAAAAAAACAAAAATTATACCCATTCTTATTCGTCGGACCAGTAGTTCGTTGCTGTAAAAAAAAACTGATAGATATATAAGTGTTGAATCTTATTTTACTTATTAACTAAGTGTTTACTAACTTAAGTATTTAACTAATTTAAGTATTTAACTAGCTTACTGGGAAGCTGCTTCGAAATCAAAGAAGCCTTTGTAAACAAAAACCACCCTAATGTGAACAAACATTACCCGTCAGTGGGTGTTCACATTCATGCTTCTGGCAAGACGGACCTTAGTAATTTTCTGGTATTAAGCCAACATCTTAAGACGGAAATATAAAATCGAGTTTCCGCTTTCAGATTATTGATACCGAGGTTAAAGCATGTTTTTTGATACCTCTCCCTACACTTTTGGGCATGTTTTAGCAGTTGTCTTCTCAAGGAAACAAATACTCAAACGCAAATACCACACACCTAAAAACAGCATACGATATATACCAGCAGTGAGAAATTGTTTTCTATTTGGATTACAATCCCATCGATTTGAATTGCCGTACATACTATTTTTATACCCAGCGTGGCACCGCCCACATTTAAATGAACAAAATGTCAAATTTCAGCTATTATTAGCTTCAGAACCGCGTTAAATAAAATTACGAAACATGAAACGAGGTATACTATCTAGGATTTTCAACATTATATTATATTACTATATTATTATTATTATATTACTATATATATTATATAGCCTATGCTGTAACCAGTGAATCCAATAATCTACTGTGAAAATTTCATAAAGATCGGTTAAGTACTTTGGACGCCAGACACACAGACACACATTCATTTCTATTTATGAGATTGCGCACATGGTGGTAGAAAAAGTTTGAAACCTCTATAGGTCATAACTCCACAACAATTTAGCAATTTACCATGACCACTTTTACACAGCTGGGTATTTAATGTTCGGTTCCACCCGAACTTAGGCTTCCTTACTTGTTGATAATTGTTTACGACCGCCACCGAGTGCTAAAACACGTCAAAGAATGGGTAATACTTTACATCCAACGTCAACTGTAAAAACTGCACTAGAAATGTCGATATTGGTACCCAGCGACGCGTTACGGTCCCAGGAACCATACTCCGGTGGAGGAAACTCATTATTTGTGGTAATTTAAAAGTTGTTGGCAAAAAACCTAAAAATGACCCAGGTCCGATCCCAAATAGGGGGCTTGATCCAAGCCTTCGGCCGCGCTTGAAACACATAACCCTTAGCTGGTCCAACACCAACTACGCGATCCACAGTATTTCTCCGCAAACACACACTTCTGTACTATACACCCTATATCTTTGGCTACAACAACCACATGAAAATTACATAAAATTGTTAAGTTTGCTTGCCTTTCTTGCAAACTACCAAAAATCTTGGGTTTCCCCCACCGGAGTATGGTTCCTGGGACCGTAACGCGTCTCTGGGTACCAATATCGACATTTCTAGTGCAGTTTTTAGAGTTGACGTTGGATGTAAAGTATTACCAAAGAATGTTGGAAGAGGTATAAGAAAAGTGTTAACTTTCTTGCAAACTACGAAAAACGATTGTTCCCCGGATTCGGATTATGATTTCTGAAACCGATACACGTCTCCTGATACCTCTCCCGACAATTTTGTACGTGTTTTAGCACTCGGTGGCGGTCTTAAATAATTACCATTTTCGGGTGTGTGGAAAAGCTTCGCACAAGCACACAAGGTAATTTAGGAGTGGTATCAAACAACGCGTTTTGACCAAATGAAAATGACAGAAAATTGTCAACTTTAATTGCAAATATCTCTTCACTAAAACAAAAACTCGGAAATCCGCTCCCGGATTCTTGTTACCGAGGTCAAAACGCATCTCTTGATATCTTTGCCGATAATTTCGGGCGTGTTTTAGCAGTTGTCTCTTAAAGGAAACAATTACGGCACACAATATGTACATCTACATAAAAGTAGTACTTACCTGGACCTTTCTTCTTTCGGGGGAAAATTGTGAAGGGGGACTCCCAAAGGGCACCCTCGGATGCATTTTCTGTAGGGCATATTGCTGAAATTAAACCAATAATAAGTAATTTGAAAATTTAAAATTCCATATATACTTACAAATCTTAAATCAACTTTCCTTCGCTCCTTGCTATTGTTTGCCACTTTAAGAAAAACCTGGAAAAAAGAGAAAAGTTTGTTTAAATAATTGTACTAATAAAAATGAAGGATTGTGCAGCAATTCCCTGTGAAAAATCTGAAATGAAAAGAAAACTCGATTAAAAGTTGAATATAATTTTGTAGAAATGTGTCCTGATTATCTCCAGTAAATCTGAAATTTCAAGATAAATAATATTCACTATAAATATGAAAAATATAATAAAAAATTCTTATTTAATCATACCTACATACTTCTGCCACGCTTCAAAAAATAACCCTTAGCCGATCCAACACTGGCTACGCGATCCACAGTATTTCTACGCGAAACACACATTTGCACATTTTGTAACACCCATTATGTGTGATTACAACAACCACATGAAAATCACCGAAAATTTTCAACTTTGATTGCAATTATCTCTTGACAGAAATATAAAATTGAGTTTACGTTTTCGGATTGTTGATACCGATGTCAAAGCATGTTTTTTGATAACTCTCCCGACATTTTTGGACGTGTTTTAGCAATTGACGTTAAATAGAAAGAATTACCAAATGACATTTTTTATGTTATTCATGTATTTTCGTATGAACTTATACCACAACCATTAAATATACGATAATTTTTACTTAACCTAAGCAAAATAAGTAATAAATCAAACGCTAGCTGGCAAAATTTTACATATATAAAAATTGTATGCTCAGTTAAAATTGGAGCAACATATAGTTACTATTTGCAAACTTCGCACTAAGTTTAACTCCTTTTTTGAATTCTAGGGTTTTGTGCGAATTTTGTCTAGAGTCCCCGACACTGATCTTTCATTCCACGCAGCCGAGTACCATTATCCACTGGCTCCCACTCAAATTCGCAAAATGGCTGAAAAATGAGATGCCAAACTAGTATAGGTAAACAATGATTGAATATAATTTACTATTATAACATAAGGGGTATGTTATGTTACACCCTTCCTCCTTAAGAAAAGAAAAATTTGGCAAGTTGTACAATAGTTAAATTAATTTGAGCGAACGAATGTTTTTATTATGGTGGCCCTCCCTTTTTCACTCAATCGCTCGCTCAGAGCAATTTATTTAAGTATTTATTCATCTTACCTGTTTACATATATTTATGATTTAAATTGTAAAAATATTACTAATCGCATACTTAAAAATATTTTTTTTTTGTTTATATTAGTTAATTAGGCATGAATGAAAAATTAACATTCTTTGCTTTTAGAATATAAGTACAAGTTTTGCATATTTATAAATTCGTTCTTATTATTTTTTCCAATAATAATTTTTGTTAGTTGATAAGTTTAAATTAAAAAAATATATAATATACATTTTGGGATCAATAATTAGTTTTGTTAATTAATATAAAAAAATTTTTGTACCTTTATAATTCTATTTTTGTGTATTGTTTTTTCCTTATTATTCCCCTTATCGTATATGGTTACATTTATTCTATCGATTTTTGTGACGGCATAAGGCCCTTGATAAATGTTTTCATGTTTGTTTCTTGGTTCTTTTTGTATTAGAATTTTATCATTTAAAACTATAGTTAACGGTCTTGCCGTTTTATCGTAAAATTACTTATTTTGTATTTATGTTTGGTTATCAGAATTTTCGCTAGTTGGTGACTTTTTTGCATTCTATACTTTACTTCTTTTGCATAATTTTCGATGTTATATATTGGATCAATTGTTTCTTTAGTTAATTCGTTTGACAAAGTTGACTTTTTACCAAATACTAACTCAAATGTGAATTTGTTGTCAAAAGCAGTATTTGTTGTTGTGTTGTGCAAAAATGTAAAGTATTTAAGGTAAGCGTCCCAATCTGATATTCTTCTTCTTTAAATGGTCATCTAACCGCCTGGGCGATTTTGACCGTCCAACATAGCTCGCCAGTCGTTTCTTCGTTGCGCCAACTGGCGCCAATTGGAAACACCGCGGGATCGCAAATCGGTCTCCACTTGGTCCTTCCATCGGAGTGGTGGTCTCCCTCTTCCTCTGCTTCCACCGGCGGGGGCCGATAAGAATACCTTCTGGGCTGGAGCATCTTCGCTCATTCGCACTACGTGGCCTAGCCAGCGAAGCCGCTGTGTTTTAATTCGCTGAACTATGTCGGCGTCTGCGTAAAGTTCATACAGCTCATCATTAAATCTTCTTCGGTACTCGCCGTCGCCAACGCGTAGAGGTCCACAAATCTTTCGAAGAACATTTCTCTCGAATACTCCCAGAGCCGCCTCATCAGATGTTTTTAGTGTCCACGCTTCTGCACCATATATCAGGACGGGTGCGATGAGTGACTTGTAGAGTGTTATTTTCGTTCGTCGAGAGAGGACTTTACTTTTCAATTGCCTACTCAGGTAGCATTTGTTTGCAAGAGTAATTCTTCGTCGGATTTCTAGGCTAACATTATTGTTGGTGTTAATGCTGGTTCCCAGGTAAGCGAAGTCCTTTACTATTTCAAAATTATTGCTGCCAACAGTGGCTTGGTTGCCAAGGCGCGAATGCGCTGACTCTTTGCATGATGACAGAAGGTACTTCGTTTTACCCTCGTTCACCACCAATCCCATTTTCTCCGCTTCTTTTTCTAATTTGGAGTAAGCAGAAGTTACGGCGCGGTTGTTAAGGCCAATGATATCAATATCGTCAGCATATACCAACAGTTGGACGCTTTTATAAAATATTGTTCCAGCGCGGTTAAGTTCTGCAGCTTGTATTATTTTCTCCAGCATTAAGTTAAAGAAATCGCACGATAGGGGGTCACCCTGTCTGAATCCTCGTTTAGTTTCGAACGCATCGGAGAGGTACTTCCCAATTCTGACCGAGCTGGCGGTGTTGCTCAAGGTCATTTTGCATAGCCGTATAAGTTTTGCGGGGAAACCAAAATCAGACATAGCGGCATATAGGCTGCTCCTTTTCATGCTATCGAAAGCGGCTTTAAAATCAACAAAGAGATGATATGTGTCGATTCTTTTCTCACGGGTTTTTTTCCAAGATTTGGCGTATTGTAAAAATCTGGTCTATGGTAGATTTACCAGGTCTGAAGCGACACTGATAAGGTCCAATCAGTCTGTTCACATCAGGCTTCAGTCTTTCGCACAATACGCTTGATAGGACCTTATATGCGATATTCAAAAGGCTGATCCCGCGATAGTTGGCGCAGTTTGCAGGATCGCCCTTCTTGTGGATTGGGCAGAGAACACTTAGATTCCAATCTTCAGGCATGCATTCATCCGACCATATTCTGCATAGAAGCTGATGCATGCGCCTTACCAGCTCCTCGCCTCCGTGTTTGAATAGCTCAGCAGGCAAACCATCAGCGCCAGCTGCTTTATTGTTTTTCAATCGGGATATTGCTATTCGCACCTCATTATAGTCGGGTTGTGGAACGTCAATTCCATCATCTTCGATTGTGGGCTCGGGTTCGGCATCTTCTCTGGTTTCTTGCTCAGTTTCTCCATTTAAAAGGGCAGAGAAGTGATCCCTCCATATTCTGAGTGCTCTCTGAACATCGGCCACCAGGTCGCCGTTCTCATTTTACAGGAGTTTGCCCCGGGTTTAAAACCTTCTGTCATTCGCCGAATTTTTTGATAGAATTTTCGGGCATTATTCCCTTTGGCCAGCATCTCAGGCTCCTTTATTTCACGCTTTTCTGCCTCTCTTTTTTTCTGATATTGCTTCATTTAAATATGCTCGTAGATATTCGTTAAACACTCTATGATTACGCTCAAACGGTTTCATGGTGGTAGGAGGTTGAGAAATTATGTTTTACTTTTAAAAGTTGGGATAGCTCTGCAAATAGTTAATTTTTGTATTCGGTACCTACGTCTGATTTTATACTCTTCATCACACCGTAGGTCAAAATAAAACTCTCAAAAACTGCTGACACTACTGTTTTTGCTGATTTGTCGGGTAACGCGACTGTTACCAGGTATTTTGTCATATCACTATATCATAGTAACTGCGAACTTGTTACCGTATGTAGATTCAGGTAATGGACCTATCGTGTCAATGACGACAATGTCAAAAGGTTTACTAGGAGTAGGTGTTAAAACGAGCTCTTCTTTATTCCTGATTTTTACCTTATTTAAAAGGTATTTTTCGCATTTTTTAACGTAACTTGATATATATTTTGTCATGTTTTTCAAATAAAATTTGTTTCGTAATTTGGCATATAGGTTTTCGTTCCACAGTGACCTCCAGAGATGGGATCGCTGTGATATATTGCTAAAAATTATAATTTTTATTCCTGATCAGTAATTGTTACAATTGGATCCAGTAAAATAATTGTTAAATCTTTTAAAATTTTATTTCCTCTAACTTTAAAATTTGCAATTGCATTGTATTTAAAAATTTAATCTTTCTTTTGGCCATTCTATCTGCTTAATCTTGAGTTTTCCGGCTTCTTTTTCTAGCTTCGAAAGTAAAGGATCGAAATTCTTTATTTCATCAGAAAATTCGAAATCAAGTAAAATTGTTCTTTTATGCTTCATATGCACATTCTTAAAAATTTATTACTGTTTTTATCATGAAATATTTCAGATCTGATACGAGGAATTCTTTTTGAAAAGCTGTGTGTAAATTTGTCATAAACATTTAATGTTTGTACTTTTTGGCATATTTCAATATTTTCACTAGAACCACATTTCTCTCTCTTCTTACTCATAGCCCTAGTTTGAACTCTCAATACATTTTCGGATGTTTCTTTTATTTCGCCAATGGTGATGGGAGAAAGTGTATCATCGCCTACATTTGTTTTTCCCTTTATGTTTAATATCAAAACATATCGCTAATAATTCTAACTCAATGATCGCTTTCTTTTATTCTGCCTCATTAAAAGATTTTGACGCATAACATATAGGTAAGTCGTTGCCTTGTTGTTCTTGGCTGAGTATTGCACCACAGTTTTAGAAGCATCTACGGTAATGATAAACTGTTTGGAAAAATCTGGGTATTGTAAAATCTGTGGTGACATTAGGGATGATTTCAATACATCAAAGGCTCATCACATGCTTTATGCCTGTTAAATTCGACTCTTTTTCTACTCAGTCTGTTAAGAGGTGCTGCCAGAGATGCAAAATTTGGAATAAAGCGCCTGTAATAGTTTGCAAAAGCAACAAAGCGTCTTACAGCGTCTTTGTCTGTTGGCTTAGTATATTTCCTAATTGCATCTATTTTTGAATCGTCTGGCGTCAAACCCTTAGCTGGGCATTTGTGACCTAGGAATGTCACTTCGGGTCTGACAAAATTGCATTTATTTGGATTAAGTTTAGGGTTGAACATTCTACAGGTGTCGAATACTTTAGACAAATTTTTTCTATGATGTGTTTCGTTACAGCCAATGACGGTAATGTCATCTACATATAAAAAAAGCTGCATTAGGTGGTATTCCTGAAAATGCAATGGTAATCATTCTTGAAAATGAATTTGGTGCTATACTTAAACCAAACGGCAAAATGAGGTTATATAGCGTGAATCGACATGTAACGGAATTTGGTGAAATCCAGAAAAAAGATCTAGAGTTGAGAAAAATTTAGCTCTGCCAAGGTTATCTGAAATGTCGTCGATTCTTGCTAATGGGAATTTATCTGCTATTAATTTCTTGTTAACTGCGCGAAAATCAACACACATTCTGTAGGTCTTTTCACCGTTAATTTTTTTTTCGGAACTAGAATAAGTGGGCTGTTGTAATTTGAATAACTTCCTTCAATTAAATCATTTTCTAATAATTTTGTGACTTGTTTGTTTATTTCTTCCCGCTGAGAATAGGCTAAACGATAGTTTTTTATATACACATATATATTTATAACGTTTGCTCATAAAAATTGTTTAATGTCATTTTGTCGTTGTTAGGTGCGTATATTTCAGCATATTGTATGCAAAGTTCTAAAAGTTCAGATGGAGCATTTTTGAGAATTTGATTTTTTAAAATTGAAGCTAGTTCATTTGTTCGATTCTCATCTGATTTAGATTTGTTTATTACGTAGACGTGATAATTTGATAGCTTTTCGGTTTGAATGGAATTTTTATTTACAAATTGAATGTCATTTGTGGTGTTAATTATTTTTAAGACTGGGTTTTCAGAAGTCGTAATGCATCTTGCCGTAAATACACCTTTTTTTAATTCTTGAGATTCAACGAAAAGTGGAGTGGTTGAGTGACCTAAGTCAAAAATTCGAAAAACTTCGCTTCTTGGTGGTATAATACACATATCGCATTCTGTTCCGTGAAGGATTGGCATAGTGACTTTTTCATTGTTTGCCCAGAATGAGATGCTATTATTTGAATAACTTATAATACATTTGTTATATTTAAGAAAATCTTTTCCCACTATACCATCTGATGGTATATTGAAGTCGTCATTTACCACATGTAAGCTATGTTCAACGAGGATATTAGAAAAATGTAAGTCTATGTTAATTTTACCTAAGGTAGAAACAGAGTTTGAAGTTACGCCAGTTATTTTAACTATATCGTCACTAATAATGAGAATTTTCTTACTGAGACTTGAAATCTTAATCAAAGAAATATCAGCCTGTGTATCTAGTAAAAATGTGCATAATTTGTTAGATCCGGTTATATTAATTTTGACAAAATCCGAGTAGTTTAATTTCAGACAAAAAACATTCTTAATATTTATTCGTTTAACTCCTCGTCCCTCAGTGTTCGCTGCTGAGGGGATTCCGAGTTTAAAACGAGAACATTTACATTATTTCGCGTATTTGAACTTCCGCTGATATTATTTGATCTGTTTTCTAACCTATTGTGATTGCTGTTATTATCACGTGCATTAACATTGCCTCGATTGTTATTGTTTTGCCGATAATTGTTGTTGTACCTACTGTTATTGTTGTTGCTGTACCTACTGGAGTTGTTATTGCTATTGGGCCTATTGAAGTTGCTATTGTTGTTGTATCTTCCGTTATTGTTGTAGTAATTATTTCTTCTATTGTTATTGCGAAAATTATTTTGATTGCTAAATCTAAATCTAAATGCTAATACCTGTCTCTCGTTAGCCTGCTTGTTTTGCTCGACTATCATTTTTGCTACTACGTCCTTTGCATCACTGAAAAAGGTTAATGCTAAAATTGCTTTGACTAAGTCTGAGCGCGTACTTAGCCTACAAGCATTTACTGATTGCTCGACTGCTATTTCTTGCGCTTTGGCCTTTGACATACCTCAATGAATAGAGATCGCTCTAAGCATCTGATAATTCTTCTACACGCTTAGCAAATTCGGTCAAGTTATTGTTAGAGACTTTTAAGGATGCTATTTTTCTTGCAACAACTTTTGAATTGTCTGGTTTGATTCTACTTCCAAGCGCGTCTTTGATTTCACCATTGTAGCTTTCCCTAATTATAGGAGCACACATCGAAAAAAAAATTTTCTTTTGCTCCGTCGTAGCCATTTTTGTTGGTTCTGCTAAATTACTATAAATTTGTTCGAATTTGGGAAAAGTTACTGAATTGCCTGAAGAATTGTTTAATATACAAACTGAGTTGTCGAAACCTAACCAGTTTTCTTGTTATGAAATAATTTCAGTGGTCCGCAAAGAATAACTTTGGTTATGGATTCGATTTTCGGATGTACCTGGCTGTCATCACAGCCGCAGAACTCTTCTTCCTCAGAATTGCTCTGGGATTCGTCGTAGGATTCTTTTTCTATACACTCGCTGTCAGATATACAAACGTTATCTTTGACTAAGTCGCTGTAATTAGTTGGTACCTTAACTGTGCTATTAAGTTTTGCAAAACATTTAATTAGTTGTAGAGAACAACGCGATAAGGTTTCATTCACAGCAACTGGCCTAGGTCGGTTTTCAAAGTGCACATTTACCTCTACCAAAATGTTATTGTATGCCTCTATTAAAGAATTTTATATTCATCTAGCTTTTCTTGCTTTGTAGACCAGTACGATTTAAAACGCGTTTTTTAATTTTAAAGAAATTTTTCCTCAATTCTTTAAATTTTGTTTCGAAATCTGACATTATCAGAAGAAAATGTTGTTAGTTTTAGTTAAAAATAGAACAAATTTAAATGCAAAGGAAAATTTAAATGTTGGTTGGATATAAACAAAATTTAAATTGAAAAGAAAATTGCAATGACTTTATAATCTGACACTAAAAAGCTTTATTCTGAATTGATAATTGAATGTTGGCGTGGATTTGTACAAAATTGCAGGAAAATAAGTGGGATTTTAGCTTTAAAAAAAATTCCTGATTTGTAGAGTGTGCTACCAAGTACATAGAGATGACCTAAGTACTTTTGCACTAGGAGCAAAACACTATTAATTTGTCAGAGAACCTTGTTTGTTGCAAATTGATAATTATTATTAGTTCTGCTAAGCGAATTACAAAAGTTATAGCTGTTTACCGTGACGGCCGCACCGTTACACTCAAAAAAAGTATTAAATTTTCTGTTTTTGCTGACGCACTTTTTTTTATAAAAAGATTATAATTATTGTTTGACGTGTCGACCGCACCATTTTACAAGCAAAATATATATATAATTTATGTAATTGTAATGTATGTAATTAGTTTTCACAAAATGTTATGTATATATGCATATGCATGTACCCATATGGCATTTTAAAATGCATTATATTCGCCATGTAACCAGATTTTAGCAACAGTTTTTCTGCTGCGTTGCCGCACTGCCCTGCTTCTGCTGGATTGCGCTGCTCTGCTGCTGTGTTACGTTGCGGCCACCTTGGCGTGACAATATTTAAAAGGAGAAGGCGAGTGTATCGCCATTATTTTCATGGCGTGATGGCATGCACCGTTGTCAAGCCACCGCAAGGCTTCAACACTTTGAACGGTTTGATAACTGTACCACCAAATAAAAATTGAGTTCAAGTTTTTATACCCAGCGTGTTCTAGTACACAGGGTTTTAAATTTTTGGTCATATAACGGTGGTTTGTAACGGTACAAAATAATGGAGATATATATATAGTTCCATATATCAAAGTTTTTTGCATGAACAAAGGAATCCATTAAGACAAGTCCGTCCTTGGACACGATAACTTGAGAAAAAATGTAGATATTTTAATCAAATTTGCACACAGGTAGCTTTCCGGCCAAGGTAGATTGCTATTTAAAATGGGCGAAATCGAATAATAACCACGCCCCTTTTTTCGATATCGAAAATTTCGAAAACGTTTAAAAAGAGATAATTCAATAATAAAAGCAGCTACAATAATGAAACTTGGTAGAATTATTAAGTTGGTTGTCCTACTGTCAACTTTAACAAATTTAATGGAAAAAGGGCGTGGTAGCGCCCACATATGAGAGAATAAATTTTCAAACTTCGACTGTTAATAACTACAGAACCGTTTATGCTAGAATAACGAAATTTGGTAGGAGGTGTACCATAGTTGTGGTACATACACCCATAGAAAATAATCGAAATCACTGTTTTATCACGCCTATCTGAAAAGGAGCTAGAAATACTGAACTGCCCACATCTCATTTACTGATACAGGTAGAATGATATAATTTGGCAGTTACCTCAATTTCTTTATTCTTTATACGGTTTTTGTAAAATTTTGGGAAGTGGCGGGGCGCCCCCACTTATGACTTAAGCAAATTTCAAATTCGACTTTAAATAACTTCAGAACGGTATAAGATAGAATAAGGTAACTTCATACGAGGTATACTATAGACATGTAGAGTACGCCCACGGAAAATAAGCGAAATCGATGGACGACCACGCCCACTTTTGGACCAATGTTTTCTAAAAGAGGTAGGAAACCGCAACATGCCATATCTCCTTCACTGATGCAGATAGAATGCTAGAATTTCATAATTACAATGACTTGATGATCTTATTAATGATTTTATTTTAATTTTGTAAAATGGGCGTGACGCCGCCCACATATAAACGAACAAAATGTCAAATTTCAGCTATTATTAACTTCAAAACCGTGTTAAATAAAATTACGAAACATGATACGAGTGTGTAACCAGTGAATCCAAGAATCTACTGTGGAAATTTCATAAAGATCGGTTAAGTACTTTGGACGCCAGAACCACAGACACACATTTATTTATAGGAGTAGAAAAAGTTTAAAACCTGTGTAGGTGATAACTCCAGAACAATTTACCAATTTGGCACGACCACTTTTACAGAGCTGGGCATTTAAAGTTCGGTTTCACCCGAACTTAGATTTCCTTACTTGTTTTTTAATAAATGGGTTCATGTATGCATATTTTTTATTCACATTTGCATAGTTACAAAATTATTTAGATTATATGATTTTCGTTGTTTTTTTAACTATAGTACAATCAATTTGAAGTACAAGTAACTGTTTAAATAAAATTACTTCAATTTAAATATAGATTCATCAGTAGCGTATTTACATTAAATAGTAAATATTAAAATTTAGTTGTCAATAGAAAAAATATAGAACGCGAATATTTCATTATAACAAATTCATGTGTCATCTACAATTTATTTAAAGAAATGTAATTAACATGTGAATTAATTTATCATTTACAGGCTGAATTTATTCCTTCTCAAAAATCTAGTAAATTATGTTTTAGATAAATTTTTAAATCAGTCCAGCTTTTAATTTTTTAACAATAATTTGACAAATTTAAAATTTATTAAATGTTACGACATCCGTTAAAACATATGTATTGCTAAAAATATTGAGATTTATGTACGTGAAACAATTTAAAGTTGTTGCCACGGCGTTTTTGCTGAGTTCTTTCACTGCTTTGCTGTTATGTTCGCTCTGCTTATGTGGTGTGTGTGTATGTAAGTGCTTTGCTGATTGTTATTATTCGGTAATCGTGCCTAAACACGATGACTGCTAGAGTAAGTTCGGTAAATATGGACCACCCTTAACTTAATTGTAAATAAAAACGTAAATTCAAAGCTATTCAATTCAGTTTTTATTTTAAAATGCTTCGAAGATAATACATATTCAGTCTGCAATAAGAAACAGTCAATAAAATAAGATACATAAAAGATATTATTAAAAAACTTAAAGTACATCAATTTTGAACATATCAGAAGTGTGGGGATAATATGGACCACACCGTGTTAAATATGGACTACGGTGGTCCATATTTAACCCAGCTTATGAGCAGCAAAAGTCGCAAATAAAATATTCTTTCTCGTTTCCTGAACAAAGTTCATGTGCCCACATTGCGCATACAACGCATTGCATCCATGCCTCTCCTCCTTTGTCATCCGAAAATAAACATGAACAATAGATACATTTGGCGTCTTCTTGATTAGATCTATCTGGACTTAGATCTGGTGAATCAGCTAGAATTAAATTTTCGCTTTCTGATGAAGAGGTTTCATCTTCATGCTGGTAATTCTTCTGAAAAATGAGTTCAAAGTAAGAAACATTTAAGTTTTTGTACTCATAAATACCTTATTTTTTAAAGTATTTGCCTTTTTATTGCATTTTGCAGGTTTCGGCTTTCTTTTATTTACGTGTTTTTCGCCCTTTATTTTTTTCAACGATTCTTCCAAAGCCTGTTTGTATGGTGAAGACGAAATTATTTCTGCTTTTCCTGGTTTCCGCCCTCGATTTGATGTTTTTTTGATACGGACCGGAATAGGTGAAATCTCTTGAGGCAATATGAAGGAGCTTGACCTTGCACCAGAGGATGTAGACGGTTCGAAAGAAATAGGTTCCTCTATATCAATATTTTGATCTGATTCCGGCAATTGATAAGTGTGTGTAGGTGATACAGAAACCGGATTATTGTTCTCCACGCTATCTACTGGTGCCTCAACTTCTTCCGAAGCCAAAAAATCATGATCGTTAAATATTTTACTATTAAAGGGGTATATTCCGGTTGAAGAAAACCCCTTGACAGCAATTGCACCACTTTGTGCTTTCATGTATTTATGATCCAACACCTGATTTCCTCTGTCAAATATTTTTTCAAGGGTCCCATAAAAGTTTTGTCAAGGGGTTGAATTTGATGGCTTGAGTGCGGCGGAATCGAAAGAATGCGAACATGATTTTTCCTAGCTAGCTCTATGATTTCAATATTTCTGGTATGACTTGCATGTCCGTCTAAAATAAGTAATACCGGAGATGTTTCAGAAGGTTTAACTGCTGATAGGAAGTGCTTGAACCACTTGGTAAACAAGTTGATTTGAACCCATCCAGAGGGATGATTAGCATGTATGGATCCGGGAGGTGCTCGTTTCATTAGAAGTGTAGTAGCTTTCCGGCCAAGGTAGATTGCTATTTAAAATGGGCGAAATCGAATAATAACCACGCCCCTTTTTTCGATATCGAAAATTTCGAAAACGTTTAAAAAGAGATAATTCAATAATAAAAGCAGCTACAATAATGAAACTTGTAAGATTTATTAAGTTGGTTGTCCTACTGTCAACTTTAACAAATTTAATGGAAAAAGGGCGTGGTAGCGCCCACATATGAGAGAATAAATTTTCAAACTTCGACTGTTAATAACTACAGAACCGTTTATGCTAGAATAACGGAATTTGGTAGGAGGTGTACCATAGTTGTGGTACATACACCCATAGAAAATAATCGAAATCACTGTTTTATCACGCCTATCTGAAAAGGAGCTAGAAATACTGAACTGCCCACATCTCATTTACTGATACAGGTAGAATGATATAATTTGGCAGTTACCTCAATTTCTTTATTCTTTACACGGTTTTTGTAAAATTTTGGGAAGTGGCGGGGCGCCCCCACTTATGACTTAAGCAAATTTCAAATTCGACTTTAAATAACTTCAGAACGGTATAAGATAGAATAAGGTAACTTCATACGAGGTATACTATAGACATGTAGAGTACGCCCACGGAAAATAAGCGAAATCGATGGACGACCACGCCCACTTTTGGACCAATGTTTTCTAAAAGAGGTAGGAAACCGCAACATGCCATATCTCCTTCACTGATGCAGATAGAATGCTAGAATTTCATAATTACAATGACTTGATGATCTTATTAATGATTTTATTTTAATTTTGTAAAATGGGCGTGACGCCGCCCACATATAAACGAACAAAATGTCAAATTTCAGCTATTATTAACTTCAAAACCGTGTTAAATAAAATTACGAAACATGATACGAGTGTGTAACCAGTGAATCCAAGAATCTACTGTGGAAATTTCATAAAGATCGGTTAAGTACTTTGGACGCCAGAACCACAGACACACATTTATTTATAGGAGTAGAAAAAGTTTAAAACCTGTGTAGGTGATAACTCCAGAACAATTTACCAATTTGGCACGACCACTTTTACAGAGCTGGGCATTTAAAGTTCGGTTTCACCCGAACTTAGATTTCCTTACTTGTTTTTTAATAAATGGGTTCAT
This sequence comes from Merzomyia westermanni, assembly GCA_949987695.1. Lineage (NCBI taxonomy): Eukaryota > Metazoa > Arthropoda > Insecta > Diptera > Tephritidae > Merzomyia > Merzomyia westermanni. Next base: position 112,640,532 of record OX465289.1, read on the forward strand.
GTATGCATATTTTTTATTCACATTTGCATAGTTACAAAATTATTTAGATTATATGATTTTCGTTGTTTTTTTAACTATAGGACAATCAATTTGAAGTACAAGTAACTGTTTAAATAAAATTACTTCAATTTAAATATAGATTCATCAGTAGCGTATTTACATTAAATAGTAAATATTAAAATTTAGTTGTCAATAGAAAAAATATAGAACGCGAATATTTCATTATAACAAATTCATGTGTCATCTACAATTTATTTAAAGAAATGTAATTAACATGTGAATTAATTTATCATTTACAGGCTGAATTTATTCCTTCTCAAAAATCTAGTAAATTATGTTTTAGATAAATTTTTAAATCAGTCCAGCTTTTAATTTTTTAATAATAATTTGACAAATTTAAAATTTATTAAATGTTACGACATCCGTTAAAACATATGTATTGCTAAAAATATTGAGATTTATGTACGTGAAACAATTTAAAGTTGTTGCCACGGCGTTTTTGCTGAGTTCTTTCACTGCTTTGCTGTTATGTTCGCTCTGCTTATGTGGTGTGTGTGTATGTAAGTGCTTTGCTGATTGTTATTATTCGGTAATCGTGCCTAAACACGATGACTGCTAGAGTAAGTTCGGTAAATATGGACCACCCTTAACTTAATTGTAAATAAAAACGTAAATTCAAAGCTATTCAATTCAGTTTTTATTTTAAAATGCATACATATTCAGTCTGCAATAAGAAACAGTCAATAAAATAAGATACATAAAAGATATTATTAAAAAACTTAAAGTACATCAATTTTGAACATATCAGAAGTGTGGGGATAATATGGACCACACCGTGTTAAATATGGACTACGGTGGTCCATATTTAACCCAGCTTATGAGCAGCAAAAGTCGCAAATAAAATATTCTTTCTCGTTTCCTGAACAAAGTTCATGTGCCCACATTGCGCATACAACGCATTGCATCCATGCCTCTCCTCCTTTGTCATCCGAAAATAAACATGAACAATAGATACATTTGGCGTCTTCTTGATTAGATCTATCTGGACTTAGATCTGGTGAATCAGCTAGAATTAAATTTTCGCTTTCTGATGAAGAGGTTTCATCTTCATGCTGGTAATTCTTCTGAAAAATGAGTTCAAAGTAAGAAACATTTAAGTTTTTGTACTCATAAATACCTTATTTTTTAAAGTATTTGCCTTTTTATTGCATTTTGCAGGTTTCGGCTTTCTTTTATTTACGTGTTTTTCGCCCTTTATTTTTTTCAACGATTCTTCCAAAGCCTGTTTGTATGGTGAAGACGAAATTATTTCTGCTTTTCCTGGTTTCCGCCCTCGATTTGATGTTTTTTTGATACGGACCGGAATAGGTGAAATCTCTTGAGGCAATATGAAGGAGCTTGACCTTGCACCAGAGGATGTAGACGGTTCGAAAGAAATAGGTTCCTCTATATCAATATTTTGATCTGATTCCGGCAATTGATAAGTGTGTGTAGGTGATACAGAAACCGGATTATTGTTCTCCACGCTATCTACTGGTGCCTCAACTTCTTCCGAAGCCAAAAAATCATGATCGTTAAATATTTTACTATTAAAGGGGTATATTCCGGTTGAAGAAAACCCCTTGACAGCAATTGCACCACTTTGTGCTTTCATGTATTTATGATCCAACACCTGATTTCCTCTGTCAAATATTTTTTCAAGGGTCCCATAAAAGTTTTGTCAAGGGGTTGAATTTGATGGCTTGAGTGCGGCGGAATCGAAAGAATGCGAACATGATTTTTCCTAGCTAGCTCTATGATTTCAATATTTCTGGTATGACTTGCATGTCCGTCTAAAATAAGTAATACCGGAGATGTTTCAGAAGGTTTAACTGCTGATAGGAAGTGCTTGAACCACTTGGTAAACAAGTTGATTTGAACCCATCCAGAGGGATGATTAGCATGTATGGATCCGGGAGGTGCTCGTTTCATTAGAAGTGGATTATCCCTTTTCCTAGGAAAAATGAACATGAGTGGTACGAAGGATCCACCTGCACCCATATATAAAATCGCTGTAATTAACGATCCCCGTTCAGCTGAAGCAAGAGCACGAATCTGTTTCCGACCTTTCAGAGCCAAAACCTTCGGAAATTTCGTAGGAACAACTGATATTCCAGTTTCATCCACATTATATATATTATTAGGCGAAAATTTATATGTTTCCATCTAATTTTGCAGCAGATCGAAAAAAATTGCCACGTTTTCTCTAGAAAATCTCTTTGCTCGAGCTACAGATGTACTGGTTGGTTGGCGGAACAATAAAGAAGGGTTGGGTCTAAGAAACAAACGCAACCAATCTCTTCCTGCCGTTTCCTTCGCTATAGAAAATGGGTTAGGTAAATTGTTTTTTAGCGCCACTTGAAAAGCTAGGGATCTGATGTCATTCCTCGTTAGCCCGAATAATTTCGCCTCCATGAGCAATATGTATTCTACAAGTGCATCTTCCAGTTCTGGAGGCAAAACTGGTTTCCTTCCTAGCTTGGCTGCCACTACTTCATCAACAGGTCGTTCATCATCAGCAAATAAACGCCGCAATGTGGTTTTGGGTACATTATATTCCTTAGACGCCTTCAGGAATCCCATTTTCTTCGTCTTTACTGCAGAAATTGCTTCAACCATATTCTTTTTCTCCCACTTCTGTCTTTTTTTCGAATCCTGCGTCAGTTTTGAAGACATCTTGATCCTTTAAAAGAAAAAAAATAATGTTACTCACCTGAAAATAATGTAGTCAAATATGGCCTACTGGTCCATATTATCAACATCATAATGGGCCATATTGTCCACACTAAGTAATTTCCAAAACTTTTAAGGTTTGCTAGAGATTTAAAGTTATTCAGTAAAATTTAATTCCACTTCCAGAAATATATGTTTACGCACTAATCTTTTCACACTATAACACATATTTTTCCATTAAAATTAAGGAGTAAAACACTTACGCAAATGCACCAAAAAAGTCTTATGTTATCACGAAAAAAATATTTTCCTCTGTACAGCGCACGTCTTCTTCACCACACCGACCGAACAAGACTGGGTTGCGCTATGACGAAAAATGTATGCAATGAAGTCGCCAGGTTGCTTGTTGAACTTGTGATTCAGAAAATATTGATGTGGGCCATATTATACACATGGGCCATATATGCCTATTTTACTCTATTAATCGGCAAGAAAGACCAAGGGAGCTGCGTTTATCATAAATATACACAGCGTTTACAAAAACTAAATAAGTGATTATTCATGTTAACCATATATGTATTACTTCTATATTGCTAGTAATTATGAGTGCACTTCGCCAAACATTACAGTACAGATACACAGTGGGAAAAGGATATAAAATCTCAGTGGCGGCCGATAAATTTGTAGGTTGAAAGGAGAGGTAAACATTTTTTAATTTAGAATTAATGAACTTTACTTATGTCAAATGCGTTTTTTATGGGGAGACAAAAAAAAATATAACCACCTAGGACCACCTACTCCCTCCCTCGCTATGGTGTTGAATACTCCATGGAGTAATCCTTTGGGAGCATTTTGAGAGTACTCTCACGTAGGTACTCCATGGAGTATTCAAAAGCAAAGAAACGGAGTACTCCTAGATGGATTAGGTGATCCAATTACCGGACATGTAAATTGGACCACCTTCTTTATATGGAGTATGAAACGGAGTATTAATTTATTTTGTTTATGTAATCTTTGTGGTTATACTTATGGAATGAAATGCAAAAAAAATAGAGTAATATAACATAAAACAAAATAAAATAATTTAAAATAACGTGGTTAAATAAACTGGCAGGAAAACTTAACTGAACTTCTTTTTTTGATAAATTTGTCTGATCAAGAAACTCAGGACATTGTCGAATCTGGGGCGGAATTACGACACACGTTGCGTGATCGTCAGCCGCCTTTTAAGTCACAATAACTTTTAAGCTATCCAAATTTTTAAAAGAGTAATAATGCATAATTGAACCGAAGGGGATTTCCAGCTTATGATGTTATTCCGAATTACGTGTTTAGAGCGATTATGATTACAAATTCGTTTTCCATCACGGAACGTATAAAGTATTTCTACCCGTAGTTGTGAGAGAAACCATTGTTTTTAAAGCTTCCCTGTCATACTCAAGCTGTTGAGAGAGCTGTGAAGATTACGACCGAACCTTTGGTTTCTCAGCTCACAAAAAAATCAGGATTAGGTGCAATACAAGCCAAGTTGGAAAAGCGGATCTTGGTGCATATGTTCGTAACAAAAAAGGATTTTCATGCTAAATAAATTATATACATTTCAAAGTAACTTCTCGCAGTTATACCTTAATAGAACTCTTAAACTAAAAAAAAGAGGCAAGAGTACCAAGTACTCGTTGAGTTTGATGTGTAAGTTTGATTAATGTTATATTACTTTACTTTTTTTCATTTCATTCTATAAGTATAACCACAAAGATTACACAAACAAGACAAATTAACTACCGGTGTGAGTATTCGGAGCTAAAATAACTTTTAACATGAATAATCACTTACTTCATTTTTGTAAACGCTGTGTATATTTATGATAAACGCAGCTCCGTTCGTCTTTCTTGCCGATTCATAGCTTTCATCGTATTTAGGCACGATTACAGAATAATAACAATCAGCAAAGCACTTGCATACACACACACCACAAAAGCAGAGCCTCACATACCCCGTAAAAAATGATGGAGTATCCAACACTCCAACACTTATCCTCATTCATATAAAAAATGTGCCCCAATTTATATGGCGATGTCCGCTGATTGGATCACCTGATACATCTCGCAGTACCCTTTACTTTGCTTCTGAATACTCTGTATAGCACATACAGGAAAGTACTTTTAAAATGCTGCCAAAAGATTACTCAATTGAGTATTCTACACCAAAGCGAGACAGAGGCACGGGTTGTAATTTTGCATCAACAAAACACAGGCAGAATTACAAGCAACGACGATTAACTTTTGTGGGCAGCCCCTACCAAGCCCAAAGATATTTACACATCAAAAATACATGTTAACCATCTTTCTACTCACGTGAGCTTTGTTTGTAGTTAGTGTTCTATATGTTCTTAAAATATATTTTTGAAAAGCTCAAATGTTGGTAAGTAAAATTATGTATGCAATCAGTACATCTTTACTGATGAGCAGGGTCCGGATTATGTTGACTTGTTAACTTTTTTCTGGTGCGTCGAAGACGTTTCTTGTAAATGCAACAATTTCGCTCAACTTGTCTAGATTTCAGAAGCGAGAAGTTTTTGGGTCAACTTTTCGCATTTTCACTATTTTTTCTTTATGGGTAATTTTACTTGGTTTTAGGGAAATTTTTGGATATTTCTAACCATTTTTGGGCAACTTTTCCAACTTCGATTAATTTTGTAACATTTCCAGGTTCTGAAAGTACATTTTCCAGCACTGGATAAAATTGTCATTAAATATATGTGGCAACAAAAATTCTGTTTTGTCGACCTTTCCTTCTTAACTTTCACTTTTTTGCTGGCTCGAGGTCTATGTTTTTCTCGCCAAAACTAATAAAAACACAAGTTTTTCGTTTTGCCAATATATTCCAATTGCCGTCGGCAATCGTCTACAGGACAATATATGTGGCAACTTTTGCAGCTTTTTGTAGTTTCCCCAGTTACCTCCTTCTATCTAAATTTACTTCAATTGACAACCGCCAAATGCTCAGATTTGTTTTGTTCGTGTTATATGATACCAACCAATTTACCGTTTTCAAAGGCAATTAAAATTCTAAGAAAAAATATCAAAATAAACCACATTTAAAGCCATTAATAAATTGGTTAAAAATTTTGCTTGCGATATATTTTAAATTCTAACTAAAAATGCTAAAGCAGAAGCTATCGAAAGCCAGTCACTTAGACAAATTGGTTGATGAATTAAGCTGCGAGATATTTTCTACTGACGGCGAAATATTATTTTGTAAAGTTTGTGAAGTTAAAGTTGTGGCGGATAAGATATTTACGGTGCAGCAACATATACGAGTAGGTAGCGAAAAGCACAAGCGCGGCTTAGAACTCATGGATAAAAAAAAATCCAAGCAAATGCTGTTGATCGACGCTGCATCAATAAGTACCAGAACTAAGGAATTTTTCAGAGAACTGCGCGATGTATTGGTTTCATCTGATATCCCGGTTGGTAAACTAAATAACATTAAATTCAAACAATTTTTGGAAACTTACACAGGGCGTAAGATACGCGACGAATCTACTTTGCGTAAAAACTACTTACCGCTCTGCTATGAGGCCAAGATAAATAATATAAAAAACTGCATTGCTGAAAAAAAATAATCGGCATACCTTTTTACATGTGAAATGATCGACACACCAGCATATGCCAGCTCTTTCATAAAGCGATGACTTTACTTTGCGAATTATGCTACATATGTACATTCATGCATACATTTCTATAACAGGGGTAATATATTAAATTTTTGTTAGTAGGTATTCGACATGATGACGTATTGTTTTTTGTGACAGATGCTGCTCCCTATATGGTTAAAGCAGGCAATGTCACATGCCTCGCTCACGCAGTCGTGGATGGGCTGATATCAAAAACAAAAAAGATTTTTATTAAAGCACCACCTCGAAAAGATTAATTTACTTGCTCCTGGCGTGCCTTTCCCTCTAGAGCCTGTAATCACCTGTTGGGGTACATGGTTAAATGCATGTGCATACTACTGCGAACATTTTGAAGTAGTGGAAAATGTTATAAATTCGGTCTATTGCCATGACGCTAAGGCTATAAAAGAAATGCAGCAACTTTTTAAAAATAATGAATTGAAGGGTCAACTAGCATACATAAAAGATAATTTTTGATGCATTCCAAAAACGATAGAATCCCCTTAGTCCAACCATTTATCTTTAGAAAAGGGTTTGAATTTGATTCAAGATCTTGAAACCAAATTAAGTACTGTGCATGGGGTTGCAGCTAAAAATGTATATTGAAAATTAAGTCAAGTGCTTGATAAAAATGCTGGGTACAAAATTTGAAAGTCAGTTGCTAATGTTTTAAATGGAGAAAACTTTGCCACAATAAACTTTAGTTCATTAACATCAAATGACATTGGATTCTGGAAATATTCTCCGTTATCTAGTGCTGACGTAGAAAGAAGTTTTTCTATGTACAAAAACATACTAGCTGATAACAGAAGAACTCCTAATGTTGAAAATTATTGTAACAAAAAGCTCTGAAGTGCAATAAAAGTGGATAACAATTCAAAAATATATTTTTTTTTACAAGATTTGCAAGTTTGCAGTGACTCTATGTGTGCTCATTATTTTGTGCCTACGCTCATAACTTGCATTTGCTGCTTGCCGACTGCATATTCTTGGCTTAACCCTCTAACCGGCAGGACCGCCTTTAGGCGGGGTTAAGTTAAACAGATAAAACCGGCATACCTCTTCTTTTCTTCTATAATTATTGACACATAATCGTCGCCAAATATTTGATCTATGTCGTAACTGTGATTTTATAGTTTTAAGTGGTAGCAGAGTTCCGTTTTAATCATCCTCGTTGAAAAATTGAGTGAAATTAAAAAAAAAAATTGTTTTGAGAGAAATGCTTATGGTAATTACAAAAAAGTGATAAAAATTATTTCTGTAGTAAAAAACAAAATTGTTGCTAAGTGAAATAATTGCTAAGGATTAGAAATTATAACGAAGATGTGGATTTATAGTTAAATTTATAGAATTATTAGCCAAAAATCGTACCCCGCCTAAAGACGGAGTGGGCAGTTAACAGGCAAGTACGGCTAGAGGCGGGGTGGGGGGTTTCAGCCACGGAAGCAAAATTATGAGCCCTTTTGGATATATAACTTAAAGTTCGAATTTATCACACTAGAATTGCGGCCGCCGTGGTGTGAAGGTAGTGTTGCCGGCCTACCACACCGAAGGTCCATGGTTCGAGCCCTGGTACAGGTAACATCAAAAGTGATTTGAAAAAAGTTTTTCAAAACGGGGTCGCCCCTCGGCAGTGGTTTGGCAAACTCTCCGAGTGTATTTCTGCCATGACAGGCTTCTCAGCAAAAATTCGTCTCCTTTGTAGATGCCGTTCGGAGTCGGCAAAAAACTGTAGGTCCCACCAATCTGTAGGGAAAATTCAAATCGGCACACCACAAATTGGAAGAGAAGCTTGGCGCAAAAATCTCTTAGGAGGTTTATGATGATATACCTGTTGTATATCGCGCCATAGAGATAGAGATAGAGAATTGCAAAATATTAGTTTTTTCATTTTCAACAAAAGTTGGCCTGTTAGAGGGTAAAGTTTTGTAGAGTTCCAGCATAACTCCTTTCTGCTGCGTTTGCTGACTCCGGACTTGACACTTTTTTCTGCCAAAAAGGTTTGCAGTGTTCATGGATAATCTCTCTAATCTAACGCTCCTGAATAACTTTTAATCCTATGCTCCCGTGTAACTCACAGTCCAGTGCTCTTGAATTACCCTCAGGCTTCCGGTTATTCCAAAAGATACGTATACATTATTTTGGTTTCCATAAAGCACTTACCAAACTTACTTTTCTTTACTTATTTTTCTTGTCGTAGTTTCCTGTCCACCGGTTCGCCTATCAACATGCTGGATTGTTGCATCAAGAAGTGATCCAGCCAAAAAAAAAATATCCCGAGGCGACACATATGTATGTTGCTGGCTTTGTGAGAAAATGGCTCACATTACTTTTGCAGGCATGGCTAACATTGGTGGGCGTGTTTCGACTGGATCTCAAGTAAAATTGGACTGAACTGGACGTGTATTGAATGCGAACTGTTGGAAATGATATGAGGGCTCTCATGAGGCAAACCCAAAAAGACTCTAACTCTCTTTATTTGTTTTCGTGATCTTTACGAACGATTTATGTTAATGGAAAACCGCTTCAAAAAACTGAAAGTCATCTCGGAATCACCAAAACAAAAGAAATACTTGCTAGAAAAACAGCCTAATCCCCATATGTTCCCAAGTCGGGTGCAGGGGCATCCTAATACGCCAACTACAACCGACTGTACACTACAAAAAGAGATGCAAGAGAAGAGATCCAGGACCAGACGAAGTCGGGGCTATATTTGCTGTGGGTAATTCCGATGCTTCCGCGGACCCTACACCGAATATAATCTTGCCTACTGTTCCCCAAACACCGGTGATTACTTTTTTTTTTAGTTCCCCTAGTAGGTACAATTCTAACCGTGATTTGCTCGAACCGTTTGCCTTGCAATTAACCTTCAAATCCAGTTCCTTCCAGAAGTATGACCCCTCGTAGCTAAACAGTTCCTCCTCCTCCAGTTGCTGGTACTGAGTCTGAAGCTCAAAGGGCGCTGCTGATATGCCGTTGCAAGAAAAGGACATTTTTAACCATGTCTAATCTAAGCTTGATGTTGCTCCCAATAATAACGTCAATGTTTACAAATTAAACTTTAAATACCAGAGACATATCCTTTTTCAAAATAACGTTCCCTGATTCTTTCCTTGATAGCGAGCTTGATCCTTCTTTTTTGGCCTGAGCATACTGTGGTACATTTGTTCACCAGAAAAATGTTATTAACGAACGCCGCAAGAGCAGCTCAATCGTAAAGATATCATATTTTCCCTATGTAACCAAAAAGATCACCCAAAAGTTCAAAGATATTCCAGACAACATACGATTTTCATCCAAAAACCAAAACAACGTTGGTTAAATTTACAACAAAATGATAGATAAAATTCCACCAAAAAAAGAGAAGAACGTTGGTTACAAACTACACATAAAGGCTGATAAGCAATGTGTTAACAAAAGAAGCATAGAAGCAAAATCCATCAGCGACATCAATAAGTGCATACTCAAATGATATCAATTATAAAGAAGTAATCAGCTGCCTGGCAACAATCAACAAGCGTAAAGCAAGCGTCAAAATCGTATAAATATATATATTTTTTATTTAAGTTATTTCAAGATTTTATGTTGTGCCTTTTTAATGATATGACCGTGTTTTCTACACCACTTTTGATGCAGAAAACAACGAAATCTATAATGCAAATTGACGAGGAAGATCGCAGCGATTTTTCGTAAGACTCAAAAACTTTTATATATGTACCTGCAATTTCTTTAACCCTTAGTTGAATTTGAGGCTTTATAAGCATTGTTTTATTTTCTTAATTTCGCCATTAAGCAATGAAGAAGACTAAAATACAAGGTCGAAACTTATTTTAACTCACAACTAAACGTTTTTGTTTGCAAATATTCGATTAAAACGCATTGAAGCATTTTACAGGTAGGTACAGTGGTGAATTACCTACTTAACCCTTGTATTCGCTGTTGCGCTTTCTTAATGTTCTAAGCTCTTTGATAAAGGTAATTTTTACGTAACCTTTTTGCTAAAAAAAAATTACAGTTATTATCAGTTCCTGCTTCTACAGGTTAACAGTGTACCGAATAGTAAAAATACAATGCCAGATCTATGTAGTATTGGTTCCATCTCTTAGGGTGGGGTCTGATATAGCCTTTGGGAATCTGGTTAAGGTTCCGCGACCATTTTTGTGTCTCATTTTGAGAAGGATAACACAGAGGAGGACCTAAAATTCTATAAAACTTTGAAAATTAAAACGGACAATTGACCTATGAATAAATTCAAATTTAGTTACGAAAGAAGTATCGACAATCCTGAAACCCGGCGATTTTGTTCGGGAATTTGATTATAGACCGCAGAAAAACGTCCAGGATGTAGCTAGGGTCGCACGTAAATGTAAAGTATAAGTTCCGTAAATTTGTACTATCAAAAAATCAGTGGTTTAAATGCAAAATTTACTGAAATCTATGGTATAAATGTAATACATCTGGACGGCGATGCACTGTTATATGGGAGTGTGACATGGGGAGCTTGATCGTACTGTGTATAGTTCGTACTCACTGTGTATGGTGTTCTGAAAGTCAGACAATATAGCCCTTAAATCGGAAGAGTTCTACAATAGTTATACAAATTCCGTTTGAATTCATTCATATTGCAAGATTTAACATTGTTTCGGAGCTCATTATAGCATTTTAAGCCTTTGTAATATAAGTCACATTTATCTGCTTCAGTTCTGTATTAATTTTTGTTTCTAGTGTTTGCAGAATGCACATTTCTTACATATTTAATGTTATTATTTAAATAGCCTGCCAAGTTGCTTTCTATTATATTTTTAATAAATTTCATTGTGTAGTAAAATAACTGTTGTCTAACACTTAGCCAATTAAGAGCGGAGAGCATATCTCTAATAGGTGTGTCATAACGCTTATTAAGGAAAAACTTCATGGCTCGGTTCTGTTGTTTTTGTAGCTTGTAGATTTGACTGTCTCTCAATATAAAAAATATCGTTGGGCAATAGATAAAGTGAGGTTCGATTATGGATCGTTATACCATGGATTTATATCTTTTCTTTAGATATTTACACGTTCTTTGTGTAAAATACAGCTTTTTAGCAATTTTTCCCACGGCATAATCAATGTGTCATTAAAGCTAAGTTTGTTATCGATTTTTACTCCCAAGTATTTAAAGGTGTTAACGATTTCAATTGGCTCGCTGTTTATTGTTAAAGGTTGCAACTCGCTGTTACTAAAATTGTGTCTTGATATAACCATGCATTTTGTTTGATTGGCATTCAATTTCAGTTTGTTTAAACATATCCAGTTATTTACTATAGTTAAATCATCTTGTAATTTACTGTAAATGGCATTGACATTATCCCCACTTATCATCAGAAGTGTATCATCAGCAAAAAGTTTAATGACAGAAAACCCTATACTTTTAACAATATCGTTAATATAGATATTAAACAAGATTCGCGCCATTGGGGAACCTTGTGGGAGTCCAACCGGTACATGTGTTTTTTCAGATATTGCTGATCCAATTACCGATCTTTGATATCTATTCGTAATGAAATTTTCAAACCATTTCAGTTCTGTACCAGAAATGCCTATCTTGTTCAGTTTTTTACCAACATGTTTTGGTCAAGGAGGGTGTATTCGGCTCCACTGTCGGGAAGTTCAGTATCCACGATCAGCCTTCGGCAAATGGATTCAGGCTGATCGACTTCGCCAGTGCCCGAAACACGGTCATATCCAGCACTAACTAGGTTTATGCACAAGAAGATCCATAAGGTTACATGGCTGTCCCCCGATCGAAAAACACGCAATCAGATCGACCACGTTGTGATAGACGGACGGCATGCTTCCAGCGTTTTAGATGTTCGCACAATACGAGGACCTAACATCGACTCTGATCACCTCGCCTCTGTACGACAAAACTGGTGCAACAAAAAACGCAGAGAAACCTGGACGTTTAAAAGCTGCAATCGCGACAGACCGAATGCAACGAGCAGTGTGTGCGAACACTACCGCGAGTTGAAGAGGGAAGAGAGGCTACTTTTCCGGGCGAAAAAAAGAGGCAGAAAAGCGTGAAATAAAGGAGCTTGAAATGCTGGCCACTCAGAATATATAGGGATCGCTTTTCTTTCCTTTTAAACGGAGAAACTGAGCAAGAAACCAGAGAAGATGTCGAACCCGAGCTCACAATCGAATATGATGGAATTGACGTTCCACAACCCGAATATAATGAGGTGCGAATAGCAATATCCCGATTGAAAAACAATAAAGCAGCTGGCGCTGATAGTTTGCCTGCTGAGCTATTCAAACACGGAGGCGAGGAGCTGGTAAGGCACATGCATCAGCTTCTAAGATTGGAATCTAAGTGTTCTCTGCCCAATCCACAAGAAGGGCGATCCTACAAACTGCGCCAACTATCGCGGAATCAGCTTTTTGAGTATCGCATATAAGATCCTATCAAGCGTATCGTGGCTTCGGACCTGGTAAATCTACCATCGACCAGATTTTTACAATACGCCAAATCTGGGAAAAAACCCGTGAGAAAAGAATCGACACGCATCATCTTTTTGTTGATTTTAAAGCCGCTTTCGATAGCACGAAAAGGAGCAGCCTATATGCCGATATGTCTTAATTTGGTTTCCCCGCAAAACTTATACGGCTATGCCAAATGACCTTAAGCAACACCGCCAGCTCGGTCAGAATTGGGTAGGACCTCTACTGTTTATTTGATAAAGAAATCAATCGGTGGCATGTTGTATATCACGTTCAGAGCATATGTGGGGCATGAGATAATGGCCCTTGTGGTCGCGCTACATGCAGCTCGCTGAGCTTTACCTAGCATTTTCCTAATTTAGTTCACCTCGACTACCTTCCACCACACTATTGCCCGTAGTCGAATGACTGCTTTGTACATCCGTGCTGTGAGTTCTCGGCTTTAGTCCCGCTGTCTGCATAACATCCTTTTACAGGCGTACATAGCTCTGTATTCCCGTTTGACCCTGGTGTCTATATTAGGCTTCCAGTTCAGCTTAGGTGTCAAAAGGACGCCTATCAGAAATATACAACTCTTGACCATTCTCGTCCTAGTAGTGTAGAGCACTAGCTCTGTCTTTGAGGGATTCACACTGAACCCCGCGGTCCCCACCCATTCATTCAGCTTCCTTAGTGCCCCCCTGCATGATCCCACTGATCACTTTAGGGCACAGAACCGATAATAGTAATAATACATCATCCGCGTAGGCAACTACTATAACTCCATTTCTAGTGAGTTGTCGAAGTATGTTGTCTATAACACAAAGCCAGATCAGTGGCCCCAGAACACCATCCTGAGAAGTCCCTCTCCACGGGTATGCTTGGTGTTAATCACTCTTGACCGCAGTGCCATCCCTATCCAATTTACTATAGGGCCCTTGGCACCAAAGACAGGGAGCGAGTCTTCTTTTCGCCTCCAGTTTAACATTGTTGAAGGCGCCCTCAATGTCCAAGAATGCAGCCAGAGTGAGCTGTATCCATTAAGCGGCCCTTGAGATATGCATGCTGAGCTGTTGACAGCCCTGAGTTATACAATTTCATTCGAATATGAACGCCTTCGGAGGTTTTTAAAACTACCGACGAAGGACTAATCCACAGTTTCTGAAGAGCTGTCCAAGCTCCGTCGTCTTTCCGTACAACAACGGGAAAGCTTAATCGTTTGAGATTCTTTTGTTGATTTAATAGACCAACAAAAGTCCAGGATCCTAACAAAGTAAGAGGTGCTACCCGGTTACAAAGTAGTAGATCATTACAAACGATAAAATCAAAAAGTGACTAACCCCTGATGTGGATTTCCGTACTTCCCGATAGAGAGTGCCTGGAGTTGGCATCGCAACCAATAAGCATGTCGTTTGATTCGTTCTCCTGCATTAACCTTCGGACCTCCTCCGGTGGAGCCTTCGCGCAGTGCGGTATATAAGAAATCGTCATCAAATCTGTAAAACTGTGGGAAGAAATAAGAAAAGCATTGTAGTTAGGTTTTACCAAAATCCGCTTTTACCAACGGAGAAATACTGTCCTCACTTATGAGGAGCAGTAAAGAAAGGATATTCACGAGACGCCTCCGCCTTGATGACAACTCAATCATCCATAGTCGATCTTCATTCGCTGGATCCATATCCGCGTTCTGGGTCTTTCCGGAATGTCGGCGGTTTGGCTGAACTTAATTTTAAGCCATCACCAACCTAGCCTTAGTGCAGCAGGTGATTCCAAGAAGACTTTTGACTGCTCGTCCTTGCACTTAAAAACCCTGTGACCGTGGACAATCTCCACCTAGTCGAAGGTGGGCAGACTACCTCCCGGGTTGGCCACCACAAGCTGGATGACCATTTCGTACAACCTTCCAAACATTTCTCTAAGATTTGCCCCCACCATCGCTCCGGCTGATGTCGAGGCATCCTTGCCAATAATTGTGATCCTCTTAGAGGTGCTAGGGGTCTCTTGCAGAGAACTATTCCTTTTACCAGTGGAAATTCGTATTTAAGTACACCCGGTACTCATCCACCACAACCTGATAATGTATGTTGTCCTCTGCATCCTTGGGATGAACGGTACCCCGGTGGCCCGTTCCGTTCTATCCTGTATTGGTACCGTCCTCTCCCTTGGAATGCTTCTTCGTGTCAGGCCGCTTTCTAGCGGCCTTCGCAAATTGTAATATAATAACTTTGGTTTTTATAAATTTACTAAAACAAGACGTCTTCTGATCAAAGCATATATTAGAAGTGGCGGTGAGAGAATGCTAGCACATAGCCAATGAGCAAAGCATGAGAAAACCACCTCATTACGGCACACTATACCTCCCTTCTCTAATATGAATGATATATTTCAGTTTACACAGTAAACAAAAAATGTGCTTGAAACTATCTGCATTTTGTATCAGCAACCGATCGTTTGCTTATCAGCATTTTCCATGCTCCTACTGTTGCTGCTCTTTGTATTCAAGCAAAAGCTTCTGCTTGCGCTGGCCATTTTTTTCAAGCAAAAGCAAACATGCTGCTTTTTAAGCAAGAAAAAATCAAAAGCAATCAATGCTTGTTGTGGTGACAGACCTACGAAAGCTAAAGACATCATTCGTTGAAAAGAGTTTGGTGCTACTTTTAAGCCGTATGAGAGTATTTTGAAACGGAATGAATCCTTTTCGGTTGAAAAAGACGTTAGGTCTTTTGAGTCTTCTTCAAGCTCAATTCAGTGGAAGCCTGACATGAGATATAGACAGGAAAAATTCTTAGCTCTTTCCATTTCATCAAGAATATCGCCAATATGCGGTAGTGGAAACCTGTGTGTTACTAATTTTTTACTAATTTGCCTGTAATGTACCACAGGTCGCCTTAGTTTTTAATTCTGTCCAGGCAGGGGTTTTTTGGAACAAGTAAAATAGGACTATTATATTCAGTTTGTCTACCTGCCTGTTGACTTCAGTTTTTTGAGAATGAGGTATTCTGTAATTTTTTATATATATCGGGTTTGTATGATTAAGGTGTAATCTCTGCTTGTAAAAATTATTTGCATTAATTGGATCTGTTTCTAGTGCAAATACATCAATAAAATCAGAACATAAATCTTTATAATTTTTTTTCATGTTTTTGGTTTATAACTACTGTATAATTTGAAATTTTTTCGGTTTTCATTTTAGGATTTTCATCTGTAGTATTAATGATTTGCACTTACGGACATTTACCATATTCTAATGTGTTACCTATAAAAACAGCATTATATAAATTTTGATTTGGAATGAATAAATCTTCTTCAGATTCCACGAAAATGTTTCTTATTACAATGGACCTTGCTGGTACGGATAAAGCATACTGAAGTGGTGTATCATAAATGCAAATACTGATGTTTTTAGCAAAATTATTTGGGCGTATTACCAACCATTCTTGGTTATCCTTATAGGTTAAAACGCAGTTGAATTTTTTTATGAAATCCATACCTAGATTTCCGTCAGCGGGTATTGGACAATTTTCGTCCACTATTTGAAAGTCGTGAATTATTTGATTGTTTTTTAACAAAAGATCAGCTGTACAGCTTCCTAAGGATTTTATAATACCTTGACCGCTGCCATTTAGTTGTACTTTTGAGTCTGAGCTTATGAATAATTGATTTTTAACGGAATTTTCCTTAAATATCGAAATATCTGACCCAGTATTAATAATAAAAACTGATTTTTCGTAGTTGAATGTTGTGTTTAGTGATACGTAACTATTGAGGTTTAGATCTGGGTTAAATGCATGCTGAAGATTTAGCTTGTTGTATTCAGAGGCGCATCGGAGCTTTCCGAACCAGTATGTAGATTGTTAGTGAGTCAACATTTCTAGTTTGCGTATTATTGTTATTGTAATTTCTTTGATCGCGGTAGCGATACTGAGTGTTGCCTCGGCCTCGTTCAGTAAAGTTGTGGTATCTACCATTATTATAGCTACGCCCGCGGTTCTGACCATAATAATTGTTATTACCTCTGCTTACGAACCTTGTACTCGAACGATTGGTTCTAAAATGTAAAACAGTGTTGTGTTGGCCAGTGCAAGTATTGATAAGTTTGCTAACAGCTTCATTCATATTACGAAACTGGCCCGCTTCCATAATCACCTTCACTTTATCTAAGCTGCATTTCTTTATCATGGCCTTAACTGCAGTTTGGGTTGAATACTTACTTGCTAGGTAGTGGTTAAGGCTATCTGATATGTAAGCGTCTTCCAGGGCTTTTGTCAAATCCTCAATCTCTTTAGTATAAGTGGTTGCAGATTTGCTATTTTGACGCACATACATAATTTTTGCGTATATTACCTCCACTGATTCACATTTGACACTTCTTTTTAGCTTAGATTTTTTTTATATGTATATTTTTTTAAGGCATTTATACGATTTTCTGAGGCCTATATTGAGAGGATCAATTTCATTTAAAAATTCTTGCCAAATGGCATCCATACGTTTTCTAATAGAGATATATATGTATGCGTATGAAAAAAACAGAAATATATTAGCTTTGTAATATATGTGCATAAATTGTAGGTATGGACATATATGAGTATGAAAAAATCAAGACTATACATATATAAGAATAGTCGACTTTCCAATATCCTTAGCAAGTAGATATATATGTAAATGCATATGCCTAATTAAAATTCAAAACAAAATTTAGGCTATGCTAAGCATGTTATATAAATACAATGTCTTTTTTTGCGAATGCGAATTTGCTATTTACATTATGCGGTGGCTTTTTTGTTCTGCTAGTGACTTCTCGATGAATTTGCTCTCATTTGATTTTGCACCATTTAACTTGCTTGATGAAAATCATTGCGTAAATGACTACATACATATTTTGTACTTCAATATTTCGTGAAATGGTTTTTCCTTTTTGTAATAAATTTTTTTTTTTTGCACGAATTCAATTTACTGTTTAAACCAGTTTTTCCTTTGAAATTCAAACATTTTAGGTTCAATGCGATTAATCCAGTTTTTGTAAGTTATGCAAAATTCGAGCCATTTCTTATTCATTTAAAATTCACATTTCGATTGTTTCACAGTTTCCTCATTTATGTATGTATTATGTAATAATTAAATTTTTTTCCACGGTATTTTGCTTGCTTTTAAAGTCTAATATTTCTAAAATTAATGGCAGGATCGCCATATAATAATTTTGGTTTTTATAAGTTTAATAGAACAAGGCGTCCACATTAAGGCACTCTACAATTTCTTGGACCCCTGCGGGTTAGGGGTTCAGAATATGCCCGAGATAGGCATACCGGTTGTAAGAGGCGACTAATATGCACAAAGGTAATGACGTGCAACTCGATGTTTGATCTACGGATATGATGCCTCTCACCTCTCATTACCCATCTTATCCTTCGGAAGGAGGGGTGACATGACCTAGAAGGTTTCACTGTTCATAAATCGCTACCACGACAATCGGGCAGTACCGCAAGGGAGTACCGTAGCGTACCGGGTTCAAATCCGGCCAAGGACTGTTAATCCGACAACACTCTCCAAAACCTTCGGGGAGTGTTTTTTTCGTTACCAACAACAACAACAACAAACATTTCTTGGCGGAGTACTGTGGCCCACAGTACTTGTCTGTCTGTCTGTTTGCCACCCGTCCCTGTTTTTATTGTCCCTGTCGACCTGTCCTTGTTCCCTATAGTCCGATTATTTAGGTCCTCCTCACTTTTTTGTTGTTGATTATTTTCTTTTTGTTCTTTGTTTACTGTATTTGTGTTCATGTTTTGGTCCCACTAGTATGCACACAAAGGGTTGGTCACTCGTCCGCAGGGCCTACGTGCGTAGAGAAGACACTTATAACTCTTGCCGGGGCATCGGAGAGGACTGTTCGCGGTCAGAGATTTAACAACCGCCAGCTGACGATTCAGCCATCGCACGAGTACCTTAGCACCTGGTCTTAAGGTGGTGTTGGTGCTGGGATCCGCACATCTCCTGCAGCCGAGAGTTGTTCGTACCTAATCTGCTCACCCCTCCCGAGGCTATAGCAAATGCGAAACTCTCCTCTTAGTTCGTCTCACATTGGGACCTCCCAGTGCAATACTTAAGCCCTTCGCCAAGCCAGAGATGTATTTCAAGGCGGTCCCTAAAACATTTATGCTACGTGCATGTCGATGGTGTATCCTAACTGCATCTCGTAGTAGTGTCATCTTTTCCGCGTAATTTTCCTGAAGTCGGTTTATATGTGTTTGTTGGAATTGCTCCAACAGTCCAACAGTATCGCCAACTATTTTCTCATGCACGGATAAGTTTGTTTTATGCAAAAAAAAATCCGTGTTGTTCGGCCACTTCTCCGGTAGTGAGGGGACTGTAGTAGGAACTGGTGCAATTAAATATCCTTGCTTCAACCGAGAGGCCAAGCAAAATGATAGGTCTGTAATTAGACGGAAAGGGATTTTTAGTACTTTAAATTACTTTTGTAAACTTTCGAACCGTTTTCTCAACGTAGAGCTGTTTGAATTTATAACATATTCTTTTGTTAGTCTTCACGAAGACTTTCTCTCCCGGGCTATAGAGTCGCGATCTCTTTCCCATGTTGTGTCTGACTGTTGAGTCTTTAACAGTTTGAGCCGTATTTCCTCTTTAAGTTCGTCAGGTATGCAATGCATTGTGTCTATAGGCTTTCTTGTAGTTACAGAGTGGACGGTGCGACGTTGCGACAAGGATTGTGTCGGATATTTTACCTTCTAGCTCCTGAAAACGGGCGATTTCAGTCAGGGTGCTATGAAACCGTTCAACCTAACCGGTTGTAGTACTATGGGCAGGAGGCGTGGTATAAATTTCCACTCTGAAATGATTCTTATTGCCTTAATCGCTTCCGAGTTCAGGGACCTTTCGTTGTCGCAAACCAAAATTTTGGTATTTTTATAAAAGTTAAGAAGTTCATGTATGGGTATGTTGATTATAGCCCTATACTTTATTGGGAATACTACGAAAAATTTTGAAAATTTGTCTATGGATGTTTCCCGGTTTGTAATGGAATTGTGGAGAAAACTCCTCCACAAAAGCGCGCCTTCGCTTGAGCTTTGCATTCGGATTCTTGCCTGAAATCGCAAAGGTCAACGATTGGTGGTGAGTGAAAATTTTAAGATCCCTCACGACGTATAAGTAGTTCCGACGCTTTTGTAGAGCCCATACTATTGAAAATAGCTCTCTCTCTCGTTGGTGGCGTAGTTTGCTACGGTCTGCGAAAGTGTTCTTGAGACCATTGTAATAAGTCGTCCGCTCTGAGAAAAGACAGCGCCTATACCATGAGATGATGCATCAGTGGTTAGCTCGAAGGTTTGTCGTAGTCGGGGTATAGAAGTAATTCATCCTCAGATGAACGCGTGGAGTGCCCCTTCGTCCAGAGTTATTTCAACCCTCCGCGATTGGTTAGCGTTTAATGTTTCCATTTTCACCACGCAAATATTTTGTTAGCGGCTTCACAATCGCGGCGAAGTCCTTTACAAAACGTCGGTAATCAAACACAAGCCCCAGAAATGAACGTAAAGCTCGAAGGGATTTTGGAGCTTCAAAGTCAAGTCTGTCCTTTTCCCATGTAAGGCAAGTTCTTACGGTGTCCTTGTACACCGTAGAACCGAAATTTAGACTTTTCGGCAGACACGCGCATATCACAAGGATTCGATCTATGTCTTCACCGTGTTTATCTGCAGTCTTAGAAAATATAATGACATCGTCGATGTAGAATTGGCAAGTATTTAGACCTCTTCCGCGAAGTGTTCTGCTGACATAGGGCAAAAGGGACCTACCTCTAAAAAAATTAACGTCATCGTTAGGTTCAACTTCATTCCCTTCAAACCGTTTGTCATAATTATTATTGTCATAGTCATAACAATTTTCATCCACGCAAAGATCACTATCCTCGTTGCTCATCTCATGTGCATGGTGGTTAACACGCTGAAGTTATCTTGGGCGCATGCGAGTCCTACGGGATTGCCTATGTTCCTATTATTTGAATCGTTCTGATTTCGATACAAGTGTTGTCTCCCTTGTCGTGCACCACTATATTGTGGCAATTGTAGGCCAGTTTGCCTAAAGCGTGGAAGGGATGGGTCCACTTTCATTGGGACTGGACGCTGCCGTAATTGTAATTGGTTATTTGGGACCCTGCGGTGTTGTGGGGAATATCGATAGGTATTAGAACCTTGAAGTGGGGGATTTGATTTTCCGATGGAATGCATTATGGTCATTTTTGTCATCTTTGTTACGTTCGCCTATAATTCCTGGGCCAATGCCAGTGCAGTAGGAAGTTCGGAGGGTTGCGACGACGTTGCATAGTGGCCGATTAAGGCCCGATATAAAGACACGGAGAGCATGTTCACGGTATTTTTTGCTAAGTGAATCTATTAGTGGTCTGTCTTCGCCATGAGTCATTGTTGTTTTATTGATTATGAGGGTTAGCTTCCGCTCTATCTCGTCATAAAACTTAGCCATAATGACCCTTGGCTCAGCATTGATAGCTTTTGTTCAATTAAGTACACCGGTTTTTTATCTGCGTATGTGAAATCTAATCTTGAAATTATGGCATGAAAATTTAGAACGGTATTAAAAGAGGACAATACCATATCAGCAGATCTTATGACCTTATTTGTTATGATACCTACAGCCTGATAATGCTTTGAGCTTCCTATGTAGATCTCGAAAACCGCTGAACTCCGGCATGGTTTTTACTAAATCTAGTGACTCGTCGCATATAACACCAGGCTGGATCATAACGGTCTGATATTCTTCCACACTTGCAGTGGTTTCCATTTAATAAGGTGTTTAAACAAAAATTTGTATGAAAATTGTAAAGTTTACATGAGAAAACGGCCCTAAAGCTGAATTCGCGTTCAGTTCCGAACAAATTTTCTCTTTACATTTTGTTCGTTCTCTGCTCATTCTGTATCAGAGAAGTGAAAAAAGAAGAACGAATAAAATGTTAACAAAAAATTTGTTCGGAACTGAACGATGAATCCAGCCTAAGAAAATTATACATAAATGTGTCACTTATTTATCTAATTTACTTATTTATTTGCCTTCCAGGAGTAAACATGTCTTTAAAAATTCATTTTCTGCACTCCCATTAAAATTTTTTTTCCGCAAAATTTTAGTGACGAAAGTGACGAGCATGGCGAACGGTTTCATCAGCAAATGTAGTTAATTGAAAGTCGGTATCAAGGATTCTGGGATGTCGCAATGATGGGTGACTACTGTTGGTTTCTCATAAGAGTAACCGATCCTAATCTAAATAAGCGTCAAAACAACACAAATAACTTTTTCAAGTATAAAATAAGATCATAGAGTTAAGACAAAACTTACATACATTGTTATCGTCTCATACGAGTATGTACATACTTATATGCTAATATTTGTAGGGTACTTCAGTATTATATGGTTATATTTATATAACTTTTCTATCAGTCCATCGATTTTATTGGATTTAAACTTTTTTTTTTTTATAATAAAACAGAGATTACAGAGAAAAAAAGTATCTGAAAAAAATAAAAGTTTTTCGATATCCTTCCTCGAAAAGCACAAATATTTTTATATTTTTACAAAAAAAAAAGGTAAAAATCCGTATTGATTGTTCATTATCTTCGAACCTACAGGGCCTAGCGAAAAGTTTTGTATGTATTGTTTATAACAAATTTTTTTAGCTTTTAATTTTTTAAACCGTTTTGGAATTGATCAATTCGTTCTTGAGATATACATGATTAAGTAGAGCCATCCTTTTTTTTTTTTTCTGAAGTAACGGTATATCGTTAATATCTCAAAAACGGTACAATAGTATAAAAAATAACCTCGATTTTCGGAATCAGGGGGTGGTTTTACATACCAATTTCGTATTCGCGTCTCTGGTGGAGAAAAAAAGTTCGAATTTGTAGACCAGTGTAATCAGGACGATGAATTGAGTTGATTTAGCCATGTCCATCTGTATGTCTATTTGAACGAAAATTTTTCAAACTTAAAATGTGCATGTATTGGTATTTTGAAAAAATGTGGTTAGCAGTGTTTGGTAGGGAAGCTATTTATATACAAATAAATTAATTTACCCCTCAAAACTCATAACAGAAGTGTTTTTTATTGAAAACAATCAGCCATAATAGATCACTACTAGGTATATAATGTTCGGTTTCACCCGAACTTATACTTTCTTGCTTTTTTAATTCGTGTTTGTTTTTCAGAGTTTTTGCTAATTGGTGGGATTTTTGCATTCTATACTTAATTCTTTTGCATAATTTTCAATGTTATATATTGGATCAATTGTTTCCTTAATTAATTCGTTTGGCAAAATTGCTTTTTTCCAAATACTACCTCAAATGGAGTAAATTTGTTATCAAAAACCGTATTCTAAGTTGTATTGTGCAAAAATGTAAAGTATTTAAGGTAAACGTCCCAATCTGATAGTGTTTCATTTAAATATGCTCGTATTTGTTGAAAAACCTATGATTACGCTCAATTGTATCATGTTTTATTTTTAAAAGTTGGGTTAGCTCTGCAAATAGTTACTTTTTGAATTCAGTTCCTAAATCCTATTTTATGGCATTCATCATACCGTAGGTCAAAATAAAACTCTTAAAAATTGCTAAAGCTACTGTTTATGCTGACTTGTCCGGTAATGCAACTGTTACCAGGTATTTAGTCATATCACAAATCATAGTAACTGCGAGCTTGTTACCGTATGTGGATTCAGGTAGTGGACCTATCGTGTCTATGACCACGATTTCAAAAGGTTTACTAGGAGTAGAAGTTAAAACCAGTTCTTAATTTTCTCCTATTTTGACTTTATTCCAAAGACATTTTTCGCATTTTTTAACATAACTTGATATATATTTTGTCATGTTTTTCAAATAAAATTTGTTTCGTAATTTGGCATACAGTTTTTCGTTCCACAGTGACCTCCAGATCGCTGTGATATATTGCTAAAAATTATAATTTTTATTCCTGATCAGTAATTGTTACAATTGGATCCAGTAAAATAATTGTTAAATCTTTTAAAATTTTATTTCCTCTAACTTTAAAATTTGCAATTGCATTGTATTTAAAAATTTAATCTTTCTTTTGGCCATTCTATCTGCTTAATCTTGAGTTTTCGGCTTCTTTTTTAGCTTCGAAAGTAAAGGATCGAAATTCTTTATTTCATCAGAAAATTCGAAATCAAGTAAAATTGTTCTTTTATGCTTCATATGCACATTCTTAAACATTTTTTACTTTTTTATCAATATTTTAGATCTGATACGAGAATTTTTTTTTTTTTTTGAAAAGTTGTGTGTAAATTTATCATAAACGTTTAGTGTTTGTACGTTTTCACACAAGTAGCTATTTTCGGTAGAACCGCATTTCTCTTTCTTCTTACTCATGGCCCTTGCCTGAACTGCCAATATATTTTTGGTCGGTTCTTTTATTTCGCCAATGGTGATGCGAGAAAGTGCATCAGCGCCTACATTTGATTTTCCCTTTATGTACTTTATTGTACAATTGTATTCTGCCAACTCAAGTCTAATTCTAGAATATTCAACAAATAAACTAAAGGTCTGTGATCAAATTTTACAATAAAATGATTTCCATATACATACATATGGTCTAAATTGTGCGATTGCAAAATAAATCGCTAATAGTTCTAACTCAATGATCGGTTTTTTTTGCTCTGCCTCGTTAAAAGATTTTGACGAATAATATATGGGTAAATCGTTGCCTTGTTGTTCTTGGCTGAGTATTGCTGCACAACCAGTTTTGGAAGCATCTACTGTAATGATAGAACTGTTTGGAAAAAATTTGATAATGTATTAACTTTGGTGACATTAGAAACGTTCTTAATGCACCAAAGGCTTCATCACATGCTTTGTCCCGGTTAAATTCGACTCTTTTCTTACTCAATCTATTAAGAGGTGCTACCAGAGATGCAAAATTTGGAATAAAGCATCTGTAGTAGTTGGCAAAAGCGACGAAGCGTCTTCCAGCGTCTTTGTCTGTTGGCTTAGTATATTTCCCAATTGCATCTATTTTTGAATCGTCTGACGACAAATCTTCAGCTGAACATTTGTGGCCTAGGAATGTCACTTCGGGTCTGAGAAAATTACATTTATTTGGATTGAGCTTAAGGTTGAAAAATCCACAAGTGTCGAATACTTTGGTCAAACTTTTTAGGTGATGCGATTCGTTACAGCCAATGACGATAATGTTATCTACATATAAAAAAAATGTTACATTAGGTGGTACTCCTAAAAATGCAATGATCATCATTCTTGAAAATGAATTTGGCGCAATACTTAGACCAAATTGCAATACCTTCCATCTATATGTATATAGGGATTTGGTGAAACCCAGCTGAGAATAGGTTAAATGATGGCTTTTGATATACACTGGCTCGCTGTCGGTTACTCGTAACGTTTGCTCATAAAAATTATGTAACGTCATTTTGTCGTTAAGTGCGAATATGTCATCATATTGTATGCAGATTTCTAAAGTTCAGATGAAGCATTTTTAGGAAGTTGATTTTTTTAAATTGATGTTATCTCATTAATTCGTTTCTCATCGGATTTAATTTTGTTAATTTCATAGACGTGATAATTTGATAGTTATTCCGTCGTCATTTGTGGTATGATTAATTTTATGGCTGGGTTTTCCGAATTTTTAATGCATCTGGCAGAAAATAAACCTTTTTGTATTTTATGAGATTCAACGAAAAGTGGAGTCGTTGAGTGACCTAATTCGAAAAACTTCGCATCTTGGTGGTATAATATCCATATCGCATTCTGTTCCGTGAAGGATTTGTATATTTAACGTGTCGGCCGCACCGTTTCACTCAAAATGTTTTAGTTTTATCACGGCCGCACCGTTTCACTCAAACAAAATACCATACTATGTAAGTATTAAAAATTTCTATATTTTATAACAAGTCCGTATTTTTAGGAACGCGCCGTATTAGTTTAATGTTTCACTTATTTACATATATTACGGACGCAGCATATTTAGTAAAACAAATCCGTATTTTTGCGGTCTCGCGGTACTTACAAAATTTATCAAAATATATTTAGCAACTTTAATTTGTAGTTAAATTGTATTTATTTAAAGAAATGGAAAATCAAAAATGTTATTAAATTATATTCAATACTACATATTAAAAAGCTATAATATTGCATATTATTATTATAAATGTCTACATGTGTAATACATAGACGCTCTAATTTATACATACATATACCAAATATCTTCTGCTGCCTTATGGGTTTCGCCGCTGCTGCTTCCAAGTCGTGTTCCGCTGCCGCTGCTAATATTTCTGCATCATATGTGTCCACTGCGCTGCCGCCGGCTTGGCGTGACAAAAATGACGTGGTTACCTTTTATAGCGGTACTTTGTTGGCGTGATTTCACCACCGCTATGTAGCGCCTGACGGTTTTTGTGTGCTGAGTGGTTAGGTACAGTCTTCACTTTTTGGTTTGCTTTCGATTATTTCCGTTTAAATTATGTTTCTGTAGCTTTTATTTCTATTATTTGTCTGTATTACCTCTGCTTCAGTTTACTCTCATTTTAATTTGTTTTATTATTTGTAGTTAATTGACAAAGTTTTTTTTATTTTTAGCCATTTCCCGACTGCACCACCACCCCAGATTCATTTAAAAAAAAGTTGATTTTTATCACCTTAAAGTGCATTTAATTTCTAGTTTATACTGTTTTTATTTAGCGTATTGAAATTTTTTTTAAGAGATTTTCTCTGTATAGTTAAGAGATTTTTTCTGTATATTTTGTAGTTTTGGAATTTTTGTTTTTGTAGATTTTTGTAATTTTTATAGTTTTTTTTTGGATTTTGCAGTTTTTATGCTTTTGTAGTTTTGATAATTTTAGCATATATAATATACTAGAGTTCGCCCAGTGGTTGAAATTCAACCAATAAACTTTATTTTATTTTATTTTTTTGCGTAGGTATGTTTTGTCCGCCTTTTATTCTTCCTTTCTATGTCGTTCCTTTCCTCAAACATATTTTTATTTTCCTTGATTTCTTTTTTTACTCTCTTATTTTATTTTTTACTTTCCTCAAACTTCTTTTCCTTTCCCTTCCCTTCCTTTTATTTTCTTTCTTTCCCCTTCGTTTTCTTACCTTTCCTTTAATTCCCTTTCCCTTCCCTTCCTTTCATTTCCTTACCATTCCTTTCTTTCCTTTAATTTTCCTTCCTTTGTATCCTTTCCATTCCCTTCCCTTTCCTTCCTTTCCTTTCCTTTTCCTTTTCTTTCCTTTCTTTCCTTTGATTTTCCTTCCTTTCAATTCTTTTCCTTTCCTCTATTTTCCTTTAATTTTCTTCGGTGTTTAATACTCTTTATGAGTAATCATTTATTTTATTTTTGTAAGCCCTGTTTGTAGGTATCAGCAATGAATTTTACATATTTGCTCATATTTTACATTGCTTGTTTAATGTATCCAACAAAGCAACTTTTCGTGCTCTCAGGAGAGCAGCTGACACTGGGCATCGTAGCCAGTAATCAATACAATAACAACAACTAAAGCAAAAATGCATGACACAACAGAGTATCTATACTCTTCGCACTCACAGTGAGAGCCGACCACACGAATAACACAAAAACATGCATGGCAAGTCTACTCACACTACTACGGCTCTTAATTTTTTCCTACAAAGCAACTCCTCGGCCATGCTCACGATTCAGCATAGTACACAAAAAGCAAGTAAACACACACACAGCGTGTCTATAGTGTGAATAAGTAAATGTGTAGTGGTGTGACTTTTATGTTAAATTTTTTATATAAAAATGATTTTTTAAATTTTTTTTATTTACGGATAAAAGTACACCTCAAAATTTCCTATCTATACATATAGAATTTGTATACCTTAGAATTATAGTTTAGCAGAAAACGGTTCTACATTGCATTCATCTTGTCTATTTATATATAAGATACTTTGATAGTTTTATATATTTTGCTTTGTTTTTTTGTGTATTTTTGGTAATTTTATCAATTTTTTCAAAATTTTTTTTTTTGAAAATTTTATAATTTTTTGTATTGTTTTTGAGGCTTTTATGATTTTTTTTTTATTTTTGTAATTATTTTATTTTATTTTTTTTAATTTTGTAATTTTTTTTTCACATATTTAAATTGGTTATGCCGTGGATTATTTTAGATAAATTCGGTTTTTAGTTTTTGTGCACCGCGTGCGCACACAATTATATAGGGCTCCGGCCCACGGTCGCCTTATAATGCACTCATCGTCCATTTAATGTGCGAAGTTACGCACATGATTTTGTTGGGGGTACCCACACGCACTGCTTTCAAGAGCATATGCACAAATGACACAAAAACACTTTTAGTTTATTTGCCTTTAATTTCATTTGTCTTTATTTTATTATTACTTATAATTTTAGACAAACGTTATAACTATAGTTCAGTTTAGTTGTCCACTTTGTCAATTGCCTACAGGGTTGCATTGAATATAATTTACTATTATAACATAAGGGGTATGTTATGTTACACACCTTTGGTTGTAATACCAAAACCTGATGGTAATACATATGCGACTATAGTCCGGTTTTTCAGTACAAGTTCAACTCAATTTGTCAGTTAAACTAAGCTTAAACTTGTTACGCAGTTTTTCAGTCAACTTTAAACGAAGTTTAAACGTAGTTTAAGCCGCCAATCTGGCAGGGTTAAACTCTAGTTAACCTGTCAGCTGTTTACATATTTGATGGTTTTGGTTGTGAAACAATAAACTGAACGCAATTAAAAAAGGACGCTATTTTTATATTTAATTAAATACTGGATATATCATCTGACGAAAGTGATTATAGTGATGCAGAAATTAGGGAAATCCTAACTATCACAATACTGAGGAGGAGCAATGGCGTTGAATATGTAAACAAATGTCATCTGTTGCCGTATCTAGATAAAAAAAAACCAATGTTGCCGAATAAAAAGCATATCTTAAAAGCGGCCTTAAACTCTCACTGTAAAACCGAGTTTAAATTTATGCCAAGTTTAAGCAAACTTAGTTTAAACTGAGCTTAACCAAGGACTGAAAACCCGGGCCTATGTGTGGAGTATAAAGTAGCCGTTAACCCTCAACTGGAAGACGCTCATTATCGAAACAAAAGAGTCAGGGAATTCTTAACAGTTTAAAGAACCCTAAATATTTTTGCCACATTTATACAAAGCGTATCTTCACGTACGAGTGGATGATGACAGCAAAGAAGTACAAACTATTTCAACACACCGAGGTACGTACCGAATGAATCGTTTATCTTTTGGAATTAAAACTGCTCCAAGTGAGTGTAACCGTATTCTAGATAAAATATTGCAAAGGCTCGAGGGTACAATCTCGAATTTTGACGATATAGTTATCCATGGTGCAACGTTGATAGAATGTGAAGAGCGTCTAATCAAATGTTTTGGAAGATTTATTAAATATCAATTGCGTATTAACAAAAGAAAATGTGAATATTTTAAAGAAAAAATTAAATATCTTAGATATGTAGTGAGCCATAAAAAAACAGCAAATGTCCGGATAAAGTACAGGCGATTATAGATATGCCAAGACCTCAAAATATAGAGCAAATAAGAAGATTCCTGGGAATGATTACATACTATTCAAAATTTCTACCGGATTTCTCAACGCTTACATTTTGATTTTTGTTGGAACGATTTTCCGTCATCCCTTGTCAAGTTTGGTTTTGTGACTTCCATTTTCTTTACGTCAGCTTTTAGAAAAAAATTTAAAGTTTAATTGGAGAGTACAATACCAAGAAGCATTTAAAAACCTTAAACAGGAAATTTTTAAAGACAGGGTTATAGTACCCTTTAATGAAGCATTGCCAATAACATTATCAGGTGGCGCAAGTCCCAAGGGAAAAGCTGCTGTCATCTCATATTTTTGAGGGGGAAGAGTGTCCCGTCGCATTTATTTTAAGAGCATTAACGAAAGCAGAACAAAGTTGCAGCCAGTTGGACAGAGTTGCGTTAGAAATTATTTTTGCCGTTGATAAGTTTCTTATGTATTTATACCGTAGAGAATCTATATTATTTACGGGTAATCGTCCTCTAACAAGAATATTTCATCAGAGTGCAAAAACACCAGCTATGACCTCAGCAAGAGTACTTCGTTATGCTTCGTTCTTACAAGGACTCAACTGCAAAATACAACATCGTAAAGCTGAAGATAATGTGAACGCCGATTGTTTATCGAGAGCACCTATCAACGAAATGCAGACGTTAAAACATTTTTTGGATGAGGAGATACGAAATATTCAGCCCGGAAAGGTCAATCAAATATCAACATTCTTAATCAATGCCACTGCTATTTCAAACGCAACGGGATGTAAAACTTGGAAAACTAAAGAAGGATTTATCAGATGGTAAGAATTGTGATCCCAATTATTCGTTGCAAGATGGTGTCATATTTAAAGGTGATCGTGTCGTTATACCATCGAAGTTACGTGCTGAAATTTTAAAAGAACTACATTACACACATGTGGGCATAGTGAAAATGATTAACTTGCAAGAAAGTACGGCATTGACTTTGATATAAAGCGATTGGCGAAAGCATGTCCTAGTTGTGTGGATGTAAGGAAAAGCTCTCCAAAAGTGGCAACAGATCATTGGGTAGAGCCGAGCCAAAATTTTCAAAGAGTCCACGTTGATTACGCAGGAAATGGGCGGAGATCCGAATGATATGAGGTCAGTAAAACAATTGAAATCAGCATTACCTTATCCCCGAGTGCGTCATCTAAGTATAGGTGATAGAGAACAAGTGCGAAATAAACAAGGAATAAACCTGATTGAAAATTTGGTGTTGTGAAACGCAAGTTGGGACATCTTCACTACCAAGTAAAACTGGATGACGGTTATGAATTGAGACGACATATAAACCAATGGTATTGATAAACAGAAAAAGTCTGTAACGTTTGCAGAACCCCCTGTGCAACAAAAATCAAAAAGGGAGGAAATTTACATTGAACAAAGAGTTACCACTCCGGCTACGCAACCAATACCAAGCTCACAACTTACTACATTATCAACGCCCGACGAAACCGTAAGAAGATCGAGTAGGGCCAGAAGACCACGCACTCTTGGAGGACCATGTTCGCTATTAAGCGTGGGATACTGTTATGTTTTTATCAATAGTTTTCAACCCTTTTTCCTACTGTCATTATTTTTATATATATATATATATATCATGATGTAGCGATATATTCGCAGATAGATATATCACACTGTTAACACGAGGTTCAAGTAAGACAGTAAATTGAAGTTCTTATTGGATGGTATGTTCTTAAATCGAGCGCGTGCATTTATTTATATTCGGAACATGACACATACCACGATGTTTTTTTTAACGAAGCTTGACATAAATGTTTAGGAAGACTTTCTTTCACAAAATTTGTTAATTTTAATTACTATTTAAAGCTGTTTGATCGGACCAGTTCTGTACTTTTGATGCGCAGACAAAGGCCTCAGACGTTGAGACCTTAAAAGACTACTTATTAATACGTACTTTTGATGCGCGGACAAAGGCCTCAGACGTTGAGACCTTAAAAGACTACTTATTAATACGTAAACCAGCATATTTTTAAGTTCATTTTGCTATTTTCTGTACGATAATCCTAAAAATGGGCGGGAATTTCAAGGAAACAGGGCTGGCCGAAGCGAAGTTGTTTTTTGTTTACTTTTTCTTTACTTTCATAGCGCAGTTATAGTGAAGTTGGCTGCGATATTTAACCTGTTAAGATATTTCCCTGCCGACTTTATTAGCGAGTGGATAAAATATCCGAGTTCTGTTGTTGATTTGAAGGTGATTCGATGAATAAGCGAGTATTCTTTTCACACCTGCTTCGACTGATGTAGTTCTTTTAATAAATGATCCATGAGTCTCTCAAAAGAAGCTGGAGCATTAATTAAATGGCCATAGCCCTTCTATATAACTGAAGACTGTCTTTCTTTATCTTCACCCTTTACCTCCACTTGCCAGTAGAGCCACCTTTCAAGTCCATTGTGGAAAACCATTTAGTACCAGAAAGCTTTTTTTTTTTTGCTAGTACTACCGGTGAGCTTCATGGACTAGCTGATGGTTCGATCACGTCGCTGCTACTCATTTAATATATAATTAATCTTACCACTTGACGTTTGGCCAAAGGAACACTACAGTATCAATTTGATGCTTCACAACGTTAGTTCGACCGGGTTTGGAACCGTCCTTGTCAAATGTGCTCGAACACTTTTGCAGAAGTTGTTTAGCCTTATTCTGATGGTCTTTTTCCATGCCGTAATATCATATGAAGGATCAATCTTCGTTGTAGAAACAATTTGTTGGAGCTGTTTATAATTAGAAGCTACCTCTACCTTTTGGCATTGTCCCAATATAACTGTTTTTAAAAGTTGAATTGGTGATTTGAACTCATTATGTACTCTTACCGGTATACGTTCATCTTTTTTTGTCATAGCCAGGGTGTTTCGTACTAGTATATTCGTCATTGATTTCTTCGCTGCCTCGACAACCCACCATTTTTTATTCCATAATCTCCATCAATCTCTGACCATATGATTGCTTCTGACTGGGGTGAAAGTTTGCGGCGCTCCTCTACGGCTACTCGCTTACTGACGTACTTGTTTCCGTAACCAAAATGGAGTGACACATCCATATTCTTATAGCTCATAATCTTGTTCTGCATGTCGATCTTTATACCTTGGTCCATTAAAAAGTCCATACCAATTATGATTTCGTCAACAATGTCTGCCACTTTAAAATTATGTACAATGGACTGGTTTCCAATCCAGATCTCACATGTTACTTCTCCTAGGACTTGGGCGTCTTCAACAGTGGCCGTACGTAATTTTGCTCCATGTAATGGTCTCACCTTTTGTTGACTAAATCATATCCAATGATGGAATGAGATGCGCCCGTATCCACAGTCAGTAGACGCTACTTTTCGTCTACATATTCTTCAATAGTAACATTACTAGCTTTCCGTCCGATTTGGGAGACAGAGATTATTGGGCATTAAATTGCTGGAGCTAGTCCACGCCCCTTTCGGCTGGCTCGACTTAGTTTAACGATTGACTTATTTGTGAGATTTGTTCATCTCCTTCAGCTTTGCGTTTTTGTCTCTTGAATTACAGGAATTATTGGGGCCTGAGCGGAAATAAAATGCTATGTGACCTGACTTTTCATACTCAAAGCATTTAATGACACCTTCATTTTTATGTTGTTTTCCGTTCAATGCTTCCAGAATTGCATCTACCCAATCTGGCCGTTCTACTTCCACGCGGTGAGTTTTGTACGCTGGTTTACTTAAAAGCGAGACTGTTTCCTACGTCAGAGCATGTGACACCGTTTTAGCGAATGTCATTTTGGGGTGTTGCATATGTGGCCCGCTTCGTCTCCAAATCACGTATTCCATTTATGAAACTTTGGATATTTACCGTCTCAGTGTACGCTACGGTTGCGTTCGCATTAGCTAGATAGGCCAACAATTCGATGTCCGATGCAAATTCCTGTAAAGTCTCATTAGCCATATGGAACCGATTCTGAAGCTTTATTTTATATAGTCTCCTATGCTCGCTATCATAACCTCTTTCAACCGCACCCATCAATGGATCATAATTGTTCTTTCGTCTTCAAGAATAGTCTGTAAGGTTTCCGAAGCAGGATTTTTTAATATCACGAAGAGTGCAGCGACTTTCTCCTCTTTGTTCCAGTTATTTACTGCTGCCGACTGTAGCTTAAATACCTGGAAATGAAAGGAAATGGAAGCTGTTCGACGATTCAGTTGCAACTGCTGCATAAAATTTTTTAAAGCATCCAAATCGGCCTTAATTTTATCTTGCCTTGTCTCCTGTGGTGCGTTTCACCTGCATGGATATACAATCCCCTCGTGCTTGCAATTTTGACGAAATTCGGATCTCTTGTGCTTCCAGCCAGTAATACCTGTACAAACGGTATTATAACTTTGTTTGTATAACGGTTGGTTGTATTGTAGAGCGGGTCAAATTGTATGGATGGATTTTTTTTCATCAGGAGTATAGCAAAAACGTAATCTGCAGATGATTCTAAGAAAAATTGCTGAAGACACCATAGCTCTAAGTCCCCCACTTTTGCAAAATAGATTTTTTGATGTATGAATGTAGGGTTTGGCCAAAAAATCTTCATAGCTTCTGATAGAATTATAGGAAGAATATGATATTGGGCTTACTTTATTTAAAAAATTATTTTTTATTTAGAATTGACCATTTTAAAGTATTTTTAAAAAAAAAGTAATGTTATGTTATTATTTTTAAAAATCTTTTTTGCTCTCCATTCGTGGTTGTTTTTCACGACTTTCTGCTGAATTCCGGTTCAGATAATAAATTATCGTCATTCAGATCAATCATATCAGTATAATCTGAAGCATCAAAATTGATATTATATTTTTTGTCAACTCTGAGTTTAGTTGGATCAAGTATTTTTTCTCGATAGTATAACATTTTTTTGATAGCTCTATCCCGTATGGCTTTTCTATCTTCAAATAACATTGTTAATAAAATGTTTTCTGGATGAGCGTAATATGAATTATTTTGGATTACACTATCTACAATATTGAGTGAATTACGTGGTAGGTATCATGTCCAACGAATAAACTTTGATAAAAGTACACTGCCGTATACAACAGAATTATAGTATTTTACATTGAAATACATTGGCACATAAATTCTAATAATATAAACTGGTATAGTTTTCAAATTTTCCGATGGTGTATTAGTTGTTGTATTTAGCGGTAATACCCTGCTTGCTTTGGTTAGCCATCGAGAATGTCCAACTGGTCCTGGTTTCATGTTAGCTAAATCAACTGAAACAGCACCGTTTGAAATTGCTTTGGCCATTTGATATAAATATTTAACATCTGTAGATAATTCTCGTTTTTGTTCATCACTGATCATACCAGGCATATTTTCCAATGCTATTGGTTCAAAATCACTTACAACCTGAAAAGTAAATTTTTTAGATCAATTAAAATTAGTATAATTTTTCTATTTTAATTTGATTGAAAAAATATTATAAAATAATTTTAACAAATGCATACCTGAAATTTTTCACAGTCTTGAATGTCTTTGAATATATTTCCACTGCTGCTCTTGGTCCCCTCGTGACTGTTTTATCTAATGCTCTGAACAAATGACCAAATGGTAATTCATTGAAATGAAGGAAACATATAAACCAGTGCAGTGGTCTATTTAAATGCTTTTCAAAAAGTCTTATAACACCATTTTCTATTCCAGTATTAGCTGGTTCCCCATCGCTGCATATGCCAATTAATTGATCTATTGACAGGTTTTTGCTATTGAAGAATTCATTTAATTTTTTGCTGTAGGTGTTTCTTCTACAATGTCATCCATATATTCAGGTATTGTGAATATTCTATCATCATGTTGGTCCATCATAAATTCTTTTAAATGATTTGGTATTAAACCACATGAGCATTATGTTGTTTTTAACTTGCATTTACATTTTCCAATGTAAAATAATTCATTTGTTGACTGTACGAATGCTGTAAATTCCTGGACTTTTTTTTCTGTGTTTAATGGTTTCGTGATATTTTTCAATTAAAACATTGAGTTTTCTTAGAATACTACGTCTATCAATTAATTGAATATTCAATTTATCCCAAATTTCAACCAAAATATCAATTACATGAGGAGTTAAATTTTTATGCGAAAACATTTTACTTTGAATTTTAGCATGATCACTTAAAAACAAATATAATCTTAAAATGTCACGACTAGACGGTAAATTCAGATTATTTAATTCACTTGATAAACCAAATGCAATAATATTGTGTTCAAGTATATGTGATAAAGTGGATTCAGATGATGTAGAAATACAATACAAAAATTTTTCTGTCTGAATGAAAGCTGTTGGAAATGTTCTGAACTTATTTTAGCTGTAAAGAAAAAAAAAATTCCATAAGAAATTTGTTAAAAATGATAATATAGTAGTTAAAAGTTCATTTTAGGCTAACTTCTCATAATTTAAGCCTGATATCTCTCCTAAAATTCAAAAACACTATAGATATTAATACAGATTCTGAAATTTACGTAAAATACCTTTAAAGTAAGCCCAATATGATATTCTTCCTATAATTCTATCAGAAGCTATGAAGATTTTTTGGCCAAACCCTACATTCATATGGCAAAATATCTATTTTGCAAAAGTGGGGGACTCGGAATCGGACTTAGAGCTATGGTGTCTTCAGCAATTTTTCTTAGAATCATTTGTAGATTACGTTTTTGCTTACTCCAGATGGAAAAAAATTTGACCCGCTCTAATATATATATATATATTCTGAATTCCATTTAATTAAATTTTAATAAAGTGTAATTGGATTATATTAGTACTTATTCTTTTTATTTTCTGTAACTAAATCCTTGACCGGCACCATCCGCTTGAGCTTTGCGTCCGGCCAAGACATTTGGTTCATTCATCGCCATTATTTTTTAATCCAGCACCAGTACTGTGAGCCAGAAATTTTAATTGTTGATCACCAGCATATTTAAAAACAAACTTCGAGGGCAGCATCTTTAAGCATTTATATCTACAACATATAAGGCGGCCGCCGTAGTGTGAAGGTAGTGTTGCCGGCCTACCACACCGAAGGTCCATGGTTCGAGCCCTGGTACAGGTAACATCAAAAGTGATTTGAAAAAAGTTTTTCAAAACGGGGTCGCCCCTCGGCAGTGGTTTGGCAAACTCTCCGAGTGTATTTCTGCCATTACAGGCTTCTCAGCAAAAATTCGTCTCCTTTGTAGATGCCGTTCGGAGTCGGCAAAAAACTGTAGGTCCCACCAATTTGTAGGGAAAATTCAAATCGGCACACCACAAATTGGAAGAAAAGCTTGGCGCAAAAATCTCTTAGGAGGTTTATGATGATATACCTGTTGTATATCGCGCCATAGAGATAGAGAGATAAAAAGGTACGTGGTTAATTTTCGATGGCGAAAATATCAAATTCAATAAAGTAAAAGTTTGGTGAGAACACACAAGTGATTAAGTGAATTACGAAGTGAATCACGGTGTCAGTACAAATAGCCCTTTTGACTATCAGGTATTACCCCCCACCAGTGGTACGGTATTCCTGACACTGCTTAAGGATCTTCAGTGAGTTTACACACGCACATATTTGTACATTTGGTGTTGTTGGAATCTGTGGTATACAAGTTGCAAACATTTTCTTTCGGGAATTAATATTCCATATTCCTTTGCGTTGCGTGAACTTCTTATCCACAATCCAAAAAAAACAACACTACATTGTGATTATAACTCACTTTGCCTGCAATTGCACTTTCATTTTACTAAATTCCACAAATCACTTCCAGTTTGCATTAATTTTGGAAATTAAACTTTTTTCTAAATATTTAAAATTTAATAGCTGCAGACGGAAAAAGCTTAAAACACCTTTGATTTGTCTTTTTTCTTTATTGTATGCGAACTGGTTTCATACAGTGGCTGATGAAAGCCGCTACCAAAAAAAAATTAAATAACTTTTCTATTTAATGAATCTGGTAAATTTTTTTTTTATTTTGCAGATTGACTTTTACATTTAACAAAAATGGATAACTGGGACACTGAAACAAGAATTTGGATTGTCCGCCGCTATCACGCACTGGAGTCCGTAGTTTCGGTTCAAAGAGAGTATAGGCGCACGTTTGGCGGCAATCCTCCGAGCAGATGGACCATAATAAGACTTGTAAACAATTTTGCCGAGCATGGGACAGTCAACAGAAGACCTTACCATCGAAACCCTTCAGTTCGAACGGAGGAAACAATCGCTGCTGTAGCTGCTGCCATACAAAACAATCCACGTGTTTCGACAAGAAGCTTATCTGCTCAAATGGGTGTAAGCAGACAGTCATTACAGTCAATTATGCACAAAGATTTGGACTTATTCCCATATAAAATTCAAATGGCCAACAAACTGAACGCTGCAGACTTGCGGATTCGCTTGGAATTTTGCCAGAAGATGCTTCAAATGGTGGAAGAGGATGGAAACATGTTGAACTGTCTTTTCATGTCTGACGAGGCCCATTTCGATTTAAACGGCAACATAAACAAACAAAATTGTCGAATATGGAGTGCTTCCAACCCACAGATACTCCATGAGACGGAATTGCATCCACTTCGTGTCACAGTGTGGTGTGCAGTTTCATCAAGCTGCATTGTCGGGCCCTACTTCTTCGAAGAAAACGGTCACACCGTTACGGTTACTGGAGACCGTTACTTGAGCATGTTGAGAGAGTTTTTCTATCCAGAATTACGCCGAATGAGAATTTCTTTCAACTCTGTGTGGTTTCAGCAAGATGGTGCAGCTCCTCATATAGCCCAACCTGTTATGACAGAATTGCGACGAAAATTTCCCAATAAGCTGATATCCAGAAACTCCACATTCCGTTGGCCACCCAGGTCGCCTGACCTTACTGCACCTGACTTTTTCTTGTGGGGTTATTGCAAACAGGAAGTCTTCAAAGCAAAACCAACAAATTTGAATGAACTAAGGCAATCCATTCGAGAAACAATTGCGGCTATTCCTGTCTCAACTCTCCAAGCAGTAATGAACAACTTTTTGGTAAGATGCCGCACATGCATCGACGAGCAGGGGGGGCATTTAAATTCCATTATTTTTAAAACTAATTAAGCTATATTTAAAAAAATTTAATGAGCTTTAACATGAATAAAAGAAAAATGAATTCCATACACTGAAAAAAAAATTATTTGAGTTTCTTAATGTAGCAAAATTCATCAGCCACCCTGTACATTAACACATAAGTAAAAATTTTGGCGAGCAATATATTTTTACACGTACATATAAACGTTTTCAGCACTCAAATCACAGTGACATTTAATAAATTATATAATTATATTGATTTATTACACTAGTCAACAAGAGAAATTACTTTGAAGTCTAACTATTTAATTTCGATGTATTATGGCCCCCTAAGTACAAAAACACCCAAAATTTAAAATTCTATGGATACGTTTTTTTTTTCTTTTTCTGAAATCACGAATTTACACAGAGGTCTTTCCATTTATTTTATCATATCTTTGAAATTACTTATCTAAATTCGTTGAGAGTGGATTCACCGCAAAATTTTCTTCAAGTCTCGATAAGACAATGTTTTTATATGATCGACGGTTGTGGAGTTATTCACATAAAAATGTAAAAAAAAACATTTTTTTTGCAAAATCGAAAATTTTTTTATTTTTCAAAAATTCATAAAAAATTGAAGGTTTTAAAAACTTACCATTTTTATTTCACGGTCTTAAAACTGTTACCATTATAAATAATTGAAACCTTATTTCGTGAAAATCCATGAATAAATGTTGGTTTTATTGACAATAAAGTGAAAATACCCAATTTAGCGAAAATTTTGCATATCAATCCTATTATTGTTTTTGCCAAACAAATTATTTAGGTATGAC
Organism: Merzomyia westermanni; assembly: GCA_949987695.1. NCBI lineage: Eukaryota > Metazoa > Arthropoda > Insecta > Diptera > Tephritidae > Merzomyia > Merzomyia westermanni. The sequence continues at coordinate 112,679,863 of OX465289.1, forward strand.
ATTTTGCGCAGCTTTGCCTTATTAAAGCTTACTACGGGCATCGCTAGAAATGAGAAAACTCCATAATGACACTCAAGAAATTTTTCCCCGTCAATTTTTCTTAAGGCAAAACGCAAATCATAAGAAAAAATGGCTCATGCTGTATGGAAAAATTTGAGTTGCCAACGCCGGTTTTCGTAAGAAAGAAGTATGGTCATATATATTTGTTATCAAATGTATACAACTTTTTCCTTGAGGCATTTCTTGCGATGTTCTTAGAATGCTTAAATCATAAAAACAAAAAAATCAAATTATCACTCCTGCATAGAAACTGTCATACCTACCTACTGAACATCCCAGCCTGCACAGGCCATTTCCCATAGCATATGAAGTTTTTTTGAAAACCCCTTTTTTCAAACCCTTTCGCAGGTGGATAAACAATTTACAGACTCATTAGATGCCTGGCCTGTATGGTATATTGTCGGCGATTGTGACAAACTTAACGAAAAAAAAGATGCATACTTTTGAAAATCGAAGTGGCCTGCGACTATTTATAGTAATTCATTTGGTTCATTCAATGTTATTTAACTAGCATTCCCGATCGCGAAAAGTCAAGTTGTCAACAACAGCAAAAAACTATTAATTGGTTAGTGAATTTTAAAAAAATGAATAATAACAGTAGAAAATTTGTCTGCAAAAATTACCCGAATATATTTTGTTATGTATGTGGTCTTTACACTACAGCAAAAGGGCGGAGATATTTCACTATTTCACTACAAAATTCATGTAAGGATTATTTTAAAATAGATGTTGAAAATTTGAGCCAATATTGGACGCCAAATTCAATTTGTGATAGCTGTACATACATTTTAAAGAAATGGAAATTTTACCCTCAATAAGTAACAATTACATTTATTAATTAAAAATATTTATGTTACTAATTTTTCACAGAGAAAACATGCAAATTGAAAAACCTATGATGTGGAGAGAAACATGTGATCATGATGCTAACTGTTACTTTTGTTTAAGTAAAAAAAAAGGATTTGGACAACTTATGATTTGGTCTTATCCCACGATTTCAGCTGGTGGTTTTACTCTTCCCGTGCTAGATTCAGATGGAGTTCCATGTCCTGAAAATCAACGTAATACGTATACTGAAGTTCCTCCATCGCCTATTTCTTCGTCTTCAAAAATCTCCAGCATATCAGATGGATTTTGCCCAAAGCCTCTGACACAGTCCTTGTTAAACGATCTTATAAGAGATCTAGAGCTTCCAAAAGATAAGTCAGAGCTACTTGCATCCCGTCTAAAAGAAAGAAATTTATTAGAAAAACAGGTTACGATAACTACCTATCGTGAGCGACATAAGCCATATGCTTGTTTTTATAGAAATAAAGACAATATATGTTTTTGCGATGATATAACTGGACTTTTTGGAAAGCTTGGCCAAACATATGACGCAAGTGGAGATTATTTATTGATAGTAACAAAGAAAGCCTTACAGTTTTATTACACAATGGCAATCAGAAGCCATCAATACCCATCGCACACGCCGTAAATATGAAGGAGACTTATGAAACCATGTCCAAACTTTTAAAATATATTCATTATGAAAAACACGATTGGAAAATATGTTGCGACTTGAAAGTGGTAGCTTTACTAACTGGACTACAAGGTGGTTACACAAAACATTGTTGTTTTCTTTGCCTAAGGGATAGCCGAGATCGAAGCGCACGAAGCGGAAGGACTGGCCAGCAAGAACCAATCACGAAGTAGGCACACACAATATAAAATATGCTGCTCTAATAAAAAAGAAGAATGTGATTTTTCCGCCATCACACATCAAGCTTGGATTAGTCAAGAATTTTGTTAAGGCGCTAAATAAAAATGAAAAAGCATTCGATTATATTCAAACAATATTTCCAAAACTATCCGCTTCAAAAATTTCTGAAGGTGTTTTTGATGATCCACAAATCCGAAAACTACTACAGAGCTCAACATTCGAGACGTTACTATCACCCGATGAACTCATTTAGGCTGATTGTTTCAAACTTTTTAGGAAATAATCGGGGTCCAAATTATAAGGAAATCATTTCTGATTTACTAACCAACTATTCGAAAATCGGTAAATAGGAATATGATATGATTTTTGTATATTCATCATAATTGTAACCTCTAAATTAAATATACATATAATTTCAGGTGCAAGCATGTCTCTAAAAATGCATTTCTTACACTCCCATTTGGATTTTTTTCCTTCAAATCTTGATAATGTCAGTGAAGAGCATGTAGAACGATTTCACCAACAACTTAAGTCAATGGAGGAGCGTTATCAAGGATTCTGGAACGAAAATATAATGGTGGATTATAATTGGCTTCTTATACGAGAATCAAATTCAGAAAATTGCAGTAGACAAGCAAAAAGTAGAAACTATTTTTAAATATTTCAAGTACTAAATTTTGTAGAATTTCTTTAATAAAGGTATCTTAAATAGCTAAATAAACAAAAATATTAAAAATACGTATTTTCTCTTCATTCACTTAATTCTTAATAATATTATAGTTTATCCATGGATTTTCATGAAATAAGGCTTGCCTTTTTTGGAATGTTCACAGTTTTACGATCATCTAATAAAAGTTGTAAGTTTTCTCTCTTTCGATTTTTTACGAATTAAAGAAGAAGAAAAAATGGAAATTTTTTATACAAAAAATCGATTTTTTTATAATGCGATGCAAATAACTCTGAAACCAATAAAAATTTAAAAAAATGGAATTTGAACAATTTTAAGGTAATTTCATTTGCTATTATATGCTGTTTTCTCCAACAACATCGGACAACCCGTTCCAGGGACATGACAAAATCAATGGATCTCCATTTTCAAAAAAGGCAAATTTTAAAAAACAAAAAAAAAAAAACAAAAACGTATCCATAGAATTTTAAATTTCGACCATTTTTATAATTAGGGGACTATAGCAAATAAAAAAAAAATAGTGGTGATCCAGGGTAATGCAAAAAGTTTAATTTTGTAGAGCAGTGTTATAAGCAATATTTGTGTTTTTTTATTTGGTTGGTTGCCTTTGTAACTTTTTTGTTGACACCACAATAATAGGTTATTTTTGCAGCTTCTGATTCTGCAAATTAACTTTGAGAAAAGAATTTTTCTCTGCGATAGGTATGAGAATAACAGAATATTAGTTAACACGCAGTTGAAAATTTTGTTTAATTTACAAGTGGTTGAAACAGAATGCGAAACATCTATCAAACGTTTACAAAGGGATATTAATAATTGCATTTCCCTAGAGAGCCATTATATACATATCTAACTGGAATCCAATTATAACATACTTATGTTCAACCAAGTTGCCCGATGCTACCCTTTCTTTGTGGGAACAATCTGTCGAAAACAAGACAGAAACCTCCAAGTGGGCGGATATGGACCGATTTCTATCAAATAGACTTCAAACTTTAGAATCGGTCTCAGGTTTAAGAGGAATCATGCCTTCAAGGTTCAAAGCAATACGCATTCCTCTAAACCACCGCAAAAGAAGCTTGGTGCATTCCTGGTTTGCGTCGCTGGGTATGCGTGCAAAATGTGCCAAAATAGCGACCATAAAATTCATTTGTGTCCTAAATTTGAAAATTTAGCAATTTCCGATAGAATTGCTTTTATTAAAAGAAATAATGTTTTCCTTAACTATCTCTCATCGGGGCACTCTGTGTCTAAATGTACTAGTTCCTTCAATTGAACGACATACCATTCTAGGCACCATTCGGTGGACGAATTACCTTGCACGTCCCAGCAGGCTCAATCCCGAAATGAGTCTGCAAAACAAGGGAAAGCAAATAAGTCGCTTAATGTAAAATCGAATTTCGCCAATACGAGTTGAGGTGTATTACTAGGAACGGCTCGTGTAACCATTCATTATAATGGTACAAGTTTTTCGGCTAGAGCTCTTATAGAATCCGGATCCGAGTGCTCTTTTATTACTGAAAGACTCCGCCGTAGAATCAACCTGCCAACTAAAAAAAATAAATGCTCAAGTTTCCGGCATCAATTTCTGCGCAGGCGAAAAAGGCGTGCACCATACAATTGCGGTCACCAGTTGACCCACTCATTTCTGTCGGCGCTGTGGTGTTAGTCCTACCGCACTTAATAGGCAATTTGCCAACATGAGATGTAAGTGCGCTCTCACAACAAGCATTCCCTGATCTGGTGTTAGCGGATAAAATATTCTTCGTCAACGAGCAAGTCGGTCTTGTTCTTGGAGGAGACTTATATCCGCAAATCATCTTGAGCGGTATATTAAGAATATTCTTAATACTCTCATGGCGCAGGAAACTGTTTTCGGATGGCTACTGACTGATCGTGCTGACACAGCGAGTCCACCTAATCAAAATCGAGTCTCCTTCTTCAATGAGGTTGCCTTAGACATGCAGCTAAGCACTTTCTGGGAACTCGAAGATCTTCCCAAAGCTAAAGCCCTTACAATAGAAGAATCCAATTATGAGAAACTTCACAAGCGGACAACGGGAACTCTGACGGAAGATATATCGTGTCACTGCCATTGAGAGCGGAGTTTCCTGCGAAATTAAACCTGGGCTCTTTGTTAAGGATAGCGTGCTCTCAGTTCTACAAGAACGAGATAAGGCTCAAGAAAAATCCAGACTTGCAACGGGAATACAACAAGGTTATAATGGAGTATGAGGAGGAAAGTACCTCAACGAAAGTTAGGGTAGTTTTTAATGCGTATTCGGCAGCATCGAATGGTACCAGTCGCAACGATGTTCTTCTCTCTGGCCCTGTGCTTCAGGATGATCTACTCACCTTGATTCTCCGCTGGAGACATTTTCGATAAGTTTTCAAAAGCGATATTGAGAAAATGTATAGGCAAATCTTAGTGGATGCCAACCAGACAAAATACCAACGATTAGTCTTCCGCTCAAACCAAACTGATTCAATTAGTTTGTAAGAGCTAAAAACGGTTACTTTCGGTATCGACTGTGCTCTTTATTTGCCAATAAGGACATTACTTCAACTGGCGGATGACTCCGAGGTATCCCATACAATTGCCTCAAACATTTTGGAAAAAAATATGCATGTCGACGACGTTCTCTCTCAAGAACATACAGTTGACTCTGCAATCAGAGCAAGAGATGAAGTGAGAGAGGGTTTTACAATCAGCTGGTTTTCCCTACGGAAATGGCTCATCTGTTGAGCAAATATTTTCTACAGTCCGAGGACTTCAGCAGCGCGAAAGCTCTAGGTATTCGGTGCAACGCTCATTCCGACCAATTTTATTTACTACAAAACATATTACAGGAGATTCTACTGCCACAAAAAGAGCGATACTGTCTACTATCGCAAAACTTTGCGATCCATTGGTGTGGCTAGCACCAACTATTATTATTGCAAAACTATTAATGCAAAATATCTGGTTGGAGGGTACTGGTTGGGATGAAACCGTATGCCCTGCAACATTAGATAGGTGGAAAAATTTTACAACCAACTATAAAGAAATAGACAAAATACGGATACCTCGATGGGTATCGTTTTCTCCAAATGGAAATGTATAAATTCATGGATTCTGTGATGCTTCCGAGAAGTCATACGCGGTATACTTGTCAACCTACTCTTAGCTAGAACCAAAGTTGCTGGCAGAAATAGTCGAATCAATCATTAGTAATTTCACTATTGGTTTAGCTTGGATTCGTAAACCTCCATGCTCGCGGTGAACCTTCGTCGCTAATCAAATAACTAAAATCATCGACAAGGTTGGAAACTCACTGGTCTCATGTGGACTCAGCTACAAATCCCGCAGACTTAGCAAGCAGAGGCGTACCAGGCCAGGAATTGGTCAACAACACTCTGTGGTGGCAAGGACCTTCTTGGCTCAAGAAAATGAAGAAAATTGGCCAACCCAGGGTACGGACTTCACAGATGAAATTAAATCTACGACTACCTGTCTGATAAAAATCGCTCAGAAGCCACATTACGGAGCAGAAATCGGTAAATTGAAAGCCAAAGAACCGCTTGATTCCAGAAGTGAAATACTTCCCTTCCTCGATAAAACGAAGTGGTGAGAACAGGCTGTCGACTTGCTGCATCTAGCGACCTGGCATACTCTGAACGTCATCCAGTCCTCCTGCCTTACAAATGTAGGTTTCCCCGTTTGTTCGTCCAGATTGTCCATGAGCTTTCGCTCCACGGTGAAAACCAGCTAATGTTGCGGATCATTCGAACGCAATAATGGATTCTGAAAGTCAAAACTATGATAAAGTCCACGATTCACAATTGTAAGATCTGCACGATCTATAAAAAGCGTGCCCAGAGTCAGCTCATGGGAATTTTTCCTCAAGAACGAACAACTTTCCCGCGCGCGTTTACCAGCACGGGGGTAGACTTCCCAGGAGCCTTAAGAGTTATAGGGGTCGAACGTGCCGCACCTCAAAAGGTTACGTGTGTCTGTTTGTTTAGAGGCCACTTGTGACTTGAACACTTCATCGTTTCTCGCAGCTTTTTCAAGGTTCGTCGCTAGACGAGGAACAAAATATTTAGCCAATCTCGCTTTAGAACATGTGCATGTTACGTAAGCTGGGAACTAAGTTTCAATAACTTTGCACAAATGCAGTGAAATTTTTGTATCGCCTGATATTTAATTTTCTAAGTTTTGCGGTTTTTAAAGATGTAAAAACAAATTAATGAAAAAATTACTTTTTATGGTTTTATACACAAATATATTGAACCTTTTTTAGTTTTGAACACGTATATGTGACACAACTTGGAAGAAATTTCGCCTCAATACGACACGAAAAGGAACTATTAACACTTAAGTCTCCCGATTTTTTAAATCAAAATTTATATTTTATTTCTCACATGAAATGATTATCAGTTTTAATTATTACTTACATATGTTGGGGGTTAAGATAAAGGGGTTAAGATAAAGGCTTCTTATATGGAATTCTACAATATCCCAATTGTCCAAGTAAGTGTAGGCGAAAAATATATGATTCACTGCTCCAAATAACTCATGCTGTTGGATTATGTGACCTGTCGCTTTGTTCGGCCTTCCTTATAGAAATTATTCTTGTAGAATTGAAACAAGTTGCGTAATATTTATTGTACAGGCCCCACGTTGGGCGCCACTTAATAAGTTTAGAAAAACTCGAGTTAAACCTTCGTTTTCAATATCAATATTTATTCTGATTTTTAACAAAAGTGCTTCGCTCAATCAAACCCAAGCTCGATGCAATTTCACCAACGTTAGACCGCTAGGCCATGCAACTCATAATTCATTAGTTCTTTCTCAAAACGGGTTTTAAATTAAGTGTGGAAGCAATGATGTCATTGCGCATGCCCCTCGATCTTGGTCACGTAGGCAAAAGTAGTGTTGTGTAGCGTAAGCTGAGCTTAAACAAAAATGTAGCATCAGCTAAGTGTACGAAGTTAGCGAATTTGTGCGGGTAGCCTTAACTTACATAAGTTAAGCCGGAACTCATTATCAAACCCAGAGAATAGTAGTAAAGTTTGGTTAAAAACAAGACTTCGAATCACATAAGGAGCAGCATTGAAGTCACGATTGACCTAAGTAAGTCTATAAGTATGCAGGAACAAAATTTTAAGACAGCCATTGCTACATACCGGAATGTCCCGAGTTTTAAACGTCCACGACTACACTACACCCCCAAAAGTCGATCTAAATAATAGTGCAAATTAATCTATTTTCCGAAACCAACTTATTTAAAATTTTGTGTAATATTACATTTTTAACTACTATTTTTACATAGTTTCGATAAAAGGCAACCCAGAATGTAAAGGAAAATTTTTCAGGCAGCAAGATGGCGGCAATTGTGAAATTATGTCACTACAGAGCTAACCTTCTAGTTATTGAATCATGATACATATGTACATATATATTAACTCACGTAAGGCTGGCCCAGAAACCCATTATTTCTTTTTTCGTTCAAAAAAGGTAGTGTGATGTTAGCAATTTGGTTTTTTGATGGATTAGCCAGATTGGGATGCTGTATGGTCCTGCGTTTCCGCGTTAGATGGGGGGAGTAGTATTAGTTTAACAAATGGTCTTGTCACTTGGCCCCTTTCCGTACGGACGGCGACGACCCGTACCTGGTTATCGGAACCAAAGTGTAAATTTACTCTCCCAAGCCTACACTCCTTCGGTGGTAAATTATCCTCTCTGATGACCACCATATCTCCAATTTTTATGTTATATTTCGGATGTTTCCATTTTGTCCTCTTCTGTAGTTCCGATGGGTATTCTATTTTCCATCTTCTGCAGAAGTTTTGATCCAAGGCCTTTGGTTTTGCCAGCGAGTAACGATCGATGCTGGCTTTTCGTTGATTTTCAGTTCTGGAGGAGCTAATAGATGTCCGCCAACTAAAAGGTGTCCTGGTGTAAGGGGTTACAATTCCTATGGCTCATTCGAGGCCGAGCTAAGAGGGCGTGAGTTGAGGCAGGACTCAATGCGACACAGAAGTGTGTTGAACTCTTCGATAGTGAACTTCGCACTAGATGCTATGATTTTAAAGTAGCTTTTAAAACTTCTCACACCAGCTCCCCACAGTCCGCCCACATGCGAAACTCCAGCCGGTATGAAATGCCACGTTAATGCCTCATGCGCATATTTTGATAGCGGCTGGGTTCGGAATTCTGCTAGAAATGCTTTCAGCTCTGTTTTGAGTGCTCGCGCTATATCAGGCGATAAAAAGGGTTCACTGCATTTGTGCAAAGTTATTGAAACTTAATTCCCAACTTACGTAACATACACATGTTCTAAAGTGAGATTGGCTAAATATTTTCCTACTGGAAATTTTAGCATAGAATTTTTCATTCCAATTAAAAAAAAAACTGCAAATCAAATAATCGCTCATCAGGCGAAAAGAAAAATAGATTTCCGTGAATTATTTTGAAACGTAGTAACATAATTTTGTCAGATTACATAACATACCCTCGTTTAAAATAGTTAGGGTATAAGAATTTTGGATAACGAAATAGTACACCCAGTCTTTTAAGTTTTACGGCTGTAAAAATACACATTTTACATATTGCGAAAAACGAACCATAGATTGTTCAGTTTACATATAGTTGTTAAAGTGCTTACAGCTATCAGGAAATCGTCGAATAGTGGTTTCTGTAGTTTCTGCAGAATGGAAATCACAAGGGAGCAAGTTTTAGAAATCGTAAGAGCCTCAACCGAGCGTGCTAGGGCAGAATGCGCGGCCCAAATTGACGAACTTACTCTAACCTTAAATCGCCTTAAACCACCATGTAAATTTTTTAAACTGAAGTCGCTCCTACCTTTCATCACCAAAACTACTGCGAATGGTCAGGAGCTCAAAATATTAGTAGATACAGGTACTTCAAAAAATTTCATTAAGAATTTTCAATTTCTCGACGTTAACTCCGTTTTACGTTAAAATCAATTAACGGACAATATTTTAAAAACAAAAAATTGTTGGTTAATGCTTTCAACCACACCTCTTTTTATTTACTTGATAATCTAAAAACGTTCGACGGTATAATTGCTTATGACTTCCTAAAAGAAATTGGCTCGAAAATTGATATTAATCCAGGGTATTTATATTATCGGGATGGTAAGGTAAAACTTCAGCATCTTTGTTGCAATCAAGTCAACTTGATTACAACTTGCCTGCCAATGTTCAAAATGACTTTCGTCAATTAATTAATAAAAACACTAATGCGTTTGCTCACCCAAATTGTGCCCTACCCTACAATACCAATGCCGAGGCTACTATTCGTACCACTACAGACAACCCAATTTCTAGCAAAAGCTACCCGTACCCAATTTCAGCAGCCGAGTTCATGAATTCTTAAATAAAATCACTCCTAGGAAGCGGCATAATTCGCAAGTGGTGTTCACCCTATAATTCGCCCGTCCACGTAGTAACAAAAAAGGGTATTGACGAAAATGGCAAACAAAAACTACATATGGTGATAGACATTCGGAAAATTAACGAAAACACCATCTCCGATCGATGTCTCATACCAGACACAGACAGAAAATCAAAGTTCTTCTCCACGCCAGATTTGAAGTCAGGATTTCACCAAATTAACTTGCGCGAGAAAGATACACCAAAACAGCATTCAGTGTAAATAACACCGCGTTACACACATTCTGTCCTATGAACTAAATATACTTTTTCGGAAAGGGGAGAAATAATAAAAATACACGTGTATCGGCTATTTTCATGTACACGTCAGAAATTTTTTTTTTATGTATAAAGTATAAAGCTCGTAGTGTCCGTCTGTCCGCCTGTGATTTTTATTTGGTGCGAATAAGCCACAAACGTAACAAAAGTTATTTCGAGTCGGGCACTGCATTTATTCTCAGATGAGACATATAGAAATACGTTTTCGCACAACAGAATTTAAAACAATTGTCAAAGTATCAGTCTCCTAGTAGCGCAACTGTCAGCTGATCGGAACAAACACACAATCGGCAGAGAGTGCGTTGTATAAAACTATAAATTAAACGAATTTAAATGATGCAATATTGATTGTGCAATTCAATGTTTCATCTGTCATACCAGTTGTAAGTGTTGTAAAAGTCATAAACAGTTTAGTGTTAGAAATTTACTATTGATTAACTACAAATATATGGAGTAGGATGGGTCGAAAAACAATTTTTTTTTTCGGAACGCTTTAGTAGCTTAAAAATTTGGAGTCCCTTCAAGTTATGCCGAAAAAAGTGAAAAAAAAAAATTTTTTTTTTAATTCAGGAAAATCTGAGAATTGAAAATTTATATCTATTTTATAAAAAATTTGACGTAATACAGACATTTCCACGAGTCTGCCTGGTTAAAGGGTTAAAATCGCTCCAAAGTCTTTCACACAGGCGGACAGACGGACACTACGAGCTTTACACATAAAAAAAAAAATTCTGAGGTGTACATGAAAATCGCCGATACACGTGTATTTTTATTTTTTCTCCCCTTTCCGAAAAAGTATATTTGGTTCACAGGACAGAGCTAAAGCTCGTTTTTGTAACGCAGTGCAATGGCAAGTACGAATTTTGACGCTTGCCATTTTGTTTGAAAATTGCTTAATGCATTTCTCGACGAGCCATAGATGATATTCTGCGCGATGAAATCGGTAAGACCTGCATATTTATATCGTTGATATTATTATCTTTTCACCCAACGAGCATTTACATCTGAATGCCATTAATAGAATTTTAAACCAATTGGAAACTGCCGGTATTAGAGTTTCGACCGAAAAGTCAAAATTTTTCCAAAAAGAATTGGAGTTTTTAGGATTTATAGTGTCGCAGAACGGATTAAGAACTTGTCCAAACAAAATCAAAGATATTTTAAATTACAAAGTTCCAGAAACTTTACGCTTTCTGCGATCCTTTCTTGGTCTCGCGGGATATTACCGCAGATTCGTTAGAGATTATGCAGCCATCGTCAAACCGCTGACGAAATATTTGCGAGGAGAGAATGGGCACGTAGAAGGTAACAAATGAAAAAAAAATCCAAATAAAATTGGACTCCGAAGCCATGTCCGCCTTTAATAGAGTTAAGAAAATTCTTGGTTCTGAAGATGTTTTGCTTCAATGACCGGATTTTAGCTGCCCTTTAGATCTGACCACAGATGCGTCTTGGAATGCTTTAGGCGCCGTGTTGTCCCAGAAAAATAGGCTGATAACCATGATTTCCCGAACGCTTTCTCGAACAGAACAAAACTATGCCACCAATGAACGTGAGCTACTAGCTATAGTTTGGGCATTGAAGTCCCTTCAGCACTATCTATAAGGCGTCAAATATATCCATATTTTTACAGACCACCAGCCGCTTATCTTTTAAATTTCGAATAAAAATCCTAACACTAAAATGAAAAGGTGGCGTGCTTTCGTCGAAGAGTTTGCTCCAACGTTTCATTATAAGCCAGGGAGTAAAAACAAGGTGGCAGATGCGCTCTTCAGACAGTTCATCAATAAGTTAGTGAGTCAATGGACACGGCTCATAGTGAGGAATCATTGAGCAATGTTTTAAAAACGGTCAAATGCCCTATAAATCAATTTCAAAAGCAACTAATACTCACAAAAGCATCTTACCTAAATAAAGTGACAAAAATAATTTTTCAAAAACGTGTCCGGTATACAATTTCCTTCGATTCGCTCGAAAACTTGTTTGAATGTCTTAAACCCGTAATAAATCTAAATAGTATGAACGCGATTCATTGTGCCCTTCCAACACTTTCCGAAATACAAAACTCATTTAGTTTCTCCTTTCCCGGGGGTGAAATTTCTCCACACAGAAATTTTGTGAAAGATTTGATAAATAAAACGTATCAATTAGAAACAGTCGTTGCAGAGCATAACCGCGAACACCGCTGTCTGCAAAAAAATGTTAAAGAAATTTCTAGAGAATATTATTTCCCAAATATCCAATAAATTTAAAAGGCTATCATTACAAACTGTATGATATGTCTAGAAAATAAATATCAGCGTTAACCGGTAAATCTCGAAGGAGGCAGAACACCTATTCCAAAGATGCCTGGCGAGATCCTACACATGAACATTTTTTACAGACAAACAACATTTCCTAACCTGGGCCTTTACTCTGTAGTTCTATTCGAAAGGCTATTCTACTCGAAAGCAAAAAGGGATTCTAATACACATAGGCACTCTGTAGTTCGTTAGAATTTACTTTAGAAAATATTCCATAATAGTAGGCATCACTGTTTCACAAATTTCAAGCGCAAAGCAAAATACAAAAACATATATATCTCAAGTGCAGTATTAGGCAGCGCAGTTTAGCACGTCGCAGTAGCGCAGGTGATAAGAATCTCGACTACCACGCGTGCGGTTGCAGGTTCGAACGTAAGTGCTTGCACAAGTAATTTTAATTCTTTTAATTTATTTTTATTAAATAAAATTTAATTTTTTTAAATCTGTAAAAATTTTGTTTTCTTGAATTTTTCCAATTTTTTACATAGAATTCTTCAATTATTTTCTGTCAACAGCGAGAGTTAAGCCTCTTTCTGCGATAAAAATGATTTCTTGATGAAAAAAATAATAATTGTTGTATTATAATCATAAGAATATGCGCTTTTGTGGATTTCCGTTTACTAAATTGTTGTAGAATAGGATTTTCTAACTTTGGGCCATATTGGCATATGCTTTCGAAATAGTGAGTGCCAAATTTTCTACAATCGAAAGGGGATAGATCAAATCCGAAGGGAACAGAATGGCACTCGAACAACGAATGCATTCTACTCGAAAATTTGTTACAGAGTTCGAATCATTCGAAAGCGAAAAAATTTTGGTCCGAATAGAACTACAGAGTAAGGGCCCTGTATGGATAAGTTTTCGAAATACGCTGAAGTCAAACCCATTCAATCGCGCTCTACATTAGATATCAAGGAAGCTTTGCTAGAAACACTTCTTATATTTAAAAACACCAAAACTATTGTTTCGGACAATGAAAAAGCCTTTCATTCGATGACTCTTCTTAAGGGCAAATTTTCAACGTTACATAGCCATTCCATTGATGGAAATAGCCCGATGCATAAGAGAACAACAACAGCTGAGCGAGACTATTGATCTGGTGCTGCTGGCTACTCATAAGTACAAAAACACCATTCATTCTATAACAAACGCTAAACCTATCGACATTATTCAAGTTAAGGCCTGAAGGTCCTGAATCTAGAAAAAAATTAAAGGGCCAACTTGCCCTGGAATCAAAAGAGAGAATTTAGACGTTACAATAATAAAACACTTTATTTTCACAATAAGAACTATAGCTACTGATTATAGTATACTCTAATACAAGCCCAATGCAACTGCCTCTGCTTGGAGTTCTGCCGCCCTTTATAGCCTGTTCCGCTGCCGCTGTTCTACTGCCTTGGCCTTGAATTCCAACAGGTAACTTGGGACGTGCAATGTAATGATTTCACAATCGTGTGAAATAGAATTATGCTGACACCGCTGCAATGTCAATGCATTGGCTCTGTTATACTAACGGTTGCGTAAGCATTCGCCAGACATGCTAACTGTGGCCGACGTTTCCCATAGGTGTCTGATAGCACTGCGCACTGTAGGTATTGCGCGATATGGTGAAATGCAATTGGCCTTGACGAAGGTGTAGGGTGTTGATTATGCTGTGAACTATAATTATGCTAACGTGGCGCGCGTGTACTGTTGGACTGTGGGAATGCAACATTTTGGGTGCCGGCGGATGTGTTAACCCCTCCCCCTTTAAAGATCTGCTTCCCGCAGATTAGATGGTAAAGGACGTTCATCGGTTTTTGAATTCGCCCTGTTGTCGATGTTCAATGCAGGTAGGTGTATCTTCGCCGTAATTTTCCTCCAAATATGCCAGAGGAGTACCATTAGTATGACTAATACCAATCCTTCGGTAAGTGGGAAACGTTGGTTTTCTCCTTTAGGTATTCCAAAAGTTTGATATTATAAGATGTCATTCCGTGTATTAGGTAAAGATTCATTGCTATACTTCGATTAGTCACGCTGCCCAAGATTGGTGGAAGCACCTGTACTCCCGATCTACTTATACTCGAATAGTTCTTGTTATTGATTGCTACGGTCTCATTGTCCATCTGCAGAATATAAGAGCCATTAAGTTTATTAGAATTTTTACCTGACTTTACAATCCCTATGAAATTGTCGAGGAAAATTGTATCTTCCTTTATGATTTCGACAGTGGAATCGTTAGAGGTGGCGTAGGTACAACCTGCTTGCCCTCCTTTGAGAAGACGAGCCAGGCAACCGGATTCTGGTAGCAGATAGCTGCAAGCAGTGTTCTTTGATCCCGAATGTCTGATGTTTATTGGTCAGGATTGTTTTGTATGCCAATTCCACTTGATGACCATTCTGAATGTTAGCTCTTGCGATAAGATGATTAAATCTAGTTTCTGTTACTTTTGGTAGGGACAACACGTACAAAAGGAGTGTGTTGTTAGTGTAGATCTATGGTTTACTATATTCAATGGATTCGGTGGCATTGCTGCATGGAAGGACGTCGATCTCGCTGACAAGCTCAGAAGATTCGTATTGACGACCCCTGCTTTCGCCATCTGACAAGCACGGATAAGTTCGTTGACGTCCTCGTTAAGGACGAATGTTTTACGATGAACTTCTTGAGAGATCCATCCAAGTTCCTCTTGTTGATCACATCATTGGTGGCGACCACGATGTCATTGAGCCTCTGCAATAGTTGATCAGATTTCTTAAAAATTGCATCATTTATCTGATACTGCTGCTCATTATTTTTATCGAGAGCATATTTATTTCGCAGGACTTCGTCCCAATCCATAGCATCAGGTGAGCCAGCAATCCATTTCCAAGCTGACCCAATCCAATTAATAGATCGTTTTGATCTAGTCGTCTCGTGACCTCTTAGTTCGCTTAAACGCGTGCGGATTCTGTCTATCTGGAATAATAGTACCTTTGTAGCTGCTGTTGTTTCGTTTAAAGTTGTTAATGCGTGCTCGAGCCGATTTGTTGCCAGTTCGTACCGTTCCAAGTTAACCACATGAATTAGCTTAAAGTTTCCATCAATGATCCATCCATACCCATCACATATGTTACTAGTGGAGAGTCTATTTTGAATGGATCATAAAAATGCACGATTGCGCAGAGGCAGATGCTATGGATTAGATTAATATACGAGTATTAGTTGACTAGTGGCTTATTGCCCATACCCACGTTATAATAATGAATCTAAAGTCTTACTTCTAAAATTTGTCTTAATCATATCCTTTTTTCCTTAACTATTCTTCTCATTTTTCTAGCTAAATAGTTTGTATTTGTATCTAAACTTATGATTTTCATTAAACTAAGTTCCTTATTCTAGTTTTGAGTTGCATGGGGTTAGTAGTGATAGGATTGAGAGATTTGCATATTTTTCTTTTATTTTATTTCCTCCGGAAGCCCAGTTAGTTATGTTAATTGTTGGTTGTGAGTTGATTAGTGGTATGTGGTTAATATGAAAAATGAAAGTTAATTTTAGTAGTAGTTTCATGCAAAATTTTTTTCTTTTCGGGAGAATTCAATTTCCCTTATTTTTATTTTTTCATTTTCTTTTTTTGCTTATTTGCATCATATTTGCATGTTTTTTTCGTTTTTATCTCATTTTTTGGCGCTTCTTGCGCGAGGTGTAGTCTCATATTTATTTGTAGCATTTGCTACCTTATTAGGCAGGATGTGTATTTATGGTTTTTGCGTCGGACTATAGGTATCATTTGACTCTGGAAGGCCCGCGTTGGTCCCTTTTAGTCATAAGCGTTTATAATTGCAAATGACCTACTCATGGCACAGGTGGTGGTTGAACAACCACGAATCTGTAATCTCACCGCTGAGCGAGGTGGAATTGAACCACAATGACTTAATCGCCTACAAACGCATGAACGCTTGCATTCCAGACCGCCGGATTCTAGTAATCTTAAGCTCTTATCAATCGCGATGCGATCGTTTCCTTTTTGTATAGAGGCTTTTGTTTCCACTTTATTTGTCTGTTTGCTATAAACAGAGCATCGTCACTATTAAATTCTTTGGATGGCAAACGTTTCGAATTGATCCTTGCATTCCTAGTTTCTTGCTCATGTAATAACAAAGCCTTGATATTTTCATGCGTTTGATCCCTAAAGTCCCTTAAGCCTTGGTAGTTTACTCTAGCTGTTCTATTAAAGAATATATCTGCCGGTTTCCTTTTTCTTATCGAATGAATAGTATTGTTGGATCTATCTACGACTATCGCTATTCTTTCTTTTGGAGTTATCCTAGGGAAGTCGTTAGATAGGCATCGATAAATTTCAATCAGGGTTGAATGTAACCTTTCTACCTGGCCATTGGCTTCACTCCGTTGTGTGGGCGTCTGATAAATTTTTATTCCAAAAGACCTAATATAATTAAGGACGAGTGGAGTTAGGAATCCCCTCTCATTGTCCATGACCAAGATTTTGGGCACGGAAAAATAGTGCAAAACATCAGTGAGTTTCCTTCGGATATAAATGGACGATTTATTCTTGATAGCGAATAGTTTAGCAAATTTGGAAAATTTGTCTACACAGCTCAGAACTTCTGTTTTTCAATCTCAAAAATATCAATGTGAATGATCTCGCATGGATAGCTGGGAATCGGTGTCGGCTAAAGATGGGGCTTAGCTGGATGCCTGTCATATTTATTGAGTTTGCACACTTCGCACTGCCTAACATAATCCTTAATTTGTTTTGACATACCTGGAAAGTAGTACTTTTCTAGAATTTGCTCCCTTTTTTCCTTTGGATTCCTGTGGGGTCGGTGGTGTTCTTCCTCAACTATGTTGAAAATTCTATCGGGGATCGTTACGTCCTCCACTATGCGCTGAGTTATCCTGATCGTATACCTGTGCAAATGATTAGCGTAAATGTTTTGCCCCTCAGGGATTTTGATACCATTTATAACATTAAGCATTCTTTAAGAATTGCAATAACGCTTAAACTGTAGATATTCGGTAAGGAAATAAAATATCTACGGTAGCCATGATGCGGTTGCTCATGGCATCGAGATTTTTCTCCCACTCTAAATATCACCTGATTCCTAAAAACATTTATTGGGGCCTCTACGTGTGATATAAGATCGGAGTTATCCTGTTCAGCGGAGTGCATTGTTGCTTCCGATGTTGCATCCTCGTTATTATGTCCTACCTCGCTACCGTCTTAAGACGGGAAAGAGCGTCAGCGACCATATTAGCTTTACCTGGCTTATAAATGATTTCGCAGTTGTATTCTACGATCCGTCCCTTCCACCTCTTTAATTTTGCGTTAGAATTGCGACAGCTGAAGGAAAACGTTAATGGTTGGTGATCAGTATATATCCTTATTTTCTTGGCACCATACAAATATGACCTCAAATTATCTAAAGCCCACACTGTGGCCAGCATCTCCTTTTCATTCGTAGCGTAGTTTTCTTCAGCCTTGATCAGAGAGCGAGAAATATAAGCAATTGTTTTGTCTGTCCGTATATCCCCCTGGGACAGAACTGCACCAATTCCGTAGTTCGATGCATCAGTGGTCAAATTAAAAGGCTTACCAAAATGAATAAATGCTAGTACACCAGCGGAGGTCAGGATACGTTTCAGATCGTGAAAGGCTTGCAAAGCCGCACTGTCGAGTTGTATTGCTACCTTCTTTGATGCACTAGCCTTTATTTGTGCACTTTCCCCGCGCGTTAGATTTGTCAAAGGCTTAGCTATTTTCGCATAGTCGCGAATGAACTTCCGATAGTAAATCTTTTAAATTGCCTGGCAAAATCAAATTCATCGCCTCAACCTTCTTCGGGTCAGGACGCACACCTTCTGGTGTAATTATATAACCAAGGAACTCGACTTCAGTTTCACGGCAACACGTCTTCTTCAAGTTAACCTTCAGGTTAGCCTCAAGCAATCTTGAGAACACTTTTTCTACGTTTTGCAAATGGTCGTCTATGTCCTTCCCGAACAATGATGTCGTCGATGTACACATAGCAAATTTTGCCAATATATTGCTTAAGTACATCGTCGATCATTCGCTGGAAGGTTGCCGGGGCATTTTTCAACCCAAAGAGAAGCCGTAAGTATATCCCATTCATTGTCGAGAATGCGGTTTTGGGAATGTTCGAGTCCTTCATAGGTATCTGGTGGAAACCGGATGTCAAATCTATAGTGGTATAGTATTTTGATTGACCTAGACTGCACAACGTTGCATTTATGTCAGGAATTGGGGTATGTATCTGAGATTGTGACGGCATTTAATCTCTTTTAGTCGATGACCATACGGTATTGTTTCTCACCATCAGGTTTAGGTTTTTTTGATACTACCCATATTGGGAAGTTATAGGGGCTTTGATGGCTGAATGACACCTTTCTCAAGTAATTCGTTTATCTGTCTATCGACTTCCTCTCTCATGCATGCGGGATAAGGACATTTGGGTCGGACGTAGATGCCCTTATCTCCGCACGGACACTAGTATCCACTAATCCATTTATATTAATTGGTTGGAATAGTTCACCGTAATCTATTGATTATTTCGTCTATCCTTCTTTTCGCTTCTGAGGGAAGGTCCTTCTTCTTCTTTAAATGGTCATCTAACCGCCCGGGCGATTTTGACCGTCCAACATAGCTCGCCAGTCGTTTCTT
The DNA here is from genome assembly GCA_949987695.1 of Merzomyia westermanni. Classification (NCBI taxonomy): domain Eukaryota; kingdom Metazoa; phylum Arthropoda; class Insecta; order Diptera; family Tephritidae; genus Merzomyia; species Merzomyia westermanni. The sequence goes on from OX465289.1 coordinate 112,699,000, forward strand.
CGTTGCGCCAACTGGCGTCAATTGGAAACACCTCGGGATCGCAAATCGGTCTCCACTTGGTCCTTCCATCGGAGTGGTGGTCTCCCTCTTCCTCTGCTTCCACCGGCGGGTGCCGATAAGAATACCTTCTGGGCTGGAGCATCTTCGCTCATTCGCACTACGTGGCCTAGCCAGCGAAGCCGCTGTGTTTTAATTCGCTGAACTATGTCGGCGTTTGCGTAAAGTTCATACAGCTCATCATTAAATCTTCTTCGGTACTCGCCGTCTTTCGAAGAACCTTTCTCTCGAATACTCCCAGAGCCGCCTCATCAGATGTTGTTAGTGTCCACGCTTCTGCACCATATAGGAGGACGGGTGCGATGAGTGACTTATAGAGTGTTATTTTCGTTCGTCGAGAGAGGACTTTACTTTTCAATTGCCTACTCAGTCCGAAGTAGCATTTGTTTGCAAGAGTAATTCTTCGTCGGATTTCTAGGCTAACATTATTGTTGGTGTTAATGCTGGTTCCCAGGTAAACGAAGTCCTTTACTATTTCAAAATTATTGCTGCCAACAGTGGCTTGGTTCCCAAGGCGCGAATGCGCTGACTCTTTGCATGATGACAGAAGGTACTTCGTTTTGCCCTCGTTCACCACCAAACCCATTTTTTCCGCTTCTTTTTCTAATTTGGAGAAAGCAGAAGTTACGGCGCGGTTGTTAAGGCCAATGATATCGATATCGTCAGCATATGCCAACAGTTGCACGCTTTTATAAAATATTGTTCCAGCGCGGTTGAGTTCTGCAGCTTGTATTATTTTCTCCAGCATTAAATTAAAGAAATCGCACGATAGGTGTTCACCCTGTCTGAAACCTCGTTTAGTTTCGAACGGCTCGGAGAGGTGCTTCCCAATTCTGACCGATCTGGCGGTGTTGCATAGCCGTATAAGTTTTGCGGGGAAACCAAATTCAGACATAGCGGCATATAGGCTGCTCCTTTTCATGCTATCGAAAGCGGCTTTAAAATCAACAAAGAGATGATATGTGTCGATTCTTTTCTCACGGGTTTTTTTCCAAGATTTGGCGTATTGTAAAAATCTGGTCTATGGTAGATTTACCAGGTCTGAAGCGACACTGATAAGGTCCAATCAGTCTGTTCACATCAGGCTTCAGTCTTTCGCACAATACGCTTGATAGGACCTTATATGCGATATTCAAAAGGCTGATCCCGCGATAGTTGGCGCAGTTTGCAAGATCGCCCTTCTTGTGGATTGGGCAGAGAACACTTAGATTCCAATCTTCAGGCATGCATTCATCCGACCATATTCTGCATAGAAGCTGATGCATGCGCCTTACCAGCTACTCGCCTCCGTGTTTGAATTGCTCAGCAGGCAAACCATCAGCGCCAGCCGCTTTATTGTTTTTCAATCGGGATATTGCTATTCGCACCTCATTATAGTCGGGTTGTGGAACGTCAAATCCATCATCTTTGATTGTGGGCTCGGCATTTTCTCTGGTTTCTTGCTCAGTTTCTCCATTTTAAAGGGCAGAGAAGTGATCCCTCCATATTCTGAGTGCTCTCTGAACATCGGCCACCAGGTCGCCGTTCTCATTCTTACAGGAGTTTGCCCCGGGCTTAAAACCTTCTGTCATTCACCGAATTTTTTGATAGAATTTTCGGGCATTATTCCCGTTGGCCAGCATCTCAAGCTCCTTTATTTCACGCTTTTCTGCCCCTCTTTTTTTCGCCCGGAAAACACACAACTCGCGGTAGTGTTCAGACAGGGAAGGCCCTTAGACGTCGCATAATTTACTTCAATAGATATTCGTGCTTGTACAGGTGTTTTATATTCCTCAATTTTTAAAATTTTATTCTTCCTGTCAAATGAACTCAGTCCTGGGAGCAGAAAGAAGGTTATGTTAGCCAACGCCTATGTCCTTAAAAACATTTAGATTTATTTTTTCCTTTATTGGAATATTTCCGCCTGCTGATTTTACAGTAAAGGACCTGTCGACTGGTTTGCCTTGCTTGACAACCGTTTGTTTGATAAAATTCTTGTTGGCACCAGTGTCTTTATGTAGAAACAAGCTTAATGTTATTTATAACAACATTGCCAGATATGTATTTGGGCTAAAACGATCTGACCATGTGTCTGCGTATGCTGAAAAATTGTTAAACATTTCTTTCGACAATTTGTTAAAAGTTAGAACTCTGTTGTTCATACACAAAATAATTCATATAAAGGAACCGAACTATTTATATCAAAGGCTTCAGTTTCTACAGTCTTCAAGCTCTACATTGCTTGTTTACACTAAACACAGAACTCTGACATCCGAGCGTCTATTCTTCATTAATGCGGTTCGTCTTTGAAACTCACTACGATCCAGATTAAGGCTTCTTACAAATCCACTGACTTTTAGAAAAGAAGTTACCAATTTTTACAATAATCGCTAATTATTCCAACTCTATTGTATATGCATTTCCTCATTTCCTTATTATAGTCATTCATTTATTCAATTATTGTAATTTCCTTTTCCACCTATCTTTCCTGTTTTCCTCTTCTTGATCGATGGAAAAATCCTTCATAAAAGCAACTTACGATAAGTGTTGTTGAGCCCTTTTGTTTCTTATGAGAGTTTAATTCGTGGAAGTTACAATGACGCGAAATGAAATGATTGGAAATAAAGGGTGTTTTTTTTAGGGGTATAGAACTTCGAATTGAAATAAAACACAAGAAAATCGTTTTAAGGTCCATCAATTTGGCTTTATTGGAAGGATAATTTTATGCCATTAATGTTTAAATATGATTTCGGGCATGTGGCCGCCGCGGCTGGCTCGAATAAAGCCAATTCTACAGGTCCAATTTTCAACCACTTTTTCGAGCATATGGGGCCGTATGTCGGCAATAACGCCACGAATGTTGGCTTCCAATTCCCCTAACGTTTCTGGTTTGTTGGTGTAGACGAGCGACTTCACATATCCCCAAAGAAAATAATCCAATGGTGTCAAATCACACGACCTTGGTGGCCAATTGACAGGTCCATTCCGCGAAATTATGCGCTCATCGAATGTTTCCTTCAATAAATCGATTGTGACGTGCGCTGTGTGGCATGTAGCGCCGTCTTGTTGGAACCACAACTCATCCACATTCATGCCATCCAATTCGGGAACAAAATGGCTCTATACCGGTCTCCATTAACGGTAGCTGCCTCTCCAGCATTATTGCGGAAGAAGTATGGCCCAATGACTCCACCAGCCCATAGAGCACACCAAACAGTCAGTTTTTGTGGATGTAATGGCGTTTCAAGGGTCTCATGTGGATTCTCTTCACTCCAAATGCGGCAATTTTGCTTGTTGACGTTGCCATTCAACCAAAAATGAGCCTCATCACTGAACAAAATTTTGCGATGAAAATCAGCATCGAAATCAATCTCATTTTCGGCCCATACACCAAAATCACGACGCATTGCATGGTCTCGCGGCTTTAATTCTTGCACAAGCTGGATCTTGTAAGGTCGCAAGCCAAGATCTTTGCGCAAAATCTTCCATAAAGTTGATGGACAAAGCTCCAATTGCTGTGCACGGTGGCGAATCGATTCATTCGGGTCCTCTTCAACACTTTGCTCTACAGCGGCAATTGTTTCTTCGGTGCGCACTGTTCGACGTCTCTGCGGATGCGTATTATCACATAGAGTAAACGTAGTGCGAAAACGATCCATGGTTAACCGAATTAATTGCTCTGATGGACGATTATGTCGACCATAAAATGGACGGAGCTCACGGTAAACTTCGCGAACTGAACCATTATTTTCGAAATAAATTTGCACGATTTGCAAGCGTTGTTCTTTTGTCAACCTGTTCATGATGAAATGGCAAACCAAACTGAACATAAATGACATTAGAGTTGCCAGATTTGACCACAAAATGCCAGTTTTATCTCTATTCGAAAAACAAACCTATAAAAAAAACACCCTGTACGTATGCACATATCTATTTATTCTAATTTTTGTTTTAGCAGTGGCCGTTTATTATTGTTTTTTAATTGATTATATAGAAAATTTACAACGATTTATACAGTAATAGTATGGGATGACATGTTTTGATTTATTTAGTTGACCTTACAAAGTGTACTACTACTAATTTCCTACTTTTTTGATTTTTCTTCTACCATTTCCTCGAAAAATGAATAAAATACTCCTCCTTTTTTTTCGTTCGCAAAAGAAACCCAGAAAATGGAAGTGTCAAAAGAGAGAGTGTCAACTAGAGAGCTAATTGAATCATGCATATGTATGTTCTTAATACACACATCAGGCTGCGAATTTTTTAGTTATATTTTTTCAAATCGTAAGTGAACCCAATTATTACCAAAGAGTTACTAAAGTTATTGAAGCAAATTTTCTTTGACAAAGAGGAATTTTTCTCAAAATTCCTACGTTTTCTGCATCTAGGAAACAATACTTCGCGTTTCTGGTTTATTTGTTTAACCATTGGTGTTTCACAACTTAGGTTCACTTTATTTATTTTGTTTTTCGAAACCTTTTACGAGCTTATGGACAACCCTATTGCCGGCTGAGTTATTCAAGCACGGCGACGAGGAGCTGAAAAACTGCATGCACCAGCTGCTATGCAGAATATGGTCGGAAGAATGCATGCCTGGCGATTGAAATCTAAGTGTCCTCTGGCTGCTTAATATCGCATATAAGGTCCTATCAAGCGTATTGTGCGAAAGACTAAAGCCCACCGTTGGCAAACCGATTGGACCTTATCAGTGCGGCTTCAGACCTGGTAAATCTACGACCAGCTTTTCACTATGCGCCAAATCTTGGAAAAAAACAGCGAGAAAAGAATCGACACACATCCCAAAGCCGCTTTCGATAGCACGAAAAGGAACTGCTTATATGCCGCTATGTCTGAATTTGGTTTCCCAGCAAAACTTATACGGTTGTGCAAAATGACGTTGAGCAACACCGCCAGTTCAGTCAGATTTGGGAAGGATCTCTCCGAGCCGTTCGAAACTAAACGAGGTTTCAGACAGGGTGACACCCTATTGTGCGATTTCTTTCATTTGTTGCTGGAGAACATAATACAAGTCGCAGAACTACAACGCTCAGGAACCATCTATTACAAGAGTGTGCAATTGCTGGCGTATGCCAATAACATTGACATCATTGGTTTAAATAACCACGCCGGAAGTTCTGCGTACCGCAAATCGGAGAAAAAAGTGGGTTTGGAGGGGAACGAGGGCAAAACTAAGTACCTTCTGTCATCATGCAAAGGGTCAGCGCATTCGCGTCTCGGCACCCACGCCACTGTTGGCAGCCATAAGTTTGAAATAGTGAAGGACTTCGTTTACCTGGGAACCAGCATTAGTTCCAACAACAATGTCAGCTTAGAAATCCAACGAAGGATTACCCTTGCCAATAAATGTTACTTTTTTTGACTGAGTAGGCAATTGAGAAGCAAAGTCCTCTCTCGACGAACAAAAACCACGCTCTACAAGTCGCTCATAATACCCGTTCTGCAATATGGAGCAGAAGTATGGACGATGACATACGCAGATAAGTCGGCCCTTGGAGTATTCGAGAGAAAGGCTCTTCGAAGGATTTATGGGCCCCTACCGACAGGGTTTACCGAAGAGGATTTCATAATGTTGTATGAGCTTTAGGCAGACATTGAACCCGCCTATGCAAGCAGAGGAAGAGGGAGGCCCCCACTCGGCGTTTCTAATTAGCGTCAACTGGCAAAGAATAGAGTCAAAGTCGTTTAGACGGTTAAACAAACAGCTATTAAGAGCTGTTGAAGAGGACCGGAGCGTACCGGATTCAAATCCCGTCAAGGACTGTTAATTCGACCACACTCCCCAAATCCTTCGGGGAGTGTTTTTGTCGTTACCACAACAACAAAAACAACAACAAGAGCTGTTGACCTATTTATTTATATACATATATATATACATATATTGCCTACTGGGTACTAAACTCATAACTTACATATGTACATACGTAAAAGTGGTCATGCACATTAGGCCAACCACGAGAACAACTCAAAACCAAAACTTCACTTTCTTTAGAGTGCTTTCCTCCCCACTTTTTCACTAGTACTTGGTTGATTCAATAGAATAAAAAGGATATCACAATAGAAAATGTAGCGTCACATAGGCATAAACTTATCCGCTACCAATCCCAATCCCTTTCTCGTCACTAAAAACATCAGGCCTTTTTTCTTTCAGTTTTTTTTGTCTCAGTATCAAGTGTTCTATATCACAGCTATTCCGCAAATGGAATGCAGAGGGACAACGTTTTACTTTAAAGCATTAAAATTTTCTCGAATCAGCTTCAAAAAAAAAAACACGAAACCCTAACGCGCGAAACCGGTGTGCTATGCAGTGTGACCATGTGATAGAAAAAAAGGCTAAAGCGGCAAAAAAAAGGTTACAAAAAACTAAAATTAAGAAAAAAAAGAAGCTAGAAAATAGTCAGACATTTTTTTACGAAATCCATTAAACATTTTTTATTTTAGTTTAAACTATTTGTATATAAAGCTGTAGACATAACTTAAAGGAACTATATCGGCACATTTTCCTTGACTAGGAATTTTTTCAAGGAAATACATACTATAGAAAAATCAGTACAGACTAATAAACTATATAATATTTTCTTCGTCTGATTTTTATTGATTTATTTATTTATTACAGTCTTTGGACTTAGATTACATCTTTGAGATCGAAAATTATTACATTAATAGTACATCTAGGTTAGGTTGCGAGGGCTAAGGTGAAACCTTAAGGTAACAGCTCGACACTAAGCCACCAATGGTCCCGTTGTCATACCCTATTCGGTCTCAAAAATCCCCTTTCCATGCCTAGAGCGGAGGGTCAAACCACTTCGTGGAATTAATAAATTTCGCTAAAGCCTTAACTTCACATCTTGAGACCTCAGAAAGGTCACAAAGAAACGGTTCGCCTAGAGTGGCCAACCGCCGCCTGCTAAGTGCTGGACACTGACAAAGGAGGTGCTGGACGCTCTCCTCCTCTTCGGTACATCTGCAGCTGCGACTAAAATCAAAGGTCGTTACCCTCATTCTGGCTCCGTGTGTCCTAACAGTGTCCTGTTAGAACCCTTATCAAGGATGCTAAAACCGATTTGTGCAGAGTCAGAAGCGCCCTTGTACGCCCCTTATCATATGAAGGCCAGGTTAGCCTGGATGTCTGACATGTTGAGATGGCTGACCATCTTCCATTAGCATTTCTTATAGTGCTTGTGTTCACACGAAGCCTGAAGGTGGCCATGGGTATACCAACCGAATCATTTCCCGGAAGGATATGGTCGGTGGTACTTCTCCTGGCCATCTCGCCTGCTCTGCAGTTGCCTTCAATATCCACTGTGAAGTGCTGTGCCATCTCGGTAAGAGATCTTCGGCATTCAGTGACCGACTTTGTACTGTCGACGGATGAGTCCAAGGCCTTTAGTGTGGCCTGGCTATCTGAGAAAATAAAGACTCGTTTGCCATCATTAGGTATACACCACATGGCTCACAGCTCTGTGTATCGCCAGCATTTTCGCTTGGTATACACTACAGTGATCAGAAAGGCGGAAAGAGCACTCTACATCCAAATTCGGTGAAAAGATGTCCGCTCCCACCCTCCCATCAAGCTTGGAGCCATCGGTGAATATGTTGAGGGCACCCGGGACCGTATGCTGCCTGAAAAACCAGTCTTGTCGTAGTGGTATGTCCACTACATAGTTCTTAATTAACACGTTTTTTGACGTACAGTAGGCAGTGCAAGCTGGTATTTGGACCAGGGCGTTGGTGCCCATGGTTGTGGCACGCCCACTAGTTCCATTTGACCAGAGACCTAATGCGTAGGGCAACGATGACAGATGCTTCCTTCGCCACCAGGTCAAGAGGTGGTAGATATAATATTATGTTGAGTGCTTCGGTCGAAGTAGAACAAAGGGCCTCGGTAATACAGAGCTCAGACCTTCATTTTAAGGGTATTTTTAGCTAGTGCACGCTACCAGACGAATACACTATATAGAAGAATCGGGCGCCCAATGGCTATATATATTCAGTATACGACCCTAGGGGAGAACCTCCAGGAGATACCAATTTCCCTCTGAACAGTGCTGCTGCGGCCTTCTTGGCTCGCTCCATTATATTGTCACTCCAGAGCAGCTTCCTATCTAGAATGACTCCTAAATACTAGACTTTCTCGCTAAATGTTAAAAATGTACCTCAAGTCTTGGCGGTTTGAGGCTTGGTAATTTGTACTTCCTCGTGAAGAGAATAAGCTCAGTTTTATCCGGGTTTATTTCCAAACCTGAGGCTTTGGCCCAGCGTGATATTTTGGATAGTGCTCCTTCCATTAAATTGCAAAGAGTTTGCTTGAATTTTCCCCGCATAATAACACAGATGTCATCAGCATAGGCCATCACTTGGTGACCTTCTCTTTCCATTAGGCGTAATAGTTGGTTGACGGCAACAACCCATAGTAGTGGAGAGAGAACGCCTTCCTGCGGGGTACCTCTCTTAACGCGTCTGTGAATCGTGCTACCACCCAGCTCTGTTTTAATCCGCCTATCTGTAAGCAGATTGCGAATTAACTCTACCAGGCACGCGTCAACCCGCAGACCCGTCAGCGCCGGGGTGATGGCTTCTGAAAGAACGTTGTTGAAGGCACCGGCTATGTCTAGAAAAGCCACCAGTGTGTATTTCTTGAGGTCAAGCGACCTTTCTATAACGGATATATATAATCTAATAGGTAGAGCCTTACAATAAGTAAATAATAATTTTTTAAATCTTAAAATATTATTATGGTAGATCATTGCTTACTCCAAATTAGAAAAAGAAGCGGAGAAAATGGGATTGGTGGTGAACGAGGGCAAAACGAAGTACCTTCTGTCATCATGCAAAGAGTCAGCGCATTCGCGCCTTGGCAACCAAGCCACTGTTGGCAGCAATAATTTCGAAATAGTAAAGAAATTCGTTTACCTGGGAACCAGCATTAATACCAACAACCTAGAAATCCGACGAAGAATCACTCTTGCAAACAAATGCTACTTTGGACTGAGTAGGCAATTGAAAAGTAAAGTCCTCTCTCGACGAACGAAAATAACACTCTACAAGTCACTCATCGCACCCGTCCTGCTATATGGTGCAGAAGCGTGGACACTAACAACATCTGATGAGGCGGCTCTGGGAGTATTCGAGAGAAAGGTTCTTCGAAAGATTTGTGGACCTCTACGTGTTGGCGACGGCGAGTACCGAAGAAGATTTAATGATGAGCTGTATGAACTTTACGCAAACGCCGACATAGTTCAGCGAATTAAAACACAGCGGCTTCGCCGGCTAGGCCACGTAGTGCGAATGAGCGAAGATGCTCCAGCCCAGAAGGTATTCTTATCGGCACCCGCCGGTGGAAGCAGAGGAAGAGGGAGACCACCACTCCGATGGAAGGACCAAGTGGAGACCGATTTGCGATCCCGCGGTGTTTCCAATTGGCGCCAGTTGGCGCAACGAAGAAACGACTGGCGAGCTATGTTGGACGGTCAAAATCGCCCAGGCGGTTAGATGACCATTTAAAGAAGAAGAAGAAGATCATTATATTCTCTTATTCCCTCATAAAAGACGCTTTTTTTCTCAAACTCAGATCTCACAAAAGGTCAGTGAAAGTAGTTCATATATCGAATGTCATTATTATATCTCACACGATATTTGATATAATTTGGCAGGTTACCTAATTTCAAGGTGTGTATGAATTTCAACGTGTGGTATTTAACAATTTGCTTCACACTAGGCCAGTTCAAGCTGACAAGCATTTCCTGGATAGGCGTATCGAAGCGTTTTTTGAACCGCATTCCCTTGTTATGCTCTATCTGTAGCGTAGATATTTTTGAGGAGGCCAGAGTGAATAGGATCGTGGGACAATATATACAATTAGGTTCTATAATGGACCTATAAACCATTGTTTTGTAGTACTTGCTAACATATTTCCATGATCGAAACATAAAACCTATCTTTTTAGATAGTTTTGCCTCTATGTATTTGAAATGCTCATAAAACTTTAGTTTGTCGTCCATTATTACTTCCAAATATCTTATTTCCGTACCTCTTTGTAACGGGATGTTTGCGATATTTAGGGCTACATTATGCACTTCGGTAGATTGTTTCCTCAGTACCATCCATTTTGCTTTATCGGTATTTATTTTGAGCTTATTTTGACATAGCCATTTAGAATTTAAATCTTCTTGTATTTTGCATAATGCCTCAGATATAGACGGACTGCTTATAGTAAGCGGAGCATCATCCGCAAATAGTCTTATCTTGCAATGTTTAAGACAATCTTTAATATCGTTTATATAAATAATAAACAAAATTGCTACAAGTACATAGCTTTGTGGTAGGCCTAACTCAATGTCTATTTCCGTCGATACTGCATTTCTTATGACTGCCCTCTGTTTTCTTCCAGTGATGTAGCTTTTAAAATAATTAAGAGCCACATTACGTACGCCGATGTTGTGCAGTTTCCTCAGCATGATGTCCCTATCAATAGTTTCAAATGCTCGTTTAAGGTCAAGAAACACTGATACCGTTGTTTGATTACTGGGCATGCTGTCTTTGTACTCTGCTATCACCAAGTTGAGTGCAGTTTTACAGGAATGTTTTGATCTGAATCCCGACTGTTCACTGATAATAATTTAGTATTTATTCAGATAGTCCAGAAGCTGTTCTTTTACAATAGTCTCTATAAGTTTCTCATCGCTAGCCAACATGTTGTTAGGTAGTATCTTTTCAGGCTTCACTGTACCTTTAACCTTTTCAATATGAACAATTGTTGAGCTCATCCAGCAATCTGGGAAAACACCACTGTTTAAGTTTTCATTGGCTATGCACGTGTATGTATAGGTCAAGTATTCCATGATGTCTTTAAAAACACCCTCTGTCAACAGTTTCTTCCCACCATACTTATTTTTTAAGCTCGCCGCTGTCGCATGAACTGGTCAAATGGTCGTCTATTAGAAGAGCTTGAGTTTGCGTACTTGAGCTTGAGTTTGAGTAATTATCATAGAGATGCGATCACTAATTTTAATTTTAGTACAACATAAGCGTAATAACGAGGTAAGCATTTTAATTTTTAATCTGTTTTTTTAATTTAGTTTTTAAAATGTTTATGACACTAAAAATTCTTTCAGCCTCCTCATTAATTTAATACCAAAAAGCTAAATACGAACTCGACCAGTTCTAAAAAAGTGGGTTCGTTTAATGAATTTTTATGTTCTCGGACTTCCGCCCAAAATTCTATAGTAGAGGTCACACTTGCAGTGGGTACGCTTATTAGCTTTCGGCCCTGCAGCTCAATTAATGCTACTTGACTTGGAGAATACCTAGACTTTTCTTCTTGAAAGTGAGAAAATACATTAGGCTTTGTAACTTTCAAAGAATTATCAACTGAAAAGAGATGTATCTTTTGTAAAGAGTTCATATTATCAGGTAGGACACCGCTTGTGTTATCCACTCCATTAAAAATAGCTAAACATTTTTACGAATAATTTTCTGTATTTGGTCATCACTACTACCTTCATTTAATTTTAACCTATTTATCCCGACGAATTCTTGCTTTTTTCGCGCGACACGTTTTTTAGTGGAATACTGGCCATAAACAAATAAACTACACTTATGTATGATCGTCGGCGAGTCAAACGATTACGGTAAACATTTGCATCAAGCATGAGAGTGGTCAAGCAAATGAAGAAACTACAACAGGTCGTAGCAGCTCGACAAACGTACAGACACACAAAAATTTTCCATGTATTTTGTTTTTGTAATTTGTGAGTTTAACGTCAAAAATCGTACTGAGAAATTAGTGTAATGTCAAAATTCGAGACAAAAGTAAAAATCAGCTGGTCTATTAACACGACTTGTATTATTGGCTCATGGGTCAAACAAACCAAGCATCTTGGAGATGATGAAATAATTGTTACTAAATGGGGTGTTTTCTGCCTTTTGGGCCCGAAGATATCATTTACAAGTCAAATGAACTTGTTCGATAACTTAACCGAATTTTTAACCCTACTGCCACCAACCACGAATTACAAGGTCAATTCTACACTTACCTTAAAATTATTACTCGCCATCCCAAAAGTTCTGTTAAAATCAAGCAGACATAAGAGATGGAAAATATTATTTATTTTTGAAATTGCATGCTTCATTACTATCCGCAAAAACGCCGAGACAAACACGTACTCATTGGTCTGTCGGCTATGCGACAAGAAGCATCCATTAAGGGTTTGCCCAGTATTTCGGACTAAGACGCCGGAAGAGCGTTGGATCATCTAGATCAAAAAACAATATTGCACCAACTGTTTGTCGGCACTACATAACGCAACTCGTTGCACCTATGAGGAAGGTAAAGAAGTGCGGTGATGCCCACCATACCATATTACGCATGCACGACGAGAGAAGTAATACGCGACGACAACGCCGACCAAAAAGGCCAAGGAGTAATGATGCTTCGATGCCATTTCTCTCTATGCATCTGATTTGGGAGCGGAATCCTGGCTCAGACGACCACGTACCATGCATCTCTGGAGCGGAAACGTCCGATTTCCGCCCAGGGGAGTTCAACCGGAGTGGAATCGCGTGCATTCCACACGCGGACTGGAACCACAGCGTTTCCGGCCGCTCCTTCAACACAAGGTAGTAGCAGAACGCGAATTGGAAAGAAAACTTTCGAACTGTGTAAAAAGCAGCCGCTCAAAGCTCGAACCCATTTACAATCAAATAAACAGTGAAATCAGAGAGAAGTGAAATCCGAAGCATTGCACCTTCCATATAGACGCCAGTTTCGGTCAGGAATGTTCGGTCACCCCAGAGCACCACACCAACCAATACAAAGCGTCACTGCAGTAGCACCAAACACAATCCCACGGATAGCGTTGCAAGGCCGCCTAACTTATTAACCCATGCGCAACGACTAACCTTGCCCCTGCGGGTTAGGGGTTCAGAATATGCCCGAGGTAGGTATACCGGTCGTAAGAGGAGACTAATATACACAAAGGTAATGACTTGCAACTCGATGGTTAATCTACGGATATGATTCCTCTCACCTCTCATTACCGATCTCTTCTTCCTTACGGAAGGAGGGGTGACATTAACTAGAAGGTTCCACGAGAGTTTTAAGTAGGCGAACACCGACAAATAACCTCTATGTGGCGATAGCAAGCCAATATGCAAGTATCAGGCTCGCTGACGCGCAGTTCCACATTTCCGCGCCGATTGATGATATGTTAAAATATGGCCGGAAGAAATAAACGGTTCGACCGGCAACGGTGGTAAGCCCAAACCTTCCAGTCTTTCACTTGTTACCGTAAGCGATCAACAAAAGGACATATTCCCAGCCAGTCAGTTCCAGCTATACACATCCTTATAAGATAATCTAAATTATATGTACATATAAATATATACGAGTATATATTCTGAATTCCATGTAATTAAATTTAAATAAAGTGTAATTGGATTATATCTATACTTACTAGTATTCCCGTGGTCGAAAATCGACCACCTTAAATTAGTTTAAGTTATTATACCCTCTGTTCATATTTTTTCCAGCACTGCCTAGAGGCCGAAATATTTAAGAAATTTTTGTTACTGAAATTAATTATATATAGTTGAGTAATTTAGGGTCGCTTTCATAAAAGTCGGTTCACACTAAACGGCGGGTAATTTGACAACTAACCGAAAAAAATCAGTCCATTAAAAATGGGTAATCATTAATAGGAGATGGCAAAGACAGTTCTTAGGAATTTGAAAATTCACCACCAGAGCCACCAATCCTTTCAGATTCGGTCAATATTTCAATTAAAAAAAACTTGGTTTTCATGGACAGATACCAACAACATAGTTAGACTTATAATATATATAATGGTTACTTTAACTTAATGTGCTCAGTGGTGTAGGCATGGTTGCCATATTGTAATTTTTTGGTTATTAGTATACAGGCAGTGCTTTTTTGTAGTCCATTTACCGGGAGAAAATTACAAATTCAATTTAGCAATTCCGAGTCCACAACGTTCTTTCCTATTTTGACTCTGCTTTCTTTTTGATCTGAAATTTTGAATTATAAGGCGGTCATGGCTGGTTTGGAATCCCGTTTTAATATTGGAGTTTTATGAACAGTAAAAATTTACATTTTATTATAAACACTTAGGTTTTTCAGGATTTTAGGATGCATCTAAATACCCGGCCGAAAAAAGAGGTCATGAATACCTTTGAATTTCATTTTAATAATGGAATTTTACAAAAAAAAAATAGAAGTTTGATTGCGCATAAAAAAGAAAAATTTTTGAATTGAATGGAGTAAAACTTTTAATTTTGAACTATTGTTTGCAATGAAACGTGCGAGATATGTTGAAAACAAATATTTTATGATGCATCTAAATAACCGACCGAAAATATTGGGCATGAATACCTTTTAATCTCATTTTCATATAGTATTTTACAAAAACTATAAGTTTGATTGCGTTTTAAAAAAAAAAATTTATTTTGAATTATGTGTGTGATCCGCAGTGACTTTGAATGCTTTTGAACCTAATTTTTATAATAGAGTTCTATTAAAAAAATTAAGCTTTTATTGTGTTTCCCCTAAAAATTTAAATTTTGAACTATTGCTTGCAATAAAACGCGAGAGATATGTTGAAAACAAATTGCTATTTTTTTAAGATTTTGGTATTTTTTGGATTTTGGTTCAGACGCGCCGACGCCGGTGTATACTTTAACTCAATTTGAAGAGCAAATGAAATATGAGATGGACGCACCGACGCCACTACTTTAACTCAATATGCTCAATGAGTGAGAGAGTGAAAATATTTCACCATTAGGAGTGTGTCCACACACACATATTTTGATTGAAAATAAATTTAGCGTTTATTTTGAGTTTCTTAAATTTCTCAATATGAGCATGACGCCGGTTTCCATTTTGGTTTGGCTATGTAGACACCTGTCAATTTAGCAATTTTCCTTTAGATCTGGCTTTTTTGAAACCCATTTAGCGGAGGAAAATTACAACTTCAGTATATGGTTCTCTGGCTTTTTTCCTGAACCACAATTTAGACATGTATAAAGACATTTCATATTGACTTTTATAGCATTTCAATAATATTTTGTGATATATATGTAAATGACCTGAACTTATTATTTCTTATCACTGTGCGTATAAGTTTAACTTAAGTGCTATATCAATCAGAAAAAAGTAAATTCTTTAAACAAAATTCATAAAACTATGTAACTATGGAAGTATTTATCTTACATATTTTGTTATGGTAAATTTTTAGTAAGCAAAAAACTGATTTTAGCTTTAAAAACAAATTTAAGTCAAGGTAAGAAATTCAATTTTATAAAAAAAAAAAATTTATTGTCCGGAACATGGGCTCAGAAAATATTTCCACCATTAGGAGTATACATATAAGATGATTGGTTTAGTAAATAATAATAGAAGTGTTTCTCTGTAATAACAAAGAATATTTTGTATAAAATTAATCTAATTATAATTAAAATAACTTAAAATTATTAATTATCATACCTGTACTAACAAAGAAACAACATTCAATATTATTATTCACTCTGTGTTGTTCTGGAGGTATGATATTAAATTCTTTTTATACAATTAAACTCTTTGATTATTCGAGATATACGTGTGCACTTTGTGGCTTACATCGCTATACTGACGCTGCTCGTGCACTTCAACATTTCGTTCGTCGGATAATGCTGCGTAAGCGCTTATTGTCTTACTGACACATCGATCCGAGTCGCGTACAATCTTTACTTATGTGCTAAATTAAATTAAGTATAAGGTATTTTTCTTACATCTCCCCCCCTAAGAATAAAAATTTTGGTACAAAATTTTAATACAGAAATATACAAAGTTATAATTATTTACATATTTGCTTTATAAAAAACTTGGGATCGGAGTGAGTTTGGATACATGAAATAAATTTGATTTTGATTTTTTATGTCCCATGTCAATTTCATTTATTGTATTTGTTATTTTCTTCGCAATTTTATATGGACCAATTTTTAATTCGCCTTATTTGTTGCGATTCAATCGATTTACATTTTCAACATATACTAAGTCTCCTATATCAAAATTATTATTTATTCTATTTCTATCATACAAGCTTTTATTGTAGTTGTGATTTTGTATGCTATTCTCGAAAGCTTTTATTCTATTAATTTCTAGAGTGTTATCATTTTTCTTTGTTCTTAATTCTATGGGTAATATTGCAGTATCTTCACCTTGCAATAAATATTTTGGGCTGAATTTTGTGACTGTGTGTTCTGTTTCATTATATTTGTTAACACAGTTATGCGCAATAGTAGTCCATTCTAATTATTTGTTTTCTTCTTTCATTGCACATCTAATTTTGTTCACTAAAGTTTGATTAAGTCTTTCATTTAAGTCATTAGAAAATGGTGCATTTACTGCTGTTAAAATCATCGTAATATTCTTTTGTTCTAGGTAATTTTTGAATTCCTTAGAATTGATACCTGGGTATTGATCTGTTCAAACTATTTCTATATCATAGTCTTTAAGCACATTTTCTGTTAATTTAATGAAATCATTTGCATTTTTTGTTTTTGAGGTTAGTATGTAGGCAAATCTTGTAAAATGATCAACAAGAAGATGCAGATATTTCTTTGTGGATCGTGAACCTCGGAATCCACCTATTGTATCTATAGAAACTATTTCAAATGGTCTTCTTGCAGGACCAAGATGAGACATTAACCCGATTTTATCTTGTCTTCTTGACTTATTTTTTATACAAATCTCACAATTTTTGCATGTTTCTTTTATATGTTTTGAAATATTTTCCGCTGTATAATATGGCAACATTTTGCTTTGCATTTGATTTATGCCAATATGACAGAAATTTTTATGACGGTTGTATATAAATTGTTTACAGAATTCTTCCGAAAGTATGATTTTTTCTTTTCCTCGCATTTTTTTTATAATAAACATTATTTTTGACAATTAGACTGTCTTTCCTATGCACTATATTTGGATTTTTCTTTTGATCATCATAAATATCTTCTATTTTTAATAAATTAACAATTTTCAATAGATCATATTCATCTTCTTCAGACTCCAAAACTGGATTTCTACTTAAGCAATCTGCTTTTACATTATCTTTACCTAGATGATATATTATTTCAAAGTAATATTGTGATAAGTAATAAGTGAGGTCACCTAATTCTTCATCTGTTCTGGCTTTAATATTAATTTTTTCTAGTGGTTTATGATCTGAAAATACTTTGAATGGTGTATTTATGAGCCAATGTTGCCAGTATTTTACGGATTCTTTAATTGCTAAACATTCTAAATAGATAGCTGTTTTCCTTTTTTGAGATTCATTCAATTTCTTTGAAAAATATGCAACTGGTTTTTCAACTTTTTCATTTGGTTGTGGTTGTTTCAACACAGCGCCTATTCCTTGCAAACTTGCTTCTGTATATATATGTATTGGTAAGTCTGGATAAAAGATAGCTAGTACCGGTTGTGTGCAAAGAAAATTTTTCATTATTTAAAAGTTTTTTGACATTCATCAGACCAAATAAACTTTCGACCTTTTCTTAATAAATTATGTAAAGGTTCAAGGATTATTGAAATTTTTGATACGTATCGATTGTAAAAATTAATTTTTCCTAAAAACTGTCTAATGTTCTTTTGATTTTTCGGTAATGGAAATTTTTTTATTGAAATTAAGTTATCTTTTATTGGAGAAATTTCATTGTATTTTATAATATGACCTAAATATTGTACAGAATCTAATGCAAATGTACATTTTAAAAATTTCAATCTAAATCCTTCTTTTAATATTGCTTCTAGTAATTGTGATAAATGATCTATATGTTCTTTGAAAGATTTTGAAAAAATTAATATATCATCAATGTAGTTCACTGTAAAATCTGATAGTTTATGTTTTCTTATTATATTGCTTAATATTCTTTGAAAAATAGCCGGATGTTTTTAACCCAAATGGTAAACAAGTCCATTGAAATTGTTCCTCTTGCGTTACAAATGCCGTTTTTCTCCTATCTTCGATTCTCAATGGAATAGACCAAAATGCTGAATTTATATCGAGTTTTGAAAAGTATTTGCAATTTCTTGTTTTTACTACTAAATCTTGAATCAATGGAAACGGTTGTGATTGGGGAACTACAATTTTATTTAAGTCTCTAAAGTCTATGCATAGTCTTGATCTTTTATTTTCATCTCTTTTATATGCTAATGTAACTGGAGCAGCGAAGGGACTATATGACTCTTCTATTAAATTTCTTTTCAGTAATTGTGAAATTTGCTGCTCTATTTCTTTTTTATCTTCAATTGTACATCGATAAAGCCTTTTGCTACAATATTTGTCTACTATGAGATCAATTCTAACTTCGTAGTCTTTTACTGTGCCTATATCATATTTATCTTTTGCAGATATATTTTTATATTTGTCTACTAGATTCTTTATTATATTTTCTTCATTTTGACTCAAGTGATTAGTTAAGACTTTAAAATTGTCTACATTCACATGTTCATTGAAGTTTATTTGATATTCTTGTTTTTCTGTGAGATTAGAATTTTTCTGTTCTATTTCTAATCTTTCATTTTGCATTAATTTGAAATTCTTTATTCAATCTAATCCTGGTAGAAAGTCATATTTGAAATTCTCACTATCAATCATAAATACATCTATGTATTTTTCTATATTCATAATTCTCGCTTTGATTTTTATCAAATTTTCTGATCTGTATACACCATTAATTGTGCTCAAGTTTACTTTCATTCTTGAATCAGTTTTTTCTCTTTTCAATTGAACTAATTTAGCATTTATCAATGAAACATTTGATCCTGAATCATAAATAGCCAATGCTTCTAAACTGTCATTCAATGTTACTTTGAGTCTAATTAATGGTGGGGTTATTAGTTTTTTGGGTCGCTATCACTTAATTCTGCTTCTAATACAGAGCTGTTAACATGTTTTGTTCCATCATTTTTATTTTTAAACCAACACTCAGCTTCAGGGTGGAAACGTGTACCCTTACCTTTATTTTTACAGATTTCGCATGCTACCTTCTCTACTTTTTCTCTATTAGCATAATTCTTATTCTTTTTTATCTCCACATTTTTTTGTGAACTAAATGTTCCAATTTTCCTAATTTATTATACAAGTCTTCTGTCTTTTTCAGTTTTTCTCTATCAATTCTATCAGCTACAAAATTCGGTAGGCCAATAGCAATTAAATCAATCAATGTTCCCGAATCAATAGATTTTCTTACTTCTAATAATAATTTTTCCTTTTTTATTGCATATTCCATTAGAGAGCCTATTTGATACTTAAATTGCAATGCGTATCTTATTGAAGACCATCCTTTATTAGCAAACGTATCACAAAAACTTTTTTTCCAATCTTCCCAATTTACTTCAATAGTTAGTTTCAAAAGTGTGCAACTATACCAGTCTGTAGCACCTTTTTCCATGAATGATTTTAAAATTTCAATTTTTTCTTCATGTTTGACAATAGGTATTGAATCGTTCACATTATTTTTCAAAACTAGTCATCAATTGATCTGCTTTTGAATTTTTCCCATTAAATTTTTCTATTGTAAATTCTTTAGCAATTTTACCAATATTGATTTCTTCAGATTTTTGACTTTTCTCCAGAAATTTTTCTAATAAATATCTTAATGATTGTTCTGTAGATTCATTGACATTTTCTTGTTCCTCACATTCTTCTTCTAAAAATACATACATCATTAAATTGTAAATTTCCCCCTTCATCTACATAAATATCTCTTAATTCTTTCGTAAAATTTATCCAAACTTTTCTAAACTGGCCTCTTTTACTTATTGATTTCTTTACCTTAGAGAATGCTGACGTTTTCATAAGCACCTCGTGATACGCTGAATTCAAGTAGTTCGGTGACATTGCGAAAGTCCGGCCGTCGGGTGTAGCGATGGAGGTGACACATATCACATTCGTCTTCGCATCGTCTTGTGTAGTCAGAACTGAATTGTAGCTTGTAAATTTCGTAAATTTTAACAAGAATGTTGTTTTATGAGATGATTGGTTTAGTAAATAATAATAGAAGGGTTTCTCTGTAATAACAAAGATTATTTTATTATTTTGTATAAAATTAATCTAATTATAATTAAAATAACTTAAAATTATTAATTATCATACCTGTAATAACAAAGAAACAACATTCAATGTTATTATACATTGTATTGAATGTAAACAACAGAAAATGGCTGACTCCGTTGGCGCCACGGGCATAAGATTCCCTCAAACGTACGTACGTACGGGATACGTAAACGTACGTTACACACGTCGGTGGGTAATTGGACTATTACTGACACATCGATACGTGTGCACTTTGTGGCTTAAATCCCTATACTGACGCTGCTCGTGCACTTCAACATTTCGTTCGTCGGATAATGCTGCGTAAGCGCTTATTGTCTTACTGACACATCTATCCGAGTCGTTTAAAATCTTTACTTATGTGCTAAATTAAATTAAGTATAAGGTATTTTCCTTACATGCATACATATCCATATGGCTTTTCAAAATGAATGAAACGTTCATTTGGAAGTTCCACAAATTTCTTAATATTAGCGTGACGCCGGTTTTCATATTTATTTTTTTTTTTATATACAGGCAGTTTCCTCTATTTTTCCTTTACATCTGGCTTTTTTCAAGCCCATTTAGGGGGAGAAAATTACAATGAAATGATGGTTTTCTGGCCTTTTCCTCAACCACAAGTTAGACATACTTAAAACACATTTCATGTTGATTTTTAAGGAAGTTTATCATATTAACTGGTAAAATTTAGTCTACATATGTAAGTGTTCGGGTTATATGTCTGCCATTTATCAAATTAGAATATTTGTAAATTCGAGCGTTGTGCTAACTGGGAGCGGCGGTGGCTCAAAAGCACGGCGGTCGAATTTGTGCTCGAAATAGAAAAGAAAAAGAAACGAGAATTCTCGTTATAAAAAATGTGGCCGTATATTTGTAAAAAATATAATTTTGAACAATTATTTTACCTTAATTATTGATGCGGGCGAAGAATCCTGGGCTGGCCGTGATGCGGTCGTGTCGACTGTCTCTGGAAAAGTAGACGGTTTTTCAAGCGAGGACAACCGTTGAACCTGAAAATCATCCTCCGGTTTTAAGGGGAGGTGAACCCACACATGCACACCCCCATGCATGTATATGTGTGCTGACAAAACACGAATATGCATGCATGCCCACACAGGTGGGTGGGTTGGTGTGAGTGATTGGAAAGGCGCTAAAGTTACATTAGGGTGGCCCATTTTTTGAGACTTTAGGCATCTCGCCTAAACATGCCGGCCCCCTTGCGATACGCAACATCTTACCCCGCCCCAGGATTTTCCACCGCGCCTCCTCTTAAGCTAAGGACTTAAACTATCCTAGTGAGTGCCGGCTGGCGCTGTCCCAGTCGTCTGCCTCCGAAATGCCGTTTGAAGTTTGGCGGCTCCATCGTATCGCACCTAGAGCTAAGAGAGAGGAGGAAGAAACTTTAGAAAATAAGAAAGCTGTATATTTCTTGCCATGAAATAAGTGGTTTTATTTACTTTAAATAAAAACAAGAAAAAGAAAAAAAATGTTATTGTTCTTAAATCTAGCCTTACATACTAACGGCTCCCGATAGCACAAATCCGAAAATTGTGCTTTGGGCGAGCAGTGGCCCAAACGACGGCGGAAGCGTGCCCGCTGTTATGACGTCGGCATAGACGTCCCCACCTAGCACGAGGTGGATCGGCGTTGAAATAAAAAACTGCGGATCAGCCAGCCGAATATGCTCATAAGGAGCGGCGACTCGGGCGTCGACGTTCTGGGCTGGGCTGATCCGCTGTAGATTGGACACGCATAACGCGTGCGCCGTTATACTTTTCGGGTTTCCATGGTTCCCGCGGACTCGGAGGAAGCAGCCGCGTTCTCCGCCCGAGTGGGTCGTATGCAGCCCTAACTCTTCCGCCAAGCTGCGATCGATCACTGTGCGGGGGGAGCAGGCATCAATGATCGCCCGGATGCGGAGCAATCCCCCACCGACTTCCAGCTTCACAATCGCAGTAGGCGAGAGAGTGGTCATGGGGCGCAACGGAGGGCCCACCTGGGAAAGGACACGGCTGAGACCGTCGCGGAAGCCGGAAACCCGTGGTAGCTGGCGCGGCTGAAGGGCCAGTCTACCGTCGAAATTCGGGTTGATGCGTAGCTGGCGCGGCTGGGAGGCCAGTCTACGCTCGTCGGTATTTGTGCGGCGATGATTAATGGGCAGTCGCTGGCGCGGCTGAGTGGCCAGTCGACGTTTGCCGCTATTTCGGTGGGCGCGTCGTGGGGTCCGGTTGGATGTGTTGTTGTGATGGCTGGCGTTGTGGGTGTTGCGTTGCGGTGACCGCGGGGTGCGCCGTTGGAAGGCGCGCCGCTCGTGAGCTAGAAGGGGCCGGAACGGCAGTGAGTCCGATACCCCTTCGACCGGTCGGAACGGCCGTGGTTCCGGTACCGGCTCGGTGATCTCGCCTTCTTCTGGCGACCAGGCTGTCTCTGATGCGTGGAGTGACAGCATCTCCTCTTCGATCGCGTCCACTGTCGCGGCTTCCAGTTCGGCCTCTTCGACTTGTTGGGCCCAGCTCTTGTAGGGCGTAGGCGCGCGTACTTGATCGTCCATGGGCAGATGGAGGGTGGTGTGGTGTTTTCCACCACATCGTCGGCACCTGACGTCGCTTGTGCAGTCCCTGGCAATATGGACCATCGACAAACAGTTGTCGCAGTAGCCCGCCCGGATAACCTCCTTGAGGCGCTGCAGAGGTTCCATCCCCTGGTATCGGGTGCACGCACGCAGTGGGTGGCTATCGCCACACAGCGGGCATGGCTTTGGGTACCGGGCGGCTAGGCGTTCGGCCCTCTTGCGCAAGGATGCGTAGCGAGTCATACTGCATATGACCGAAAAAGAAAGAAAAAAAACAGAAAAATCCCCTTGAATATTGGTATATTGGTGTGGACGCCCATATACGTGGGTGGCGAGCGACCTCGTTCGGGGTTTATCCATGCCATATAATGTGGCATTATTCTAATCTACGGTGAAATTTTAGTATTACAGAGCATATTACCCGTACATGGGAATTGGTTATTTTTTTCCCGCACGGCACGGTAGCGACAAGTTGCTTACGTTGATCGCCTTGTATTTCGATTCGCCACTGGCCCTCATGCAGAGATTTATTCTTACTTGCATGGTCGCCGTCATAAGTGGCGTCAGTGCCGTGCACACAGCGACATTTTCGCTTTTTTCGGTACTTGGTTTCGGTACCGAACTGGGTAGAGAGTGCGAATGTGGTGACTTTAGGGTTTATTTTTTGTTGTTTTGTGGGCAAAACAGTCCTGCCCCCTCCGAAAACAACAAAACAAACAAACCCCGCGAAAAAATGGATAACAAAAACAACCAAAAAAAATTTTTCGTAGTTCGAAAAACCCCATTTTCCAAATTTTTGTGTGAAAATTTATTATTTACTAGAAGCGGGATCTTCGCCGATCAGGTACGAACGTAGATTTCGTTACCCTATTGATCCCGCAGTGAATGGTACCGATTTTGGCAGATCGGGATTTCGGTACCCGGTGACTAACATATCGCATCACTAACGTGATGGTAAAATTATGCATATATACATATATACATATGCTAGCAAATTTTTTGCGAGTAAATGAGCTCGCATGGCGTGATGGTTGAAGACTTGCACACATACATATATTTATGTGCGTACTCACGCCTTGCAAAATCGTGAAAAAGAAACAAAGAAATTCATTGTTCCAATTTTCTCTGCCCTAGCGTAGCAGAAAGAATTGGAACAATTCATTATTTTCTTGTTTCCGGCACGCGTGGGCAGCAGCAGTAGCAGAGGTAAGTAAAAATTGCATTTTATTGAAAAATTGTATGAAATCTAATTTTTTCCTTTATTTCCAGGTGCACATGGACAAATGGAGATGCGGCTGTGGAAGATCGCCTGGCCGGCGCATAGAAATATGTTGGGGAAGGTAAGTATTTATTAGCGCTGCCCGAAATTGTGTATCGATTCGGTAGCAGCGCAAATTACTTAGGAACCAAAAAATGTGTGAACATATATGTCCATATAGTTAGTATTCAAATATTAATGATTTTCTTTCCTTTCATTGCAGGTGATCAATAGGAATAATCACTATCAGCAACATTCATCTATGATGCAACATGAGGGACCAATGTTGTTAGGTCAACAATCTCTACAGCATTCTTACCGATAACATCCCATGAGGCAGCTACGGAGTTCGAAGAGAAGATGCTCGAACCAGAATATAAAACAGCTGTGAAACTGCTCTTATTGCGACTAAAAGGTTGCGGTAACGATTTTGAAAAGGTATTTCGTCAATTATATAGTGATGACTTTTTCACCATAGCGCGATACCATTGCTTATCAGCGGTATGATATGTCATATAACATTGACCCTCATCGATTGTTTTTGGTATTATATCGGTTTGCATGAAATTTACATATTTATTTGAAAGTTCACGAATTTGATGAACCGAACTTTTTGTTTGTACAAAAAAATGTTCTGGTGATTGAACATGACTGATGCGTACCATATCTTTGTCATGTACCGTCGTATCTTGTGTTTCAACCTCGAAAGCACTGTTATTATTTTGAGAAGTATCTTCGTTGTCATTACGTCGTTGTTGTGCTTGTCTCTTCTTTTTATTACGTTCATTATTTTTACGTTTATGCTTTTCGGTATAGCAATCTATATCCATTTCATCAGAAGTATCAGTTTTCATATCACGGAATGTTTGATTCAAATCACTGTAAACGGGTGCTAAACTAATTTTAATGCTTGGATCAGTGTAATCGTAGTGATAGTGGCGAGAAAAATCTTTGCGTATATCGTTTTTTTCACTTCAAAGCTGAAAGGATTTTCGTTTAGTTTCGATATTTGCACGCGACAGTCCATTTTCTCCAATTGGCAGTTATAAATATCGAATAAATTGCGTAAATGTATGTCAGTGGGCACATTTTGCTGATAAAGTTCCAAATCATGCCGCATTTTATATAACGCATTTTGAAATTCGTTAAGTTGTGAAGCTGCATCGCGTAGTGCCCTCTGTGGTGCCATGCATTTCTTTTGTAAGTCCTCTAAGATGCGATGCTCTTCATTTTGTAAAAAAACTATGTAGTTGTAGAAAATAATCCGCTATATCTTTAATGCAATGTGTGGAATATTCTTCTAGCTGAGTTTCAACAGTTTTAATGTCCTTTTGTGCTTTCCTTAAATTTTCACGCGACGTCTTTACAGCATCCATAAGTATGGCTAATTCATCTTTCATATTTTCATTCTCTTTTGTGTTTCGGAAGAAATAGTATTTTTTTGTTATTGACAAAATGATAATTAGCATTAAAGGCGGTAGTGTTGCTGGCCTGCCACACCGAAGGTCCAAGGTTCGAGCCCTGGGACAGGTAACATCAAAAATAGGTTTGAGTCGCGCTTCAAAAAAATAACCCTTAGGCGGTCCAAGACCGCCTACGCGGTCCACAGTATTCCTGCGCAGAACACCTTTTGCACTTTTCGGGACACCCTAATCTGTGATTACAACAACCACATGAAATCAGGAAATTTCCAACTTTGATTTCAAATATCTCTTCACTGAGGCAAAAACTCGAAAGTCCGCTTCCGGATTATTGTTACCGGGGTCAAAACGCGTCTTTTGATACCTTTCCCGATAATTTCGGACGTGTTTTAGTAGTTGTCTCCTCAAGGTTACAATTACTAAAATTCACTTCACGTTCGCCATCTCCTTTACCTAGCGCTTTTGTTCTGATGTTGCATATATAGATATCTTTCCCCTTGGAATGTATATACTAAAGTTTGTCCTACTTTCAGGTACTTGAGCAACGTGCAGTACAGAGGGTGGCTTGGCGCGCCACTGGGCCATATGGGATTAGCGCTATAGGCGATGCGCACCGTGGAAAGGGGGTAAGTCAGTTACATTATGACATAGAAATAATAGAAATAAGTGCACCCAACAAACATTTCTGTAAATGTTTTTCAAATTAATTTTGCTACAATAAGCGATATGTAGGCTTTTAGTTTAATCTCTTTGAAAACTTTACGTAAACGCTCTATAACTTCAAGAACAAACTGTTCCAAATATTTTAATTAATAATAATTCAATTCAATTCAAATTGTTTCTTTTGTTCAACTTAAATTATTTTCATTCTCTCTAAACAAGACTTTATATGAGAATGACTGCGACAAACCATTGATCGTGGCTGCATCTTAACCACTTCCAAAAATTCAATGTATAACTAGAACTTAGTTATTTATGTTATTGCAATAGCTAAATAATATACAAAATCTGGTTTGAATAAAGTTTGAGAAAACTATTGGAAAGCTTTCTTTAAAATATGTCTTATCGGTTTAAATTCATAAGCTTTTGTCAACGTGTCGTTTCAAGTACACAACGTTTAATTTCAAACGCTTTATAAACGAAAAAATCTATATTTTGTAAAATTCATACTTAATTTTGAAAGCGTTTTAAAGATTCATTTTGAGTTAACTTTGCTTGTTGGGTGTTAACAAAAATATATTTTGTTCATATGCACATTTGAAAAAATGAACATATATGTATATGTATATGTATACGAGGGTGGGACCATCTGCTACCAACTTGTCGTGGCAGATGGATAGATTTTCAGTGGCAGATTGGTCCGCCTTTCTGCGTTAGGTTTTCTTTGGCCTCGATATCGAGTGCAATCGCGTTTTCTGTGGCAGAATGGATCGCCCTTCTGCGGTAGGCTTTCTTGTGTCCTCGTTAAGGGTAGCGAGTGAAGGGTGGAAAATTTTGGGATAGGGGCGGTTAAAACGGCAGGGAGGTGATGGAAGGGGATGGTTAAGATGAGGCCCTCGGCCTCTCGCCAGCCATTCCCTCCATAGGGAGCAGAATCAGTTTGACCAACGGTCTTCTGATCTGCCCCTTCTCGGTCATGAGGTCCACTACACGCACTCGGTTATCTTCGCCGGGGTGTACGTGGGTAACTCGGCCGAGCCTCCATTCATTGGGAGACAAGTTGTCTTCTTTGATGACAACGAGATCCCCCACATTAATATTTTGTTTCGGATGCTTCCACTTCACTCGTTTTTGAAGTTCGGATAAGTATTCCACCTTCCATCGCCTGCAGAAGGTTTGATGAAGAGCCTTGAGCTTCTGCCACCTATTAATAATGGAGGCAGGGCTCTCATTCACCTCGGGTTCTGGCGGAGCCAGGAGATGACTTCCAGTCAGGAAGTGCCCAGGGGTCAAGGGTTCCGGGTCCGCGGGCTCATTTGAGGCTGGACTAAGTGGCCGCGAGTTGAGGCATGCCTCAATCCGGCACAATAGCGTATGGAATTCCTCATGCGTGAATTTATGAGGCGAGGCTAACTTCTTGAAGTGGCTTTTGAAGCTCTTCACTCCCGCCTCCCAGAGTCCCCCCATATGTGGAGCCCCGGCCGGAATGAAATGCCATGTCATGGCTTGATGGCTATACTTGGAGATAGCCTGGTCTCGGGCTTCCGAGATAAATGCTTTAAATTCAGATCTCAAAGATCGTGAAGCGCCGACAAAGTTGGTACCATTGTCGGAGTAAATGTTTCTCGGACATCCTCGTCTAGCGATAAAACGTGAAAACGCTGCTAGAAAGGATGGGGTGCTAAGATCACTGGTCGCTTCCAGATGGATCGCTTTAGTCGTGAAACAAACAAAGAGGCAAACGTAGCCCTTTGACAATCGACATCCTCTACCGCGGTAACTTTTAATGTCGAAAGGCCCGGCAAAGTCTACCCCGGTATTGGTAAACGCGCGGGTGAACGTAGTGCGTTCGCAAGGAAGGGTACCCATAAGTTGGGTTTGCGCTCTTTTTCTATAAATGGTGCAGACCTTACAGTTATGGATGGTGGCCCTAATCATGTTCTTAACATTCGGAATCCAATATTGGGTGCGGATGAGACGGAGCATCAGTTGGTTTTCCCCATGGAGGGAGATTTGATGTATCATTTGTACAGTCAGACGCGTCAACCTACAATTGTATGGCAGTATGATTGGGTGGCGCTCGTTATAAGCGAGGTCTTGAGACGCTCCAAGACGACCACCCGCCCTAATAATATCATCTTTGTCGATGAATGGGTTGAGTGGCAATATCTCGCTTTTCCTATCGATTACCTGTCCCTTCTTCAAGTTTACATATTCCTCATTATAATGTTGCTTCTGATAGAGTTTAATCAAGAGTTGCGTCGTGGTCTTGATCTCATCGGATGAGATTAGGCACGATTTTTCTTGAAAGGAAGCTTTTGTCTTGGGATGAGTTCTTCGAAAGAATCTCATAACATATGATAGTACCCTCAAAGCCCTCGGTAAATTCGAAAACCGGTCAAGAATCTCGATCTCTTTTTGCGTTGATATTGCGTAGGCCTGCGCTCTCTTTTCCTCCACGGATGTACTATACTCCTTTTCTTGTACTGGCCATTGGGAATTGTCTTCTTGTAGCCAAGAAGGTCCCTGCCACCACAAAGAATTGTTGACCAAATCCGATGCCGGTAGTCCTCTGCTTCCTAAATCTGCTGGATTCGTTTCCGAGTTGACATGAAGCCAGTCCTTGCTGCCGACTAGGTCGATGATTTTTGTAATTCTGTGTGCGACGAATGTTGACCAGGAACAGGGTGGTTTCCTTATCCATGCCAAAACGATGGTGGAATCCGTCCATAGATACTGTTTCACAGGTCCCAGTTTTATGTTTCGGAATATTGATTCCATCATTTCCGCTAACAGTACTGCTCCGCAAAGTTCCAAACGCGGAAGTGAGATGGTCTTCACTGGTGCTACTCTGGTTTTGGCAAGAAGTAGATTCACGAAGATATCATCATTCCTTTTGACTCGCATGTAGACAGCTGCAGCGTATGCCTTTTCCGAAGCATCGCAGAATCCATGTATTTCGACCTCATCTTCTGGTGCAAAGTTTACCCATCGTGGTATCTTTATGTTGTCGATTTCGTGGTATTGATGTCTGAAGTTTTGCCATCGTTCCAATGTATTGGACGAAACTGGTTCATCCCAATCGGTGCCCTCTAACCAGATGTTCTGCATCAAACTTTTTGCCACAATGACCATTGGTGCAAGCCATCCTAAAGGGTCGAAGAGTCTGGCGATGGCGGATAGAATCGCTCGCTTTGTCAACTTTTCACTTTCTTCTAGTGACCCTGCTTTAAAGTAAAACAGGTCTGAATGGGCATTCCATCTTATGCCCAATGCCTTAACGGTGCTGGTATCTTCGAATGCCAGAAAGTCCTCGGTCAGCCGATCCGATATTGGGATGTCGTTGAGAATTTCCTCAGTATTCGAAGTCCATTTTCGTAGTGGGAAGCCCGCGGAGAGTAAGACTTGTCGAATCTCATTCCTCGCGTTAATGGCCGATGCGAGTGTGTGTCCCCCCGCTAGTACGTCATCTACGTACATGCCTTCCCTTAATATGCTAGATGCTGTAGGGTGAGAACTCTCTACTTCATCTGCTAGTTATAAAAGGGTTCTAATTGCCAGATAAGGCGCACAATTAACCCCGAAAGTGACCGTTTTCAGCTCGTAAAGGCTTATGGGTTCTTGAGGCGATGTTCGGTAAATAATCCGTTGGAATTTGACGTGATCATCGCTCATCCAAATTTGCCTATACATCTTTTCGATGTCACTATTGAATACGAAGCGATATAGTCTCCATCGCAGTATAAGTACTGGAAGATCTGATTGTAGTACTGGGCCTGGCAGGAGAATGTCGTTCAAACTTGTGCCATTTGCCGTTGGGCTCGACGCATTGAATACGACGCGTACCTTAGTGGTGGTACTCTCCGCCTTTACTACGGCGTGATGGGGCAAAAAGTAATTGTCCGCCGAATCGGCTGGTACAATGGCAGTGACTTTTCGCATATGCCCTAATGTCTCGTATTCAGACAGGACCCTTATATATTCTTTGCCTAATTCTGGGTTCTTTGCTAAACGCGTTTCGTTTCTAAAAAATTGTGAACACGCCCGCCTAAGAGACCCTCCTATGTTTATCTGATCTGGGTAGTCCTGTCTGAATGGAAGAGAGACGACATATCTCCCATCCTCTCTACGACTTGTAGTTTCCCTATATAAATCTTCGCAGTACTTGTCATCTGCGTTTGGGCTTTTGTTTCTGGGCAGATTTTCCAACTCCCAGAATGCTGTAAGCTGTTTGTCCAAAGCAACTTCGCTGTAGAAGGACACTATATTTCTGGTTGGATTCGGTGCTTCTATGCGCCCGGTTAATATCCAACCGAACACCGTTTCTTGGGCGAGAAGTGTACTAAGTACATTCTTTTTCAGCCCACTCAATATAATTTGCGGGTATACGTCTCCGCCAAGTATAATATCAACTTCCTCGTTGATGTAGAATCGCTTATCTGCCAAGACTAAGTCTGGGAAAGCCTGCATAGTCGTAGCATCGATATGGCAGGATGGCAGATTCCCAGTTAGTTTGGCTAGAATTAGAACTGATGTTGTTAAGCTGAAGCAAGGGTCCACTGGTGAACGGAGTTCAATATTGGATGCCTCCTTGACTTGAGCTGAGACGGCATTAGTGATGCCCGAAACTTGAGCATGCATCCTTTTTGCCGGTAAATTGATTCTGCGTTTGAGTCGTTCTGTCATAAACGAGCACTCCGAACCAGAATCAATCAGTGCTCTTGCTGGGAAGTCTGTACCATTATGATGAATGTTTACTCGAGCTGTCCCTAGCAGCACACCTGCGCTTGAATGCACATGGCAGGATTTAACATTTCGGTTTATGGCCGAAACAGATTTTTCCGCTTCCCGTCTCTCTTGTGCCTGTTTTGAAGTTGAGGCAGCATTATCAGCATGATACTGATTAGGGCTGGTGGTTGCCTGCGTCTGAAGAGACTCCGCATGCAGGAGCGTATTATGTCGAGAGTGGCACTTGTTGCAGTCATAAGAACTGGTGCACTTCGACACAGTATGTCCTGGGGATAGGCAGTTCAAACAGCCCTTGGTGGATTTGACAAAGTTAATTCTCTCCACCGGAGTTAATTTGAGAAAACGGGGACAGTTTCGCAATCTGTGGGTATTCGATTTGCACTTTGTGCACAGTAGTTTAGTCACGTTTGCTTGGTATGTACCAAGTCTTTTTGCAGGGGTTTCGTTGGCAATCCGCGTACTTTGCGGCTTTTGCACTTTCGAAGAACTCCCTATGAACCCAGACACTGTTTCGAGTGTCTGGAAGCGGTTGGACAAAAATTTGTCCATATCCTCCCACTTGGATATTTCCACTTTGTGGTCTATGCTTTGCTCCCATAGACCAAGCGTACTCTCCGGCAATTTCGTCGAACACAAATATGTTATAATTGCATCCCAGTTCGAAGTGTCAATTTTATGACTTCGCAGGGACGAAAGGCAATTATTTATTTCGCGCTGAAGTGTTTTAATCGCGCTACCGCATTCACTCTCTACCTTTTTCAAGTTGAATAAAATTTGGAGTTGCGAGTTTACTAGGATACGTTTGTTTTCGTATCTCTCGCATAAATTTCTCCAGGCCGTATCAAATCCCTCATTCGTGAGTGGACATTTTTTCACGATATCTTTTGCCTCACCTTGTGTCTTATTGTTCAGATGGAACAATTTCTCCACTGGTGTTAGGCGTTTATTTAAGATGTATATAGCCGTGAACATGTCACGAAATGTTGGCCATGACAGATAATCGCCCTTGAAAACATCAGTATCACATGGAGGCAGGCGGATACTATGTTCAAATTCGGGCTTTTCTTCAGATTTATTTTCTGTTTTGTTGTATGTCGCTTGGCGTGTAGCCATATCTGACATGCAGCGTAAATATACTGCATATGATCTCTTATACTTCTGTTTGACAGAAACTATACCAGTGGCCTCTAACTTATCTGAATTAAGTAAGTCGTCATAAGCCGTTCTGGTTTTTCTCCACATTGCCTTCAAGTCCTCTTGTTGAAGCCCAAGAGTGTACTTGCTGTGGGCTGAATCCTCTAATTCATTGTAGTCTGATTCGAATTCAAAAATCGAATCAGCCAGCCTAATGAAACTTTCCATATTTTGGACTTAGAGGATCTGTCGAATCAAAACAAAACCGAAAAAATAAAGCTGAAGGTACGATGAAATGCTCAACCGTACAAGAAAAATGCTGAATAGAAAAGGTAAAGGCAGTATTTTACCCAGGAAAAACAAACCAACCTCAATAAAATTGTAGTAAACTCAATTAATGTATAATTTAATTCAATTATTTTTATTTATTGTTACTTTTTGAATTATATTGCAGACTTGGCCGATTTGTCTGACGAATAATAATAATAATAATATTTGTTTGCTACAAACGCAAAAATGTAAACAGAATCTTTGTGACTTACTCGCCACCCACACGTATAAGGGGAATATGTATATATAAATGTGTGTATGTGTTGCCGCAATAAAGAAATACACAACAAACACAGATAAAGTGCGCGGTGTATCAAACGAGCGAAAGTGAATATTAAATGAAGAAATGTGAAAACAAAGAAAAGTGCTATACAAATAGTGAATTTTATCAGAAAATAATAACTAGCCTTCGATTAAAATTTTGCTCTGTAATTACGGAAAAAAAAACAAGTGGAAAAACCAAAAAAAAACAAACTGAAGATCGAAAGGCTAAGTGAACTTATTTGTGAAAATGAGGTTATGTTACCTCTTGCCTTGCGCTGTGTCCAAAAAACCTTACCACTGGTGGGGGGATAATCCGGATAGACACAAGGATTTTTAAGCGTTTAATTTAATTTAAAATTTAAAGAAAACTAAAGCACTTGACTGAACCAAAAAAAATCACTATTATTAAATATTCACTAAACGCACTTACGTTTGATTACACTCGCGGGCGGCACTTTTATACAATTGTATGCAACACACAAAAAAAACTAAGTGGCAAGAAATATACAACTTACGTGCTTTGATGTGGTGATCGGCCGAATTTGTTGTATAAAGTTGATGTTGTTTGTTGTGGTATGTGGCAGAGTGTATGGCAGAGTTCTTCGCTTTTTGTAATTGCGCAGAGTGTGTGGCAGAGTTGTGTGTAATTTGTGATTGCGGCAGAGTGTGAACAATATTGAGTATTTTCTCCTTTATTGTGTGGCAGCTTCTTATAATACAAATTAGATTCTTGATTAATACTCCAATTGTTGTTGTTGTGGACTGTATGCTGGTGTCTCTTGACGGGGAGATGGACCATGTAAATTCGAGCGTTGTGCTAACTGGGAGCGGCGGTAGCTCAAAAGCACGGCGGTCGAATTTGTGCTCGAAATAGAAAAGAAAAAGAAACGAGAATTCTCGTTATAAAAAATGTGGCCGTATATTTGTAAAAAATATAATTTTGAACAATTATTTTACCTTAATTATTGATGCGGGCGAAGAATCCTGGGCTGGCCGTGATGCGGTCGTGTCGACTGTCTCTGGAAAAGTAGACGGTTTTTCAAGCGAGGACAACCGTTGAACCTGAAAATCATCCTCCGGTTTTAAGGGGAGGTGAACCCACACATGCACACCCCCATGCATGTATATGTGTGCTGACAAAACACGAATATGCATGCATGCCCACACAGGTGGGTGGGTTGGTGTGAGTGATTGGAAAGGCGCTAAAGTTACATTAGGGTGGCCCATTTTTTGAGACTTTAGGCATCTCGCCTAAACAATATTTAAAGAACAAAATAGTTGATGTCTTCAGGAAAATTAACACGATTTTTAACCACTTCGTAAATATAAAATTGAAGAAGCTACAAACTGTTTTTGGTTTTTTGTATTTCGTCTCATCGGAAAAACCGGATAAAAATAATGAAAATTTTCGAAATTATCTACAGAACTCTGATAAATTTCGATATTGCTATCCGATGGAATTGGGTTGTGATATATATGAATATTCGAATATTATGAGGCCTTAAACCGAAAAATATTGGGTTAAAAATCTAATAAAAAAAAAATCAACATAAGAAGTTTTCATATATTTAAAAACAACTTCAATTTAATAAAAAAAAAACAAAGTTGTACAGAGAACCTGTACTCGAACCCTGGAACACACGTACTCTACCTCAGACGCTTACCACCTGCGCTACTTCGGTATGTAGAACAACGCAGTCAGATATTGTAGTTAGACGCCATGGCTTTATGCAGAAAACTTTAGTGAATTATTACAAATAAATGAAGCACTATTTGTTAAAGGAGATATGCCTATGCACCGCTCCTGATCCATAGGAAGATATCAAAATACATTTAAATAGGAATTATGCATGTAAGATATACTCTGGCAATTTATTGTATGGAAAAAATGTTAGCATATTAATACAAGGTGGCGCAAAAGTAAGCTTCCGATGTTCAGCATATCGGTTGTGGCACGTGCAGTGTGTGCTGTTGCACCGTCTTGTTGGAACCACATGTTTTCCAATCACAATTCATCAAGTTGTGGCAAAAAGAACTCGTTGATCATTGCTCTGTAGCGCTCACCATTTACAGTAACCGTTTGGCCCCGACCGATTATTGGTCAAATAAATAGTCAGCAATATTCCGCGTTCTGGAGTATGTAGCGTAACATTGTTTATTAACGTGTATTTCGCATGTGTTTACTACACAAATGTCAAAACAGAACTGACTTTAGGGGCCAATCGCAAAATTTATAGCATTTTCTGATAGGAGGATTACTTTTGCGCAGTAACCGTTTTTCACCGACCGATTATTGGTCAAATAAATAGTCAGCAATATTCCGCGTTCTGGAGCAGTGTAGCGTAACATTGTTTATTAACGTGTATTTCGCATGTGTTTACTACACAAATGTCAAAACAGAACTTACTTTAGGGGCCAATCGCAAAATTTATAGCATTTTCTGATAGGAGGATTACTTTTGCGCCACCTTGTATATAGATAATTTGTCGCAATAGACTCCGAGAAGATTAAGACCGAGCTTCTTTTCCAATTTTGTAGTGTGCTGCTTCTAATTATTCCTGCGAAGCTTTTTCCTAGAATAAATCACTCGGAGGGTTGCCAACTACTGCCGAAGGCGACACTGTTTTAAAACCACTTTTTCCAAACATTTTGATGTTCCCTGTCCCGCTATTTGAACGTGAGATCTTCGGTGTGGTAGGCTTGCATACAACCACCACCTCGCGGCTGCCACGGTTCACGACTACATCTTAAAAATACTCTCAAATCTACTGCTATATCCATATTAGCATACGCGGGCAATATACTGGGTTATTTCTTATAACGATATAGCAAATACGGAATCGTTTAAAAGCTGCAACAACGAAATTGGCGAGCAGGGGCAGATACAATAACAATAGTTACTAAGAAATTGCAGATTATGTATTTGCAAAGAACGCCGAAGCTTATATTTTCACCATAAAAAGCTAATGTTTTCTTGAAAGATATTTTTAGAAGTATGGATTAGATTCTATCTGAGATTAATATATAATTTTAACAATTTTCCAAAAAATGTTAAAAAAAATTTAAAGATCTATGCCTGTGAAATCAAGTTTAAAATTCATTCAAAAAAAGACTATTATGAAAAAAGAAGAAAATTTATTTTTATAAAGGTTTTCTAAGGGTAAATTTGCTATAAACAGCTACTATATTTTTATTAAAATTTGTTTCCATTGTTCAACATAGAGAAGTAATATTTATTTTGATACATATTTTATATCTGATGACTGAATTTTCAATAAAGTGGTTTGTAATGTAATTGTTGCCGCCATTCCCACAGGGACATATACCTCACGTGTTCCTGTAGGGCCTATCGTTACTCGCTAACTAAAATAGTTTACAATAATATTTCTTTAGTTGCTATTTAATGTATTATATTGTTTTTGCCACTTAGCTCGCACAAAAGAATAGCGGTGCGTATATAATATGATATTGGCGCTACAAACATATGTACATATACATTATTCTATAAATAAGAGGGGCAATACTGAAATATAATTACTGTCTTGTAAGCTTAGAGCAACATACAATTATTTTTTAAAGTTCTCGTAAATTTCTTGTAAACATATATTGAAATAAAGTTATGAACAACGAGTTCTATTAAAAGTTGAAAGTTCCTCTGGCTTAATAACTTAACAAATCTTTAAAAAATAATTAAACTAGTTTGAATTATACCAATTCCAGGATTTCACACTCGCTTTTCTCATAAGCTCTATATGGTGGCACATTTTTGAGCGCATATATTAAAGTTAAGCGCGAAAAATCCTTAAGGAAGCATATAATTTTGTTGTAGTTGCATAACATATACAGGGTAGTGTGACTAGTGTCTGATATATGAATACATTTCTTAATTTAGTTAGAGTTTTCCAAATTTTTTTCAAAACTGCCATTCTTAGAGATAAACGTCAGTAATAGAAGGGGTTGAAACGAGATATTTAGGAAAAACGAGCAGGCACGATTTTAGTTAAAACGGATTTTGGTACTCCGGACGGTCGCTGACCATGCCTCATTTACACTTTTTGTCGTAATTTTTGTTAAACCCAATAAGGCCAGGAGCACGCTGTGATTGTCATTACTAAAATATGCTGGAGTTGCGCTAACTGCAACCCACTAAAGGCAAAAGCCAAAACGAGTGTTGCAGCTTCCTCGTCAAATGCACAATATGATACACCACGTTAAGGGCACATAAATCATCCTCAGGGATCATCTTCACCGTCGAACGAACAGCGAGCATCACCACCTGCTTTGGTGGGACCCGACGTGGGGCCATCCACAACATCTGTGATGTGGAGCACTGCAGATGTCAATGCACAAGGATCGGAAAGAGTCCGCTTAAAACGTTGGCGATAACAGTTTTTTGAAAAAAAAAAATATTTTTTGGATTTTGGGGAGTGTTTTGGTCAAAAAATGTACCGTTTCGCCATTTTTTTTAAGGGTTTTTTCAGCATACATGCAGAAATGTTTTCGATGAAAACGAATTTGTCTCATATTTCTTGTCCTACTTAAAATTATGCGCTAAAAACAGTTTTTTGAAAAAAAATTTTATTTTCGGGTTTTGGGACTTGTTTTGGTCGAAAAATCGACTTTTTCGATTTTTAATGCATTTTTTTTTATTTTCAAGGCTCCAAATCATTTTTTACGTATTTTTTTCCGTGTCAATTGGCGTGGTCCCAAGTGAATTCATGCGCTAAAGACGGTGGTAAATGCAGTTTTTTGAAAAAAAAAATTATTTAATGGAGTTTTAGAAGAATTTTGGTAGAAAAAACGACTTTTTTTTAGATTTTTCATTGGGAAAACTCAATTTTAGCATTGACTTGGCAAATGTCAATGAAAAAATAAATAAAATTTCTTTCTTTTCTCTTCTTGATGAGATTTCATATGTATTAGTGATCGATATTAGTGACCGATATTCAGAATCAATGGCGATCGTTGATACTCATTCAACAAACGTACGTATATGTGGTTTTAGCGTCACTAAACACAATCAAATAAAGTTTTTTCATGTTTCAATCTTTCGACAAAATAAGTGTAAACAAACAGTTTAATAAAAAATAATCCAAAGTAAAGGTACGTAATTACAGTATATTTATGTGAAAAGTACATTTACATTGATCAAGCTTTACATTTTTTTGCGGTTGTGTGGTGTAAATATTATTTTTTTTCTTTGCCCTTTCGTGAATTATTTGTGCATGCCACAGTGAAAAAGTGAATATTGGAAATATATTAAAAATTCGTGGTGAAAAGGTTTTACATTTTTTTCAATTTGTGTAATTTAAATTTTGTTTTGTTAGGAGGCATAAGGAACACAATATGGACGAAGGAGCATCATCATCATGAGGAAATGTAGAGCACAATGAGGGCGAAGTAGAAGAAGCATCAACGTCAGCACCGCCGTTAGGCAACTTGCATTCTCATAATGTGGAACTATTCGGTCCAGCAAGCGATCTAGACGAACTTTCTTTGCCAACTGCATTCGATATTCTGAAGTTTTACTTTTTTTTGGCCGATCAGATTAGAAAGACAAATAAAATGTGCACACACAAGACATTTACACCAAACGTTTACGATAAACTTATAGAAATTTGGAGCAAACTGAATATCGATTTATTGGACAAAAGAGCCGTCACAAAAAAGCTACATGCATTACTTGACAAATAAAGGGTGTTTTTTTTAGGGGTATAGAACTTTGAATTGAAATAAAACACAAGAAAATCGTTTTAAGGTCCATCAATTTGGCTTTATTGGAAGGATAATTTTATGCCATAAATGTTTAAATATGATTTCGGGCATGTGGCTGCCGCGGCTGGCTCGAATAAAGCCAATTCTACAGGTCCAATTTTCAACCACTTTTTCGAGCATATGGGGCCGTATGTCGGCAATAACGCCACGAATGTTGGCTTCCAATTCCCCTAGCGTTTCTGGTTTGTTGGTGTAGACGAGCGACTTCACATATCCCCAAAGAAAATAATCCAATGGTGTCAAATCACACGACCTTGGTGGCCAATTGACAGGTCCATTCCGCGAAATTATGCGCTCATCGAATGTTTCCTTCAATAAATCGATTGTGACGTGCGCTGTGTGGCATGTAGCGCCGTCTTGTTGGAACCACAACTCATCCACATTCATGCCATCCAATTCGGGAACAAAATAGTCGGTTATCATGGCTCTATACCGGTCTCCATTAACGGTAGCTGCCTCTTCAGCATTATTGCGGAAGAAGTATGGCCCAATGACTCCACCAGCCCATAGAGCACACCAAACAGTCAGTTTTTGTGGATGTAATGGCGTTTCAAAGGTCTCATGTGGATTCTCTTCACTCCAAATGCGGCAATTTTGCTTGTTGACGTAGCCATTCAACCAAAAATGAGCCTTATCACTGAACAAAATTTTGCGATGAAAGTCAGCATCGAAATCAATCTCATTTTCGGCCCATACACCAAAATCACGACGCATTGCATGGTCTCGCGGCTTTAATTCTTGCACAAGCTGGATCTTGTAAGGTCGCAAGCCAAGATCTTTGCGCAAAATCTTCCATAAAGTTGATGGACAAAGCTCCAATTGCTGTGCACGGTGGCGAATCGATTCATTCGGGTCCTCTTCAACACTTTGCTCTACAGCGGCAATTGTTTCTTCGGTGCGCACTGTTCGACGTCTCTGCGGATGCGTATTATCACATAGAGTAAACGTAGTGCGAAAACGATCCATGGTTAACCGAATTAATTGCTCTGATGGACGATTATGTCGACCATAAAATGGACGGAGCTCACGGTAAACTTCGCGAACTGAACCATTATTTTCGAAATAAATTTGCACGATTTGCAAACGTTTTTCTTTTGTCAACCTGTTCATGATGAAATGGCAAACCAAACTGAACATAAATGACATTAGAGTTGCCAGATTTGACCACAAAATGCACCCTGTACAAGGAATTGTCTAGGTCCGGACAATATTTGGAAAAATTTCAAAGTTTCGCTGATGGTACAAAGAAAATATTCTTCATCGCATAATCCAAATGCCCACTGCAAACAAATCTTTGCAACCATGGTAAAATTCCCGATAACTTCAAAGACTTTATTTTTGACCAGCACAACGATAGAAAACTAACAATAACTGTTGTTAAGGATCCTTCAGAGACAGAAGTGTCTACAATACCACCATCATTGCCATCATCTGGTGATGTAACGAGTCAGCCAACTCCCTCAGATTTGCAAGATGATACTCCAATGGATGTGGCTGATACATCGACCGAATCAAATTATTCTCCAAGATACAGTATACCAAAGTTTGCAATGATGTGCGATAGATTGGGCGTGACAAGCAGAGTTGCACCTTGCCTAGCGTTACACTGGTGGATTTGTTTACTACATTTCAATGAATTGTCATTTAGTCATTTGTATGAAACACTGGAAAAATCGCGATCGACTGCGCCAAGAACCACAACTGGATCGTTTGCAAAATATCTTTACAATTGCCATAACCAACAGGTACTTATCACAATTTTTTTGAAACTTTTCCCTATAAGCGACATAAATTGGTAATAAATTTCCAAGAAACAATATATTTGCCAGGTTGTTACGAATTTTGAAGCGATTCCACCCTTGGATGAAGATAAGAAACTATCAACAGATGCGAAGTAACTATACAAAATTGCTAATGCTATTTCGAATGGTTACGTTCCACCTTCACTGGCAATGATTACACCGGGCCCTATAAATCATGCTAGATGGCTCACAAAAGCTTGTAGAATCCTTCGTCTTTACACTACAACCAGCACTCCATCCGCGAATTTGAAAATCTTGGCAACATACATAATGTTCGTGTACGTTGGCATGTATTTTAACTTCAAATATTATAAGACGGTTGTGCACGGTAGTGCTTTCCTTGGAAAATTCATACGGTGGACGCAATATTTGCCAGACAATTAACGTAGAGTAATCAACAACACAATTGATAATAATTCCTATTTTGCACATTGTGAAAATGTTTTACTCAGCATGCTCTTCGACGAACGAACACATATTCGGAAGTATGCACTGGAAAAAATTTTATATATTCGGGATAATTTATTTGATCCATCTTTCCTTGCCTACGTAAAACCAAAAATTAATTCTGATTGCACTGATCACGTTCACATGATTGATTTGAACGACGATAATGAGCTTTCAGATCCGCCATTCACAAGAGGCATACCGTATGAGCATTTGAAAGCTTATTTTGAAGACGAAGACGATGAAGATCCATCGCTTCCGGATCCGAATATTCCATGTCATATTCAAGGCACCGAGCGGTTCGTTCAGCTAGTATCCAACGTATCTAAACGTGCCATTCATAAAAATCGCGAAGGGATCATGGCGACTACAGTCGAAAGCCGAAGTAAAGTGAGCCGAATGGAATCCAAGCAGGATTTGCAAGGAAATCTCTGAACTTTAAAATGAATTCCCACATTTTTCACACTTTTTTGGTGTTAGAAAATAATTGCAAACTGTCATTTTCATAATTTCAACAAATAGTTCAAATGAAGGTTCACACAAAAATTTCACTGTGTTTTAATTAATGACGTTATTACGTAAAATTTACATATACAATTGTCAAATGAGGGAAAATTTTTGAACTGACGCTTATCATAGTGATGACTTAGGTAAGGAAAATATTAAAAATGCTTTTTATTTGCCAAATGAACGCTAAAATTGAGTTTTGCCAATGAAAAATCTAAAAAAAAGTCGTTTTTTCGGCCAAAACTCTTCTAAAACTCCATTAAATAATTTTTTTTTTCAAAAACTGCATTTAACACCGTCTTTAGCGCAGGAATTCACTTGGGACTACGCCAATTGACACGGAAAAGAATACATAATAAATGATTTGGAGCCTTGAAAATTAAAAAAAATGCATAAAACATCGAAAAAGTCGATTTTTCGACCAAAGCAAGTCCCAAACCCGAAAATAAAATTTTTTTTCAAAAAACTGTTATCGCCAACATTTTTGGCGCATAATTTTAAGTGGGACAGGAAATATGAGACAAATTCGTTTTCATCGAAAACATTTTTGCATGTATGCTGAAAAAACCTTTAAATATATGTGCACAACCTTAAAACCAAATTAAATAAAACAAAGCTACATATCAAAGTTCAGTTTTTTATATTATATTGTTTATTTAGAATGTAATATTAAAACAACAAGAAACTTAAGTTTCATGCATATGCTAAAGCAAAAACTTAAAAGGAAATTATTCTCAATAATAAATATTTATATGTGCATTTTAGGTTGTTCGAGTATATTGTTAGGTAATGTAAAAAAATGGCACCTTCAATATTTTATTTGCTTTCCTCTTGCAATTGGCAGCTGATTTATACGAACTGGCATTGAGTCAACTAACCGTTTTAGCGTAAGTGAATCGATACTATCCCACTCCTGCATTATTACCTCTTTTAATTGTTTTGCGGTCTCGAATTGCCCGCCATTCTTAAAAACTCGTGCGGAAAGTATGCCCCAGAGATCCTCGATGGGGTTTAGATCTGGGCTTTTTGCTGGCCAGTCCAGTAACGGGATATTTCTTGTGTTAAAAAACTCCTTTGTATGTTTTGCACTGTGGATTGGCGCGTTGTCTTGTTGGAAAATCCAGTTATCGCCATAAATCTGCTCCGCAAACTCTATCAGCTCACTATCCAATAAGTCCACATACATTGTCGCATTCATTTTAGTTGATATAAAGCACATTGGAGTTTTTCCGCCATAACAGAATCCAGCCCAAACCATGACCGATTCTCCACCATGAACACGGCGGTGACAGGTGCGTCTTGGTTGAGTGACTTGCCGCCAATACTTCTTGGAACAATCAGGCCCGTCTAAGTTGAACTTTTTTTCGTCACTAAACACAATATTTTGCCACTCCCTGCATCCACTGCTAATCGCTTGATGTGTCGTTTGGATCGGGCGTCGATGGTTGGTTTTCTGCCGCTGCGCTTGATAGAGCCATAGTTTCGGGAAGCTTTTAAAAAATTGATTATCGTGTTTCTATGGCGATTAAGTTTTTTAGCTATTTCTTTATTTTTCCAACCACCGTCACGCAGTCCAAGTATTTGTCCCTGCTCATATTGGGAAAGACTGGTTCCAAGCGGCATTTTGATCCTAAAACCAAATCTTTTTCACAAAATGCAAACAATTTTGACACTTTTTTATCCGCGAATATTTTCACAACTTGCTTTTTTTGATAAGAATACCTAACACGCGTTTCTGGTGACTAGAAGTAAACTAATGATGACGAGCACATATAATTATTTATTATAAAGTAGTGCTATAGACACTTACATTATTGAAATAACGGAACAAATAACCAAGTAACATATGAAGCTAATATATATAAAATAACAACAATAAAATATAACAGCTAAATGATTACGCAAAAAAGTGCAAAAGTAAAAACCAGGGATACTAGGGAAAGACAAGTTTATGCACATATATGCACATATATTTAATTGTATGAGGCTATAAAGACATTTTATATTGACTGTTATAGCATTTCAAAAATATTTTGTATGTACAGGGTGGCTAATGAAAGCCGCTACCAAAAAAAAATTAAACTACTTTTTTTCTATTTATAGTATAGGCGCACGTTTGGCGGCAATCCTCCGAGCAGATGGACCATAATAAGACTTGTAAACAATTTTGCCGAGCATGGGACAGTCAACAGAAGACCTTACCATCGAAACCCTTCAGTTCGAACGGAGGAAACAATCGCTGCTGTAGCTGCTGCCATACAAAACAATCCACGTGTTTCGACAAGAAGCTTATCTGCTCAAATGGGTGTAAGCAGACAGTCATTACAGTCAATTATGCACAAAGATTTGGACTTATTCCCATATAAAATTCAAATGGCCAACAAACTGAACGCTGCAGACTTGCCGATTCGCTTGGAATTTTGCCAGAAGATGCTTCAAATGGTGGAAGAGGATGGAAGCATGTTGAACTGTCTTTTCATGTCTGACGAGGCCCATTTCGATTTAAACGGCAACATAAACAAACAAAATTGTCGAATATGGAGTGCTTCCAACCCACAGATACTCCATGAGACGGAATTGCATCCACTTCGAGTCACAGTGTGGTGTGCAGTTTCATCACGCTGCATTGTCGGGCCCTACTTCTTCGAAGAAAACGGTCACACCGTTACGGTTACTGGAGACCGTTATTTGAGCATGTTGAGAGAGTTTTTCTATCCAGAATTACGCCGAATGAGAATTTCTTTCAACTCTGTGTGGTTTCAGCAAGATGGTGCAGCTCCTCATATAGCCCAACCTGTTATGACAGAATTGCGACGAAAATTTCCCAATAAGCTGATATCCAGAAACTGAATAAAAGAAAAATGAATTCCATACACTGAAAAAAAAATTATTTGAGTTTCTTAATGTAGCAAAATTCATCAGCCACCCTGTATATGGCCTGAACTTATTATTTATTATAGCAGTGCGTATGAGTTAACCTTAAGTCCTATATCAATCAGAAAAAAGTAAATTCTTTAGAAAAACTTCATAAAACTTTGTAACTATGTAAGTATTTATCTTACATATTTTGTTATGGTAAATTTTTAGTAATTTTCTTGCGGTTTTTTTGCAAAAAATTGGTTTTAAGAAAAATTGCTATAAAAACTTAACAAATTCAAGTCAAGGTAAGAAATTCAATTTTATAAAAAAAAACATTATTGTCCGGAACCTGGGCTCGAACTATGGAACGCACGCGTCTCTACCGAGACGCTTATGCCTGCTTCAGAAAATATTTCCACCATTAGGAGTATATGCTCGTATACATATCCATATGGATTTTGAAAATTATAAGCGTGATGCCGGTTTCCATATTGTTTTTTTTCCTATACAGGCAGTTTTCTCAATTTTTCCTTTACATCTGGCTTTTTGGAAGTCCATCTAGGGAGATAAAATAACAATGAAATGATGGTTTTCTGGCTTTTTTCCTCAATCAAAACTTAGACATATTTAAAACGCATTTCATG
The DNA here is from genome assembly GCA_949987695.1 of Merzomyia westermanni. Classification (NCBI taxonomy): domain Eukaryota; kingdom Metazoa; phylum Arthropoda; class Insecta; order Diptera; family Tephritidae; genus Merzomyia; species Merzomyia westermanni. The sequence goes on from OX465289.1 coordinate 112,743,584, forward strand.
TTGTTTTTTAAGGAAGGTTATCATCGTAAATGGTCAAATTTAGTCTACATATGTAAGGGTTAGGGTTATATGTCTGCCCTTTGACAAATTAAAATATTTAAAGAAGAAAATAGTTGATGTCTTCAGGAAAATTGACACGAAGAAGCAACAAACTGTGTTTTCGCCTTTTTGTATTTTAAATATAGGGTCTATCAGCCCTTCTGAATCATCGGAAAAACTCGATAGAAATAATGAAAATTATCAAAATTCTCGGAATTGGGTTGTGATATATAATATTATTACATATGGGCTACATATATGTTTACCTTAAGTCAAATATTATTGAGAAAAAATTTAATTTCTTAAAAAATTCATGAAGCTATGGAGGTGTTTTTTGAAATATCTTGTTTTGATAAACTGGAAACATTTTCTGGCGTTTTTTTTTGCAAAAATTTGATTTTTTCACACCAAGATAGAGGTCAAACACAGAAAAATATTTGGTTAAAAATATAATGAATTTAAAAAAAATCACGATAAGAATTTTTTATATACATATTTAAAAACAAATTTAATTTAATTAAAAAAAAAAGTTGTCCGGAACCTAGACTCGAACCTTGGAATGTAAGTGTCGTAGCCGAAACGCTTACTACCTGCGCTACTACTGTACGAGTATGTACAATAACGCAGTCAAATACTGTAGTTGACAGCTTTGGGTTTATGTAGAAATTTTTAATGAATTATTACAAATAAATGAAGCATTATTTGTTAAACATAATATGCTCATGCACTGACCCATACGAAGATATCAAAATATATTTTTATTATACCTAATAGTGCTACGCACACAAGGTATATTAACTTTAGTCGCCTAATGGCAGTACGTAACGGCATAAACGGATCGAGATAGATATTGACTTATGTATATCAAAATGTTCAGGACGAAAAGAGAAATTGATTAAGCTATGTCCGTCCGTCCGTCCGGCCGTCCGTCTGTGAACACGATAACTTGAGTAAATTTTGAGATATCTTAATGAAATTTTGTGTGCGGGTTCCTTGGCACTCATATCCGAGCGCTATTTAAAATGGGCGAAATCGGACTATAGCCACGCCCACTTTTTATATATATAATATTTTCGAAAACACAAAAAAAGTGATTACTCAGTACATAATACACCTATAAGGATAAAATTTGGTGACTACATTGAGATTGAGGCATAAAACAAACGTTTCAAGAAATTTAAAAAAATGGGTGTGGCACCGCCCACTTTTGATTAAGTCAAATTTAGAAATAATGTTACTCATAAATCAAAAACCGTTCAAGATATCGAAAGTAAAATTCAGCACGCAGGTTTTCACGTATGCAAGGAATGTTCCAGAAAAAAATGGACGGGATCGGTTAAGGTCTACGCCCACTTTTATATGAAAGATTTTGAAGAGGATCGTAGATATATTAAATAGGCAATAACTTTGCGTAAAATAGCTTTACATCATTTATATTTCACTTTTAAAGTTTCCGTAAACAAAGAAATCCAAAACCTTAAAATTTTCGAAAATGGGCGTGGCCCGCCCATTTTATAGTGGACTATTCCACAACGAAATTTGGTGATAATGATCTATATATAAAGGTAACTGTTTGCTGTAAAAATGGCCGAAATCGGTTAATGTCCACGCCCAGTTTTTTAACATAGTTCTGAAAAATTTTTTTGTAAAATTTAGAAAGCGATATTTCTACAACTAAGCAAGTTATATCAATCAGATTTTTGCACACATACTAAGCTTTTTATGAAAAACTCGGCCGCAAACATTTTTTGTCAATTTTGAAAAAGTAGGCATGGCGCCGCCCACTTTTCAGCATAAAATTTCTGCTATTTTCAAAGGCAATCGCTTATAATTCAATCTTGATATTTCAATGAAAATTGGTCAGCTGCTTTTCAGTAGTATGTGTTATACTCTTGCCAAATCTTAGTCAAATCGAGAAACACACAACCACGTAGTTAATAGCAGACTGCAATAGCGAAGTTATATATCCTTTTTGATTTTCATACCTTTCCTAAACATTAAATGTATGTAAGTATGAGAACAAGAAGAGAAAAGTTCACTAAAATGATCAGCACGATGAGCGGAGTCGATTTAGCCATGCCCGTCTCTCCGTCCGTCTCTCTGTCTGTCCGTCTGTCTATTTGACCGCAAACTAGGCTCTCAGTTTTACAAAAGAATGATGAAATTCGTTGTTTGCTTTCTCCATTTTATATTATACTAGCAAACCCGGTATACGTTGTTTTGACGTTTTGATACATAGAACACATCTATATATATAAAATGTCATTAACTTGAACCAAATAAACTCCTAACTATACCGAACTACAGCTTAATATAACCTGGCGGCTTGTCCAAAAGTTTATGCAGAATATGTCGTGCCCAGCGAACTCCTGAACATATCGTGAAGCTGCAAGAGAAAAACAAAACACAGAATATGTGGGCGTGGCACCGCACACTTTTGAAAAATTATGTAGATATTGACTAAGTGACACATATATCCAAATTTCATTAGTTTAGACCAAACAAGTTCGGAGTTATGACGAATTGAAACTTTATATAGCCTGGGGGCGTGGCTCCGCCTACTTTTCTAAAACTATATACTGTCTATGCTGTACCCGGTGAACCCAAGTATATAGTGTGCAAATTTCATAAAGATCGGTTGACTTCTTTGGCGCCTATGAAAGACACCCTTTTTTATATCTATTTTTTTTACGCACTCAAGGTATATTACTTTATTCGGCATAAGCGAATCGAGATATATATTTATTGATGTATATCAAAACGTTCAGGATGAAAAGTAAAATATCCGGACAAGTAGTTAATACCCACTGCAAAAGCGAAGTTGTATATCTTTTTTGATTTTCATACCTTTCATGAACATGACTTTTTTGTACGTCTGAGAAGAAAAAGAGATAGTCCCATCAAAAGGTATACTGAAATGATCAGGAGGATGAGCTGAGTCGATGTAGGCATGTCCGTCTCTCGATACGTCTATTTGAACGCAAATACGAACTGAAAGTATTAAAATAGACCTGCGTAAATTGGGATGACATAATAGATCACTACTAGGTATATAATGTGCGGTTCCACCCGAACTTAGACTTCCTTACTTGTTGAAATTATGCCTGTTTAGATATAGATATACCCTGGCAATAGATTGTATGAAAAAAATGTTAGCCTATTAATGTACGAGTATAGATCCTTTTTATTTTCTGTAACTAAATCCTTGACCGGCACCATCCGCTTGAGCTTTGCGTCCGGAAGACAAGGTAATAGTGTAAATAGGGTACAATAGCGATACAAAAAATTGCAATTAAGTAGCAATATCAGTGATTTGACGTTCTCATATTTTGTTGCATATAAACATGATACAACCAAACAGGTCGTAGCAGTTCGACAAACATACAGAAACACAAAAATTTCCCATGTATTTTGTTTTTGTAATTTGTGAGTTTAACGTCAAAATCGTACTGAGAAATTAGTGTTATGTCAAAATTCGAGACAAAAGTAAAAATCAGCTGGCCTATGAACACGACCTGTATTATTGGATCATGGATATAAAAAATTGGCAATCGTATTAATTTAAATAAATATTCAAAATAAATGGAAAAATGGAATATTTTGCATAAAATATGTAAGGAAGATACTGGTGCATCAAAAAAAAGTGCAAAGGTGAAATATGTAGTGGTGAGTGAGGCTGCAAGAGTGGGTAGAAAAGTGACGAATTTCGCAATTGTTTCTTGCATATAACATTTAAACTAATAAAAACATTGGGTTTCCTCCCAAGAATAGTGTTCCTGGGACCGAAACGGGTCTCTCCATATATTTAGTGGAATTTTGGCAGTTAACGTTGAGTGTAAAGTATTACCAAAGTTATAACCTTATATTAGTTGTAAACAAATATTTTCACTGCATTTGCAATATTACAATTGTCAACGTTGACTCAGAAAAACTGATCAAATTTTAACAGAGTAATACGCAATCTATGTATGTGATTTGCGAGTCTAGTGTTTGTGGCGCTGCTGGTGCTATAGTGTTACGGTATCACAAATACAAGTTGGGCTCCAATCAGCTATCCAGATCCGTATCAATATCTCACGGGAATGATGCGGATCAGTTGTGTTTATTTATGGTAATTATATACGACAGCACGTAACTGCTAATATACGTTCAAAAATATCGGGAAAGGTATCAAACGACGGGTTTTAACCTCCGTATCAATAATCCTGTCTGTTCAGAGATATTTGCAATTAAAGTTGAAACTTTTCTGTCATTTTCATGTGGTTGTTGTAATTGCAGTTTAGGGTGTACCGAAAAGTGCAGAAATGTCTTCTGCGCAGAAATATTGTGCACCGCGTAGCCGGTGTTGGACCGGCTAAGGGTTATTTTTTTGAAGCACGGCCAAAGGCCGCCTACGCATAAAGGTGTTGTGCACATAAATACCTTGGATCAAGCCCCCTATTTGGGATGAAACCAATTATTTAATTTCCGCTTTCTGATTATTGATACAGAGATCAAAACGCGTTGATACATTTCCCGAGATTTTTGGACGTATATTAGCAGTTACGTGCTGTCGTATAGAATTACCTTATATATGTATGGCTGCGCTACCAAGCAAATATGGGTTGGCTGCCAAAAAATTTACTATAAAGCACTAAACGAATAGAGTTTCTATACGGATCAGAAATTGATCCAGATAAATATCAAGATCTCAACGTTGTTGTTGCATTTACATCCATACTTTCTATCTGGATCTGGATCGCGCCTAAAGTTATCAGCGCCAGTGACGCTAACACTAGTACCAGCACAATTCCGTTGTTTTTGTTGTTGTTGTTGTTGTAGCGACTACTTAACCTGCCTAAAGTGTCACCCCTTATCCAACACTTTCATCAGGCTCTTCTAACGGAAGTCCGAGAAACCTCGCGGCTTCGATTAGGGTGGACCAGAGTGAAATTTGTGTTAGAAGAGTAGGCTCAGTTGAGCAGATGAACAGATGGTGAGTATCATGGAGAGACACGCCGCATGCCGGGCAGACATTTGGCATGTCAGGGTTCAGTCTGGATAGGTAAGAGTTTAGTCTGTTACAATATCTAGAACGAAGTTGAGCCAGCGTGACTCTTGTCTCCCTAGGCAGTTCGCGTTCCTCGTCGGCAACAGGTGGAGCTTGTGCCTGTAGGACTGCATTCACTGGACGAGACCCGACAAAGGAGGATGCCGACTCCGTGTGGATGAGGCTGACGGCCCGCCGGTGCACCATTGGATCAAACGCCGAGGAAATGTGGTGCCGGATCTCGTCATAGTGCTTACGGAGGTGACTCCTTATTCTCCTGGGAGGCGGATTTTCGTTGAGCAGGCTCCTGCTCGGATGCTGCGGTTTATAGCAGTTGAACAGGAATTGCCTTGTCAACATCTCGCAATGCTCTTTAACATCGAGCATTTTTGCCTCACTATGAAGATGGTGCTCAGGAGACATAAGGAGGCACCCCGTGGCAGTTCTAAGTGCGGTGTTTTGGCAAGCCTGCAACCTCCTCCAATGTGTGTCTGCTAACCCCGGCGACCATATTTGATATATTTGCGAAGTTACACGCGTTATGGTTGAGAGTAGATGAGAGACTGACTTTATTTAAATTGTTAAGACTTAAAACTACGTACATATGTATGAGAATATTAATGTGGTTAATTTCCATGGTTATATGAATGTATTTGGAGTGGAGCATTATTTATGTACACATATACAACAATAGATTAATACATTTGAGTGAAATAGAATTTTCCATATATAACACATCTCCACCATTAATTTGATAAGTTAAATTGTTAAATAATTAATTTGATGAAGTTAAATTATGGTTTCTTTATTTTCTGATGTTTGGCGGTGAATAGCGATTAACACCTTGACGTATTCGATTACTTCTGCGTAAGGGTGTATTCGTGTCGGGCTGGAGGATTAACCTCGGAGTTGGCTCTTTATTCTTTAATGCATTCGGTGGTTCGGAATGTTGTGGAACAAATTCTACTGAAGGCGTGTTCTGTTGCGATGTCGGTCTTTCTGAAATATCGCGTTGAGGTGACTTTGGCGGTGAAGCGATTGTAAAAGTCTTTGAGGTCTCTGAATCTTCAGATGTCACCGCGTCGTTTGCATTGTGCCTCGGTTTTAGCTGGTCGACATGACGTTTTAGACAGCCTTGTTTAGTTTATACCATGTACATCATGTTGCCAATTTTTGTATTAATAATGGCTTCTACCCATTTTTCTCCCTTAGCGTAGTTTCGATCGTATACCTTTTGCTTGTTTTTGTACGTTGTAATATGCTTCAGATGTTTTGTTGGTTTTCTGCGATGTTCAAAAACTGGCCTGCCATGGAGTAACTCAGCCGGCTTTTTTCCTGGTAAGTTTGGCTTAAATCGATATGAAGCGAGGTATTTTAAAACGGCACATTTAGTTGATAATCCGTCTTGGATATTTTTGCTAACTGAAGTTTTAAATGCTTGTACAAAACGCTCAGCTAATCCATTGGAAGCTGGGTGAAATGGTGCTGTTGTTTAATGGACTATTCCATGTAGTTTACAAAATTGCTGGAAAGCGTCTGCAGTCAACTGAGGATCGTTATCGCTAACTAGGGTTTAAGCATATTCCTCAATTGCGATAATGGCTGATAATGCTGTAATTGTGTTTTCGGTTGTGGTCGATGGCATTTGTGTGACGAATGGGAACTGCGAATATGCATCGCCGCAAATAAGCCACATTGAACCGAAAATCGGACCGGTAAAATCAATATGTATTCTCTCCCATGCAGTTGTAGCTTTTGACCAGTTCTGGTATTCAGCAACTGGGGCAGGATTATTTCGCTTGCATTCATAGCATCTAGCTGCTTGCTGTGTTATGTAATGCCTGGCCACCACTGCTTCATACGACATTTGGACAATGTTTTGCTGCAAAGAGCGAGGAATCACTATTCGACTAACATCGGTGTGTAAGCATAGCATATTGTCTATAATGGTTAAGGCAAATTTGCGATTTTCATCTTGATCGCATTGTGGCAATTTTTCTGGCCAACCATTTGATACATAATGCCATACCTTCTTTAGCAAGCTGTCCGCTTTGCTTCGTGCTTGTAAAAATACTGCATTGATCGGCGGCGCTATGCTAGTTATATTGCAAGTTTCTTGCTTATCGAAATTTTCATCTGTGGGCATTGGTAGGCGCGAGAGTGCGTCTGCATTTCCATGCGCAGTTGTCGACCGATATTTAATATCAAAATTGTACGCCATCAGTATGACAGCCCAACGTTGTAACCTGTTTGTTGTCATCAGAGGCAGATGTTTGCTGGGATTAAAAATAGTAACCAAAGGTTTATGGTCTGTTATGAGCGTAAATTTTCTTCCGTAGAGATACTGATTGAAACGTTGTACTCAGACGACAATAGCTAAACCTTCCTTTTCGATTTGGCTATACTTAACTTGATGCTTATCTAGCGTTTTAGATGCAAAATCTATAGGGCGTTCGCTGCCATCCTGATGGATGTGCGACAATACTACACCAATACCAAACGACGATGCATCAGTAGCGAGGACTATAGGCAAGTTTTCATTAAAATGGGTCAGTTGTGTAGCATTTAAAATATGATTTTTCAAGGCTGAGAAAGCTTGTTGCTGTGGAGCACCCCACTTAAATCAAGTTCTCATTAAAATGGGTTAGTTATGTAGCATTTAAAATATGATTTTTCAAGACTGAGAAAGCTTGTTGCTGTGGAGCACCCCACTTAAATAGTACACCCTTCCTGCGAAGTTGGTTAAGAGGGCGGCTAATTGTGAGTAATTAGGAATGAAGTTGTGTTGTGATAGTAATTCCCTTTCCCATAAACGCTTCAAGCTTTCGAAGATTAGCGGAAGGCTTCAGATCCTTGACTGCTCGCAACCCTGAGTAGTCCGAAGGATCCCCTTAGCGCTTATCCGACGACCTAAATAATAAAATAAAAGGAAGAACATTTCTCTCTTTTACAGCGTATTCCGTTTTCTTGCAATATTTTTAATATTTGCTCAACTCGGCTGGAATGCTGCTCGGTGGTGGGTAATGATAATGTCATCTAAATAATTTTTGCATTCTTCTATGCCAGTCAGAAGTTGTTCTAAATATCGTTGAAAGATAGCTGGCGCACTTGCTATACCGTATGGTAAACGTTGGTATTGAAACAGACAAAGAGGCGTGTTTACAACCATTATCTGTTTCGAAGGTTCATCCAGCATCATTTGTAAATATGCGTCTTTTAAATCGATTTTAGTAAAATGCTTACCAGAGCTTCGCGCGTTGGTAGTCGATACTGCTCAACGTCGATTTGTGCATTTACCGCTTGCTTAAAGTCACCACAAATGCGTATTGTCCCGTCTGGCTTTGGCGCAAGTACAATGGAAGATGCCCAATTACTGAATTTTATAGGCTTCCAAATACCAGCCTTCGTAAGTCTATTTGCTTCAGCTTTGAACTTAGCCATTTGTGCAAATGGTATTTGCCTGGATTTAAAAAACTTGGGTGTGGCGTTTGGTTTAAGTACAACACTGGATTTAAAATCTTTTATTGCCCCGAGACCCGGTTCAAACACCTCCTTATATTTTCTAGCTAGTTCATCGATTTGCGGTTTTAATTCAACTACTACATTCGCAACTTGTTGAATTTCAAACCCAAAGATTTTGAATAAATCCAAGCCGAACAACTTGTTACATTTCTCTATGCTGGTCACTATCAAGGTAACTTGCTCTGATTTATTTCCACAATTTGCGACAGTGTGCAACTCGCCCAAAATTGGAATTGGTTGTTGACCGAACGCATGTAATATACGATTACACTTATTTAGCTTTGGTCTCTTAAGCTGGTTCTAAGTAGCATAGTTAATAACTGAAACTGTTGCGCCGGAGTCCATTTGAAATGGAACTATTTGGTTTAAAAGTTTGACATCAATAATATTTTTATTTGACTTAACTTTTACCACACCGGTTAAACTATACACTTCCTCAATTGAGTCTACGGTTTTTGCATTTTTGACTTTATTTCTTTGCATACTCGCTGCTTTGTTTTTGTTTTGCACACTTTTCGCTTCATCACAACTCTTTTTATTTTTGTTTTTCATACAGACAGCGGCTATGTGTCCCTTTTTCCCACAGTTATGACAATTGGCAGTGCGGAACTTACACTTGTCTCGCGAATGAGAGTTCCCGCAATCCGATCAAGATTTTAGGTTGGTTGTGTTTGGCAATTCGCTAGTTTTTTGCTTACTTTGTTGTTTTAGTGTTTGCACAAAGATTATTTCTTTTTCGCAATCTGCTTTCATCGTCGCGCCCGTCTTTGTTGTTGTTTCATACGTCTCGGAAATTACGAGCACATCTTTAAGTGTTGGTTGCAATTTTTGAAGCGGTGCGACACGAACGGAATCATGAGGTGCGTGAACAATTATTTGATCGCGTATCATATCATCGACAAAATTTGACGAACACCCTGCTGTAGAGCACACGAAATGACATTCGCGTGCGATTCCCCTAAGGTCGGCAACCCAATCTCTATGTGTTTGTGAGTGTTTCATCGTTCTCTTAAAGAACATACCGTGCGGCTACAATGTGTATTTTCATTTGGAAATGGCCCGTTAACTTGTCTATTAACTGTTTGTACGAAAACGCAAGTAAATTATTGCTCCCAAAGAAATTTTTTAAAAGCTCATACACATCTGAGCCAATCCACGATAAAAAATATTTTCAACTGAATATGCAAGAAAATGTTGCGTTAACTGTTGCATATATCACTCCCAATTTTGCAAGTCATTATTGAAATTGTGAAATGGTGGGCATATGACCGATTCACTAGTACCCTGGCTTAGACCACTAGTCCGCACCATGAATGTTGGCATCCACCTTTGCTGCTCCTCTATGATGCTTTTTGTAAATTTCTGCTGTTGTTCCAGTAAAGTTACAAAACTTTCTTTATCCGTCGCCATCTTGGTGTTTGATTTCGACCGCCACGAATAAATTTTTTTTTTTTCGCTCGTCGCCAGTTGATATATTTGCGAAGTTCCACGCGTTATGGTTGAGAGTAGATGAGAGACTGACTTTATTTAAATTGTTAAGACTCAAAACTATGTACATATGTATGAGAATATTAATGTGCTTAATTTCCATGGTTATGTGAATGTATTTGGAGTGGAGCATTATTTATGTATACATATACAACAATAGATTAATACATTTGAGTGAAATTGAATTTTACATATATAATAATATAGGCGTCGCGTAGCTCAGAACCGGCTGGCCTATTGCCTTGTACGTTGCCAGTAACGTTTCTTTGCCTTTCACCCAAGTACTGCCAGCTAGTGACTTGAGGATTTTGTTAAATTTGAACATGTTATCAAACGTGACCCCTAAGGTTTTGGGTTGCGTGATAGTGGGAAGCTTAATGCCGTCGACGTAGACGTCTAATTCCATGGTCGCCTGCGCTGTCCACGTCGTGACTAAGGTGGCCGAGGATTTGGTCGGTGACAATGTCAGATCTCGTACAGCGAAAAAACCGGATAGGGATGGAAGGTAGGAATTAATTCTTGAGCAGAGCTCGTCAACGGAGGGGCCAGTCGCCAGGATTGTGCAGTCATCGGCGTAGGAGACGATCGAGACGCCTTCTGGTGGGGAAGGGAGCGTCGACATGTAATAATTAAACAAAAGCGGGGATAGAACACCACCCTGTGGCACCCCTTGCCTAATTATACGTGGTTTTGATCTTTCGGCTCTAAATTTAGAGCACAATTCCGTGAAGCCGCGCAGCGTTACACAGCCTTAGTCGATTCATCGAGTAATACTGCCGTAACTAATATTATCTTTGTGATCAATTGACTTAGCATTTTCGAAATCATGTTAAGTCGGTTTACTTCGGTAATATCGCTTATCCCAAGGCTAAGCATAAAGTAAGTAATAATTCTGTTTAGCCAACTTACATGTAAAATGTTGTTTATCTCACTTGAGACAAAGTATCTCTTTTGGTATATTTTAGGCGACCTTTGGACACTTCATTCTCTGAAACAAAAACTCGAAAATTCGCTTCCGGATTATTGTTACCTAGGTCAAAACGCGTCTTTTGATACCTATCCCGATAACTTCGGACGTGTTTTAGCAGTTGTCTTGGTAATGACTATATGACAGCACGTAACTGCTAATATACGTCCAAAAATCTCGGGAAAGGTATTAAACGACGCGTTGTGATCTCTGTATCAATAATCCGGGTAATTCTATACGACAGCACGTAACTGCTAATATACGTCCAAAAATCTCGGGAAAGGTATCAAACGACGCGTTTTGATCTCTGTATCAATAATCCGAAAGCGGAAATTAAATAATTTGTTTCAGTGAAAAGTTATAAGCAAAAAACCCAAAAATTACCCAGGTCCGATCCCAAATATTGGGCTTGATCCATGGTATTTATGTGCACAACACAAAAAATTAACCCTTAGCTGGTCCAACAGCGGCTACGCGGTCCACAATATTTCTGCGCAGAATACATTTCTGCACTTTTCGGTACACCCTAATCTGTGATTACAACAACCACATGAAAATTACAGAAAATTTTCAACTTTGATTCCAAATATCTCTGAACGGACATAAAATATCGAAGAGACTGGATCTGCTGCGTTTGCTGGAAGAAAATTTATATTAAACGGTCGTATTCGGTACAATGCGCCAAGTGTAAGAGATGGTTACATAAATCTGGATGTTCAGGGCTTAACCCTGCCATCCACAGACCCCGTACTTTCTTTAGTACTTTTGAGGCACCTTGCTGTACACGTCCTAGGACGTCCCGCGGTAGCCGCCGCTCTGGCACTCCCTTACCGCCTCTAACTACTTCCAATAGTCACAATAGTGGCTCTGTCTACACGACTGGCAGCACCGCTGCCATCCCTGCCTCACCCACTCCCGACTGTCGCTCACGCACACAAGCGTCTCCATCTCACACGGCCGCTCAACACTCCTATCCCCCCCGGAATAGGTCAGATATGAGCATCGCCGAGCGTCAGTCCCCTCTGTCTCTGCCCCTAATGCCCTCCCCCTGCTTCCAGCCTGCACGCGGGTCAGGAACACCACCTCCTAGTACCTTTTACTACGTGCACCGTTTGTCGGCAAAGATTGTATACGCCTGCGACATCGGTCAAGTGCAACAATTGCCTTGGCCTGTGTCACACCCTTATGTGCTCTGGGCTCGCAAACGGCAACCTTTGGACGGATTCGTTCATAGCCCCCTGTTGCAGTACACAGCCGCCCTTCACGCCAGACAACATCGGCCATGGCGCTGTCAACTCTAGACTGCGACATAGTTTAGGCCTTAGCCTACCTCCACCTAGGCAAACGCATCCGTCCCTCACGCCTAGTATGTCCCCCGCCTCCCCTCCTACACACTTCAAAATTCTGCAGCTGAACTGTAACGGATTAGCTGGAAAGATCGCGGAGATAACTGACTTTATGAAGACGCACAACATCAAAATCGCCGCGATACAAGAGACAAAACTGAACACGAGATCGGACTTACGAACTTGTGATGGGTATAATGTACATCGTAAAGACCGTTCATTACACATCACTCTGTACAATACAATCTATTTTCCCCTGACGTCGACCCCAGGGAATCTACCTTAGAATGCCAAGGCATAGCAGTCCGGTCAGGAGACGCCGACCTGCAAATCATAAACATCTATATTCCTCCTGTCACGTGCTGTCCTAGAGATTATCATCCCGACATTAGTGCGTTGCTAAGGGGCGATAACCGCCTAATCCTAGGCGACTTCAACGCACATCACGATCTCTGGCACTCCAACTTGCCAGCAGACAGTAGAGGACAGGCAATTGCAGACCAAATAGATAACTCAGCATTCTGTACAGTCAATGGAGATGCCCCCACCAGGGTGGCAGGTAACTGTCACAGTTCGCCAGACATCTCCATAACGAGCGCGGGCCTTATTAACTTTGTCATCTGGCGACCGATGCTTACATTAGCTTCAGACCACCTACCTATCTTACTCTCTGTTGAACGACTGATAAAATAACATACATCAACTTCACCAAAGCGGACTGGGACAGCTTTACTGAATATACAGAGCGCTCCTTCGCTGCCTTACCCACTCCAACGGACGTACGCAAAGGCGAAAGAGAGTTTCGCAAGATCATCGATTCAGCCTCATGCCGCTTTATTCCTGCTGGCAGAATACCAGAAATTCGTCCGAATTTCCCGGCAGAAGCTGCGGCGATGGCAAGAGAACGTGACCAAGTGAGACTTATCAATCCCGCAGATCCCAGAATAAAAGATCTCAATGCGGAAATCCGTAGGATTGTCAACGAACATAAGCTGACCAAGTGGAAACAACACCTTGAGACATGCAACCTCTCCGGCGGAGTCGGCAAACTATGGTCGACTGTCAAGGCCCTATCCAATCCGACCAAACACAAAGACAAGGTCGCCATTGCCTTCGGCGACAGTGTCAAATTGGACGCCAGGAAATGCGCGAGCTCCTTTTGCCGGCTGTTTATAATGCATCCACCTGCGGATAGGACTAAGAGAAGAGCCTTCCGACGTGTATTTAATTTTATTTGTAGGTATTTAACCTCAGACCCAACTTTAATGTCACGCCATCCATATCTATTGCTCTTAGTCCGCCCAGCGCTCTTCTTCTGATGGCCGTCTTTGAAGGGTTTATACTGAGCCCTACACTCGCACACGATCCCTCTGTCAGGTTCAACGCTCTTTGTATGTTATCAAAAAGGGTACTCTCGAATTTACCACGTGTAGTAATTAAACAAAATCATTTTCGGAATCCATGCTGATGATCGGTGAGTCTCAGGTTAGCGGTGTAGTAAGGGAGCAGGTTTGTCTCCAGGGTCTTCACTACTGGCGAGAGGAGCGATATCGGTCGACAAGATTCCCCCTCGTTAGCTGGCTTGCCAGGCTTTAGTAGTGGCACCACCTTTGCCTGTCTCCATTTTTCTGGAATGACAAAGGTGGTCATGGACAAATTGAAGAAAGTTGTGAGGTATCTTACCTCCTCATCGCCGAGATGTTTTAACATCAGCATGGATATACCGTCGGGCCGATCGATTTGGAGCCTCTCTTCGGTTGCGACTGTACCTTATCACCGAAGGCGATGGATGTTTTGCTGTTGTTGTTGTGGTAACGACAAAAACACTTCCCGAAGGTTTTGGTACTGCCCGACTGTCGTTGTTGTTGTTGTTGTTAACAGTGCTTCGCCCTGCCCAATGGGCTCGATCACTCTAAATTGTCATCAGGCTCTTCTAACGGAAGTCCGAGGAAATGCGCAGTTTCCACAGGGTTGGACCAGAGTGATGTGGGTGTTAGAAGAGTGGGTTCAACTGAACAGGAAAAGAGATGTATGGTATCATGAGGGGTCATACCACATGCAGGGCATGTATTTGGTATGTTGGGGTTCAGTCTGCATAAGTAAGAGTTTAACCTATTACAATATCCAGAGCGAAGTTGTGCTAGTATGACTCTAGTCTCCCTCGGAAGTACACGCTCCTCTTCAGCCAATTCAGGTGGTTGAGTATTAATAACGGGATTCACAGGCCGAGATCTGAGGGATCTGTCTACCGACTCAGTGTGGAGGTCATTTAGAGCCCGTCTATGGTTCCGCAGATCAAACGGCAAAGAGATATGATGCCGGATCTCATCGTAATGCTTACGGAGATGTCTCCTTATGTCTCTGGGGGGCGGTGCTACATCCAAAAGATGTCGGTTTGGATGACTAGGTTTGTGACAGTTCAGAAGGAACTGTCTACTCAAGAGTTCCGCGTGCTCTTGAACATAGAGCAATTTCGCCTCTTGATGGAGGTGAGACTCAGATGACATAAGCAGGCATCCCGTGGCAGTTCTGATGGCGGTGTTTTGGCAGACTTGCAATTTCCTCCAATTGGTGTCAGAAAGGTTGGGCGACCATATAGGCGCAGCATAGTCAATAACCGGCCGGTCAATAGCCTTATATGTAGCAAGCAATGTTTCTTTGTCTTTTCCCCAAGTACTGCCGGCCAGTGACTTGAGGATCTTATTGCGGCTCTGTACCTTTGAGGCTATTGCGGTGGCATGACCAGCGAAGGTGAGGCCGTTGTCAAATGTCACGCCCAAGATTTTTGGGTGGTTGACAGTAGGTAGAGGTACTCCATCTACGTGGACATTTAACTCTTGCCCCATCTGCGCATTCCATGTGGTAAACAGGGTCGCCGTAGATTTAGTCGGAGACAGGGTCAGATTACGCTAGGTGAAGAAGCTGGAAAGGTCACGGAGGTAACTGTTGATTCTTATACAGAGTTCATCAATGGAGGGACCCTTGCCCGAGGCCATTATCGTGCAGTCGTCAGCGTAGGAAACAATGGAGACTCCCTCTGGTGGGGGGGGAAGTCTCGAAATATAGAAATTAAACAAGAGGGGAGAGAGAACACCACCTTGCGGCACCCCTTGTTTTATTCTTCGTGGTCTAGATTTCTTGTTCCTAAATTTGACTGTTGCCTGTCGACCATTGAGGTAATTAGCGGTCCACCTCTTAAGGCCGGCAGGGAGCGGTGTCTCATCCAGGTCTCGGAGGAGAGTGGCGTGATTGACCGTGTCGAATGCATTTGACAGATCAAGTGCCACGAGAACCGTCCTATGGTTTGGTGGATTTTGATTCAAACCGTTGTTAATCTGCGTTGTAATGGCGTTCAAAGCGGATGTCGTGCTGTGATTTTTGCGAAAACCATGTTGATGATCGGCCAATTTTAGATTTGTAACGAAGTAAGGAAGCAGAATGGACTCTAGCAATTTCGCTACCGGCGAAAGGAGGGATATCGGACGATAGGACTCTCCTAGGTTCGCCGGCTTCCCTGGTTTTAGTAGGGGAACTACAATCGCTTGTTTCCATATCTCAGGAATAACGAAGGTAGTTAGAGAGAGATTGAAGAGAGCCGCTAAATAATTCTGTCCTTCATGGCCAAGGTGTTTGATCATCTTCATGGCAATTCCGTCGGGTCCGATGGATTTTGAGGGTTTGGCCTTCATTATGGCTTCCTTAACCTCTGCGGCTGAGACGGCAATGGGCGCAGTAGAGTGTTTGTGTTTGCGCGCACGTCGGAAGGCTCTTCTCTTAGCCCTATCCGCAGGTGGATGCATTATAAACAGCCGGCAAAAGGAGCTCGCGCATTTCCTGGCGTCCGATTTGACACTGTCGCCGAAAGCAATGGCGACCTTGTCTTTGTGTTTGGTCGGATTGGATAGGGCCTTGACAGTCGACCATAGTTTGCCGACTCCGCCGGAGAGGTTGCATGTCTCAAGGTGTTGTTTCCACTTGGTCAGCTTATGTTCGTTGACAATCCTACGGATTTCAACATTGAGATCTTTTATTCTGGGATCTGCGGGATTGATAAGTCTCACTTGGTCACGTTCTCTTGCCATCGCCGCAGCTTCTGCCGGGAAATTCGGACGAATTTCTGGTATTCTGCCAGCAGGAATAAAGCGGCATGAGGCTGAATCAATGATCTGGCGAAACTCTCGTTCACCTTTGCGTACGTCCGTTGGAGTGGGTAAGGCAGCGAAGGAGCGCTCTGTATATTCAGTAAAGCGGTCCCAGTCCGCTTTGGTGAAGTTGATGTATGTTATTTTATCAGTCGTTATGAAGTCGGTCGGTCGTTCAACAGAGAGTAAAATGGGTAGGTGGTCTGAAGCTAACGTAAGCATCGGTCGCCAGATGACAAAGTTAATAAGGCCCGCGCTCGTTATGGAGATGTCTGGCGAGCTGTGACAGTTACCTGCCACCCTGGTGGGGGCATCTCCATTGACTGTACAGAATGCTGAGTTATCTATTTGGTCTGCAATTGCCTGTCCTCTACTGTCTGCTGGCAAGTTGGAGTGCCAGAGATCGTGATGTGCGTTGAAGTCGCCTAAGATTAGGCGGTTATCGCCCCTTAGCAACGCACTAATGTCGGGATGATAATCTCTAGGACAACACGTGACAGGAGGAATATAGATGTTTATGATTTGCAGGTCGGCGTCTCCTGACCGGACTGCTATGCCTTGGCATTCTAAGGTAGAGTCCCTGGGGTCGACGTCAGGGGAAAATAGATTGTATTGTACAGAGTGATGTGTGATGAACGCAAGGCCACCCCCAAGACCGCTGGGACGGTCTTTACGATGTACATTATACCCATCACAAGTTCGTAAGTCCGATCTCGTGTTCAGTTTTGTCTTTTGTATCGCGGCGATTTTGATGTTGTGCGTCTTCATAAAGTCAGTTATCTCCGCGATCTTTCCAGCTAATCCGTTACAGTTCAGCTGCAGAATTTTGAAGTGTGTAGGAGGGGAGGCGGGGGACATACTAGGCGTGAGGGACGGATGCGTTTGCCTAGGTGGAGGTAGGCTAAGGCCTAAACTATGTCGCAGTCTAGAGTTGACAGCGCCATGGCCGATGTTGTCTGGCGTGGAGGGCGGCTGTGTACTGCAACAGGGGGCTATGAACGAATCCGTCCAAAGGTTGCCGTTTGCGAGCCCAGAGCACATAAGGGTGTGACACAGGCCAAGGCAACTGTTGCACTTGACCGATGTCGCAGGCGTATACAATCTTTGCCGACAAACGGTGCACGTAGTGAAAGGTACTAGGAGGTGGTGTTCCTGACCCACGTGCAGGCTGGAAGCAGGGGGGGGGCATTAGAGGCAGAGACAGAGGGGACTGACGCTCGGCGATGCTCATATCTGACCTATTCCGGGGGGAGTAGGAGTGTTGAGCGGCCGTGTGAGATGGAGACGCTGGCGTGCGTGAGCGACAGTCGGGAGTGGGTGAGGCAGGGATGGCAGCGGTGCTGCCAGTCGTGTAGACTGAGCCACTATTGTGACTATTGGAAGTAGTTAGAGGCGGTAAGGGAGTGCCAGAGCGGCGGCTACCGCGGGACGTCCTAGGACGTGTACAGCAAGGTGCCTCAAAGGTACTAAAGAAAGTACGGGGTCTGTGGATGGCAGGGTTAAGCCCTGAACATCCAGATTTATGTAACCATCTCTTACACTTGGCGCATTGTACCGAATACGACCGTTTAATATAAATTTTCTTCCAGCAAACGCAGCAGATCCAGTCTCTTGGTCCAGGGTTGGGTTCGACCCCAGCCCGTAACAAGAGACAATGGAGCAACCCAGCTGCAAGGGTTTGCTCCGAGGACGACAATTTAAGGGTGGGACGGGACAGATTGGACAGGGTTACACTGAAATAACAGCCCTTGGCCGGGTGAGAAAACCCGGGTCATTCCGGTGCGATAGAACCGGCTGTTGTGGGAATGGCCCGACTGTCGTGGTAGCCATTTATGACCAGTGAAACGTTCTAGGTCATGTCACCTCTCCTTCCTTCCGTAAGGAAGGATAAGATGGATAATGAAAGGTGACAGGCATCATATCCGTAGATCAGTCAACGAGTTGCACGTCATTACCTTTGTGCATATTAGTCGCCTTTTACGACCGGTATGCCTACCTCGGGCATATTCTACACCCCTAACCCGCAGGCATATTTTGTCGTTAGGTTTAGTCGGATTTGACAGTGGACCATAATTTGCCAACACCAGCAGAAAGGTTACAGGACCTTAGGTGCTACTCAAATTTGGCGCGTTTGTGTTGATCAACCTGATTTCCGCATTGAGATCTAGAATTTGGGTATCCTTAGGGTTAAGCGTCGAACATGGTCACGTTCATTTGCCAGGGCCGTCCCAGGAATGTATTGATTTGAGGCTTAAGCTATGACCATGCGAGACGCTTCCCCCCCCCCCCCCTTGTTGTTGTTGTTAACAGTGCTTCGCCCTGCCCAATCGGCTCGACCACTCTAAATTGTCATCAGGCTCTTCTAACGGAAGTCCGAGGAAACGCACAGTTTCAACAGGGTTGGACCAGAAAGATGTAGGTGTTAGAAGAGTGGGTTCAACTGAACAGTTGATATATTTGCGAAGTTCCACGCGTTATGGTTGAGAGTAGATGAGAGACTGAATTTATTTAAATTGTTAAGATTCAAAACTACGTACATATGTATGAGAATATTAATGTGCTTAATTTCCATGGTTATGTGAATGTATTTGGAGTGGAGCATTATTTATGTATACATATACAACAATAGATTAATACATTTGAGTGAAATTGAATTTTACATATATAATAATATAGGCGTCGCGTAGCTCAGAACCGGCTGGCCTATTGCCTTGTACCTTGCCAGTAACGTTTCTTTGTCTTTCACCCAAGTACTGCCAGCTAGTGACTTGAGGATTTTGTTAAATTTGAACATGTTATCAAACGTGACCCCTAAGATTTTGGGTTGCGTGACAGTCGGAAGCTTAATGCCGTCGACGTAGACGTCTAATTCCATGGTCGCCTGCGCTGTCCACGTCGTGACTAAGGTGGCCGAGGATTTGGTCGGTGACAATGTCAGATCTCGTGCAGCGAAAAAACCGGATAGGGATGGAAGGTAGGAATTAATTCTTGAGCAGAGCTCGTCAACGGAGGGGCCAGTCGCCAGGATTGTGCAGTCATCGGCGTAGGAGACGATCGAGACGCCTTCTGGTGGGGAAGGGAGCGTCGACATGTAATAATTAAACAAAAGCGGGGATTGGACACCACCCTGTGGCACCCCTTGCCTAATTATACGTGGTTTTGATCTTTCGGCTCTAAATTTAGAGCACAATTCCGTGAAGCGGCGCAGCGTTACACAGCCTTAGTCGATTCATCGAGTAATACTGCCGTAAATAATATTATCTTTGTGATCAATTGACTTAGCATTTTCGAAATCATGTTAAGTCGGTTTACTTCGGTAATATCGCTTATCCCAAGGCTAAGCATAAAGTAAGTAATAATTCTGTTTAGCCAACTTACATGTAAAATGTTGTTTATCTCACTTGAGACAAAGTATCTCTTTTGGTATATTTTAGGCGACCTTTGGACACTTCATTCTCTGAAACAAAAACTCGAAAATTCGCTTCCGGATTATTGTTACCGAGGTCAAAACGCGTCTTTTGATACCTTTCCCGATAACTTCGGACGTGTTTTAGCAGTTGTCTTGGTAATGACTATATGACAGCACGTAACTGCTAATATACGTCCAAAAATCTCGGGAAAGGTATTAAACGACGCGTTGTGATCTCTGTATCAATAATCCGGGTAATTCTATACGACAGCACGTAACTGCTAATATACGTCCAAAAATCTCGGGAAAGGTATCAAACGACGCGTTTTGATCTCTGTATCAATAATCCGGAAATTAAATAATTTGTTTCAGTGAAAAGTTATTAGCAAAAAACCCAAAAATTACCCAGGTCCGATCCCAAATAGGGGGCTTGATCCAAGGTATTTATGTGCACAACACAAAAAATTAACCCTTAGCTGGTCCAACAGCGGCTACGCGGTCCACAATATTTCTGCGCAGAATACATTTCTGCACTTTTCGGTACACCCTAATCTGTGATTACAACAACCACATGAAAATTACAGAAAATTTTCAACTTTGATTCCAAATATCTCTGAACGGACATAAAATATCGAAGAGACTGGATCTGCTGCGTTTGCTGGAAGAAAATTTATATTAAACGGTCGTATTCGGTACAATGCGCCAAGTGTAAGAGATGGTTACATAAATCTGGATGTTCAGGGCTTAACCCTGCCATCCACAGACCCCGTACTTTCTTTAGTACTTTTGAGGCACCTTGCTGTACACGTCCTAGGACGTCCCGCGGTAGCCGCCGCTCCTGGCACTCCCTTACCGCCTCTAACTACTTCCAATAGTCACAATAGTGGCTCTGTCTACACGACTGGCAGCACCGCTGCCATCCCTGCCTCACCCACTCCCGACTGTCGCTCACGCACACAAGCGTCTCCATCTCACACGGCCGCTCAAACACTCCTATCCCCCCCGGAATAGGTCAGATATGAGCATCGCCGAGCGTCAGTCCCCTCTGTCTCTGCCCCTAATGCCTCCCCCTGCTTCCAGCCTGCACGCGGGTCAGGAAACACCCACCTCCTAGTACCTTTTTACTACGTGCACCGTTTGTCGGCAAAGATTGTATACGCCTGCGACATCGGTCAAGGTGCAACAATTGCCTTGGCCTGTGTCACCACCCTTATGTGCTCTGGGCTCGCAAAACGGCAAACCTTTGGACGGATTCGTTCATAGCCCCCTGTTGCAGTACACAGCCGCCCTTCACGCCAGACAACATCGGCCATGGCGCTGTCAACTCTAGACTGCGACATAGTTTAGGCCTTAGCCTACCCTCCACCTAGGCAAACGCATCCGTCCCTCACGCCTAGTATGTCCCCCCGCCTCCCCTCCTACCACACTTCAAAATTCTGCAGCTGAACTGTAAACGATTAGCTGGAAAGATCGCGGAGATAACTGACTTTATGAAGACGCGACAACATCAAAATCGCCGCGATACAAGAGACAAAACTGAACACGAGATCGGACTTACGAACTTGTGATGGGTATAATGTACATCGTAAAGACCGTTCATTACACATCACTCTGTACAATACAATCTATTTTCCCCTGACGTCGACCCCAGGGACTCTACCTTAGAATGCCAAGGCATAGCAGTCCGGTCAGGAGACGCCGACCTGCAAATCATAAACATCTATATTCCTCCTGTCACGTGCTGTCCTAGAGATTATCATCCCGACATTAGTGCGTTGCTAAGGGGCGATAACCGCCTAATCCTAGGCGACTTCAACGCACATCACGATCTCTGGCACTCCAACTTGCCAGCAGACAGTAGAGGACAGGCAATTGCAGACCAAATAGATAACTCAGCATTCTGTACAGTCAATGGAGATGCCCCCCACCAGGGTGGCAGGTAACTGTCACAGTTCGCCAGACATCTCCATAACGAGCGCGGGCCTTATTAACTTTGTCATCTGGCGACCGATGCTTACATTAGCTTCAGACCACCTACCTATCTTACTCTCTGTTGAACGACTGATAAAATAAACATACATCAACTTCACCAAAGCGGACTGGGGACAGCTTTACTGAATATACAGAGCGCTCCTTCGCTGCCTTACCCACTCCAACGGGACGTACGCAAAGGCGAAAGAGAGTTTCGCAAGATCATCGATTCAGCCTCATGCCGCTTTATTCCTGCTGGCAGAATACCAGAAATTCGTCCGAATTTCCCGGCAGAAGCTGCGGCGATGGCAAGAGAACGTGACCAAGTGAGACTTATCAATCCCGCAGATCCCAGAATAAAAGATCTCAATGCGGAAATCCGTAGGATTGTCAACGAACATAAGCTGACCAAGTGGAAACAACACCTTGAGACATGCAACTCTCCCGGCGGAGTCGGCAAACTATGGGTCGACTGTCAAGGCCCCTATCCAATCCGACCAAAACACAAAGACAAGGTCGCCATTGCCTTCGGCGACAGTGTCAAATTGGACGCCAGGAAATGCGCGAGCTCCTTTTGCCGGCTGTTTATAATGCATCCACCTGCGGATAGGACTAAGAGAAGAGCCTTCCGACGTGTATTTAATTTTATTTGTAGGTATTTAACCTCAGACCCAACTTTAATGTCACGCCATCCATATCTATTGCTCTTAGTCCGCCCAGCGCTCTTCTTCTGATGGCCGTCTTTGAAGGGTTTATACTGAGCCCCTACACTCGCAACACGATCCCTCTGTCAGGTTCAACGCTCTTTGTATGTTATCAAAAAGGGTACTCTCGAATTTACCACGTGTAGTAATTAAACAAAATCATTTTCGGAATCCATGCTGATGATCGGTGAGTCTCAGGTTAGCGGTGTAGTAAGGGAGCAGGTTTGTCTCCAGGGTCTTCACTACTGGCGAGAGGAGCGATTATCGGTCGACAAGATTCCCCCTCGTTAGCTGGCTTGCCAGGCTTTAGTAGTGGCACCCACCTTTGCCTGTCTCCATTTTTCTGGAATGACAAAGGTGGTCATGGGACAAATTGAAGAAAGTTGTGAGGTATCTTACCTCCTCATCGCCGAGATGTTTTAACATCAGCATGGATATACCGTCGGGCCGATCGATTTGGAGCCTCTCTTCGGTTGCGACTGTACCTTATCACCGAAGGCGATGGATGTTTTGCTGTTGTTGTTGTGGTAACGACAAAAAACACTTCCCGAAGGTTTTTGGTACTGCCCGACTGTCGTTGTTGTTGTTGTTGTTAACAGTGCTTCGCCCTGCCCAATGGGCTCGATCACTCTAAATTGTCCATCAGGCTCTTCTAACGAAGTCCGAGGAAATGCGCAGTTTTCCACAGGGTTGGACCAGAGTGATGTGGGTGTTAGAAGAGTGGGTTCAACTGAACAAGAAAAGAGATGTATGGTATCATGAGGGGTCATACCACATGCAGGGCATGTATTTGGTATGTTGGGGTTCAGTCTGCATAAGTAAGAGTTTAACCTATTACAATATCCAGAGCGAAGTTGTGCTAGTATGACTCTAGTCTCCCTCGGAAGTACAACGCTCCTCTTCAGCCAATTCAGGTGGTTGAGTATTAATAACGGGATTCACAGGCCGAGATCTGAGGGATCTGTCTACCGACCTCAGTGTGGAGGTCATTTAGAGCCCGTCTATGGTTCCGCAGATCAAAACGGCAAAGAGATATGATGCCGGATCTCATCGTAATGCTTACGGAGATGTCTCCTTATGTCTCCTGGGGGGCGGTGCTACATCCAAAAGATGTCGGTTTGGATGACTAGGTTTGTGACAGTTCAGAAGGAACTGTCTACTCAAGAGTTCCCCGTGCTCTTGAACATAGAGCAATTTCGCCTCTTGATGGAGGTGAGACTCAGATGACATAAGCAGGCATCCCGTGGCAGTTCTGATGGCGGTGTTTTGGCAGACTTGCAATTTCCTCCAATTGGTGTCAGAAAGGTTGGGGCGACCATATAGGCGCAGCATAGTCAATAACCGGCCGGTCAATAGCCTTATATGTAGCAAGCAATGTTTCTTTGTCTTTTCCCCAAGTACTGCCGGCAGTGACCTTGAGGGATCTTATTGCGGCTCTGTACCTTTGAGGCTATTTGCGGTGGCATGACCAGCGAAGGTGAGGCCGTTGTCAAATGTCACGCCCAAATCTACGTGGACATTTAACTCTTGCCCCATCTGCGCATTCCATGTGGTAAACAGGGTCGCCGTAGATTTAGTCGGAGACAGGGTCAGATTACGCTAGGTGAAGAAGCTGGAAAGGTCACGGAGGTAACTGTTGATTCTTATACAGAGTTCATAAATGGAGGGACCCTTGCCCGAGGCCATTATCGTGCTGTCGTCAGCGTAGGAAACAATGGAGACTCCCTCTGGTGGGGGGGGGAAGTCTCGAAATATAGAAATTAAACAAGAGGGGAGAGAGAACACCACCTTGCGGCACCCCTTGTTTTATTCTTCGTGGTCTAGATTTCTTGTTCCTAAATTTGACTGTTGCCTGTCGACCATTGAGGTAATTAGCGGTCCACCTCTTAAGGCCGGCAGGGAGCGGTGTCTCATCCAGGTCTCGGAGGAGAGTGGCGTGATTGACCGTGTCGAATGCATTTGACAGATCAAGTGCCACGAGAACCGTCCTATGGTTTGGTGGATTTTGATTCAAACCGTTGTTAATCTGCGTTGTAATGGCGTTCAAAGCGGATGTCGTGCTGTGATTTTTGCGAAAACCATGTTGATGATCGGCCAATTTTAGATTTGTAACGAAGTAAGGAAGCAGAATGGACTCTAGCAATTTCGCTACCGGCGAAAGGAGGGATATCGGACGATAGGACTCTCCTAGGTTCGCCGGCTTCCCTGGTTTTAGTAGGGGAACTACAATCGCTTGTTTCCATATCTCAGGAATAACGAAGGTAGTTAGAGAGAGATTGAAGAGAGCCGCTAAATAATTCTGTCCTTCATGGCCAAGGTGTTTGATCATCTTCATGGCAATTCCGTCGGGTCCGATGGATTTTGAGGGTTTGGCCTTCATTATGGCTTCCTTAACCTCTGCGGCTGAGACGGCAATGGGCGCAGTAGAGTGTTTGTGTTTGCGCGCACGTCGGAAGGCTCTTCTCTTAGCCCTATCCGCAGGTGGATGCATTATAAACAGCCGGCAAAAGGAGCTCGCGCATTTCCTGGCGTCCGATTTGACACTGTCGCCGAAAGCAATGGCGACCTTGTCTTTGTGTTTGGTCGGATTGGATAGGGCCTTGACAGTCGACCATAGTTTGCCGACTCCGCCGGAGAGGTTGCATGTCTCAAGGTGTTGTTTCCACTTGGTCAGCTTATATTCGTTGACAATCCTACGGATTTCAGCATTGAGATCTTTTATTCTGGGATCTGCGGGATTGATAAGTCTCACTTGGTCACGTTCTCTTGCCACCACCCTGTGGCACCCCTTGCCTAATTATACGTGGTTTTGATCTTTCGGCTCTAAATTTAGAGCACAATTCCGTGAAGCGGCGCAGCGTTACACAGCCTTAGTCGATTCATCGAGTAATACTGCCGTAACTAATATTATCTTTGTGATCAATTGACTTAGCATTTTCGAAATCATGTTAAGTCGGTTTACTTCGGTAATATCGCTTATCCCAAGGCTAAGCATAAGGTAAGTAATAATTCTGTTTAGCCAACTTACATGTAAAATGTTGTTTATCTCACTTGAGACAAAGTATCTCTTTTGGTATATTTTAGGCGACCTTTGGACACTTCATTCTCTGAAACAAAAACTCGAAAATTCGCTTCCGGATTATTGTTACCGAGGTCAAAACGCGTCTTTTGATACCTTTCCCGATAACTTCGGACGTGTTTTAGCAGTTGTCTTGGTAATTCTATATGACAGCACGTAACTGCTAATATACGTCCAAAAATCTCGGGAAAGGTATTAAACGACGCGTTTTGATCTCTGTATCAATAATCCGGAAATTAAATAATTTGTTTCAGTGAAAAGTTATTAGCAAAAAACCCAAAAATTACCCAGGTCCGATCCCAAATAGGGGGCTTGATCCAAGGTATTTATGTGCACAACACAAAAAATTAACCCTTAGCTGGTCCAACAGCGGCTACGCGGTCCACAATATTTCTGCGCAGAATACATTTCTGCACTTTTCGGTACACCCTAATCTGTGATTACAACAACCACATGAAAATGACAGAAAATTTTCAACTTTGATTCCAAATATCTCTGAACGGACATAAAATATCGAAGAGACTGGATCTGCTGCGTTTGCTGGAAGAAAATTTATATTAAACGGTCGTATTCGGTACAATGCGCCAAGTGTAAGAGATGGTTACATAAATCTGGATGTTCAGGGCTTAACCCTGCCATCCACAGACCCCGTACTTTCTTTAGTACTTTTGAGGCACCTTGCTGTACACGTCCTAGGACGTCCCGCGGTAGCCGCCGCTCTGGCACTCCCTTACCGCCTCTAACTACTTCCAATAGTCACAATAGTGGCTCAGTCTACACGACTGGCAGCACCGCTGCCATCCCTGCCTCACCCACTCCCGACTGTCGCTCACGCACACCAGCGTCTCCATCTCACACGGCCGCTCAACACTCCTATCCCCCCCGGAATAGGTCAGATATGAGCATCGCCGAGCGTCAGTCCCCTCTGTCTCTGCCCCTAATGCCCCCCCCTGCTTCCAGCCTGCACGCGGGTCAGGAACACCACCTCCTAGTACCTTTCACTACGTGCACCGTTTGTCGGCAAAGATTGTATACGCCTGCGACATCGGTCAAGTGCAACAATTGCCTTGGCC